>JAUKPH010000024.1:1200000-1800000 GCA_030549335.1 Pontederia crassipes
AGAGCAGAGTAGGACAAGGATGAACCGCGCGCTACTTCCCAATAGCAGCGTAGGCAAAACAGGTGTGTGGATTCGGGATCTCTGTCATGAATCATGCTTCTAAACGAACGAGCATGCCTGATTCGAACACCTATGAACTAAACTCTCGACTCTGAATGTATCATGCTCTATAGAATGATAACATGCTGACATTGATGCTAAGAATGAAGAAAAGTATGTATCGAAATGACTCCCGTGTATGACCGAATCGATTTGGAAATGAAATGAACGTATGACATGCTATTGATGCTTTTCATTCCTAGATGCATGCTTAGGATGATTCTGCTATGTAATGTAGACGTTAGATTCCTGCTCATGATGCTTTTAACTTAGTTATGTAGATGTATTGCGTCGGCAATTGCCAGAGAAGAATGGAACTTTAAATCTATTTTACAACTCGACCAAACCCGGCCCGGGCTCTGTCCGACCGCACCGAGTTCACACCGAGCACGGCTCGGGTCCACCATGGAGCCGAGCTCGAGCTCGGGGGCGAACCAGGTGCCCGGACTAGGTCACTCACGACTCAGCCCAGGTTTCTGCGCAGAAAAGACGATCGAGAGAATCAATTCTACCGACTCAATCGTACTCCAACTCGGCCCGAGTGTAACCCAAACTCGGCCCGAGTTTCTTCTCGATTTTCACCCTGACAGACCGAGTCCGATCCAGGCCAACTCGGCCCGGGTTCTCTCCTGGCCTCGAGTTCGACACTTACGATTTTCGATTTTCTGAATTAATGTGAAACCTTCTGATTATTATTATGTTGTACCTATGAATCTTATTCGTTGATTTTATACAGACTCATTTCTCATACATGAAAATGATTAGCGATCTCTCCTCAAGAAACGAACCGAAGATGATTATGCTATTTATGCCAAGAACGATAATGATTTTCCTTGAACTTTCCGACTTATGATTATGACTATGATTCTGAAGTAATGATGACCCATCATAAACATAATGATGAATGACTATGAACTATGACATGATGAATAAGAACAATGAAAAGCGGCGACGGCACTCCTTTGGTCGACAGAAATGTTTTCGACAGATGTCCTATGATCTTTGGGCATCCGTCATGTGGAATGGAAGTCATGACCTTTGTTATCTTAAAACTGATTTCTAAATAAACTTCCGTCCACTGGATTTTCTAAGTAAACAAAGATCCATCGAAAGATGAAGACCTATCGTTGCCTTGATCGATCCACGAATCGAAAGACAGGCGCAGGTACGATGAGGGATGATGTTCTAGCCTCGCAACAAGCCCCCTTACGGGTTACCATTAGCTGTAACTAGGCGGGAGTTTCTCCCATACGGATGTTTCCTTTTGCCAGTGGCGAGGTCATCCAAACCCGATGGGGTTCGTCGTGGCACTGTTCCCCCACGTGCATATGATGTCTAGATAGTTGTATCATCAGTTTTATTCAATGGTATTCCCTTAAAGATGAAGAGTTCTTCAAAAGATGAATGCAAAGACGCAAAGAATGTAATGATGTAAAGTTATGAATGAATGAAATAAAAAGTATGAAAGCAAGTAAGTACGAATGTATGAAAGTTAAGCATGGCAAATGAATGTGAAAATGTGTTCTCTATTCCGATTATGATTTTCTTATATGATATTGCATTATGATTTTTATCCATGCCATGACTCATGAAATTATATCCATGATGATTGATTCTTTATTATGCCGATTTAATGCTCCTTTCATGCTATGTTTGGATAGAACTGATTTATGATTTATATGAATCCGCACTTAGCTTTATGCTAACGGTTGAGCTTGCTCCCCTGTGTGATTCCCATAGGTGCATAATGGTCATCCCGGAGGTGGTGCTGCATGTACGGAGGTCTCGGCGGGGTGGTGTACTACTCCATATGGTTCTTATGGAGAGGAGTAGTAGTTATTTGTATTATCGTTGTATGTGTTGGGTTGTATATGATGATGGGACATACCGTGTCCTTATGGACCGGAGTCGTTAATTTATCTAGACTAGTCTTGCATATATGAGCCACTACCTTTTTGGGCGGATAAGTACACCTTTTTGCTCTCCGCGCCGTGATTAGTAATGAGATTGTTTCCTCATACTAATGCACCTTTTTTAGATATATTTTGGTCACTTTTTGGACGTATGTAGCTCCTGCATTGTTGCCTCTTATGAAGACTAGCTAAAACATTTGATATATTAAGCTTCCGCATTTTCTTTTACCTTGTCGTATTCTTCTTGTCATTGAGTCTTCCGCTGTATTGTTCTATTTCTTTAAATCTTCTGCTATATCCATTGATTCTTCTGCTGTGTCATTATATTCATTAAGACTTTCGCTATATTATTTTATTCATCTAGTATTCCGCTTCGCATTCCTTTTGTGGACCGTCTGGTCAACGAAATAGTCAAAGAAAGAGTCAAAAGTAAAGAAGAAAGAATCGAAAGTGGCCCCGGGCAAGGAGGTCGCGCCGCGTGGCGTGGCCGAGCCCCTCGGAGCGCTACAGCATTTTTTGGGGAAACAGAGAGAGAGGGAAGGAAGGGGGAGGAGAGAGAGATACACACAATGTTTGCTTGTTGAGGAGAGGGGAGGGAGGGGGAAAGAGAGAGAGGCATTCTCAGGAAGAGCGAGAGGGAGGGGGAATGAGAGACACTATTGAGCCAACTTTGGCTGTGGAAGAAGGCAGAGGAAGGGAGGGGGAGAGAGAGTGTAACGTCCGAGATTTAATTGGGAAAAAGAAATAAAAGGAAAAGAAAAGGAATATAAAATAAAGAAGGAAAAAGATAAAATCTGGGACAAGATTTTAAGAGGAGTTGCTTTCCAACCAAACTCAAACTTCTCCCATATAAATATGAGGCCAAATCAAACCAAAACCCCCTTTTCATTTTCCTCACGAGCCGGCCCTAGTTCTCCTCGTACGTGCGCCCTTTTGGATTCTTCACATCCCTGACGGCCGCCACTTACAGGGGACACACCAGAGGACTCGGACGGGATTGGCCGCGCATCTGAACAGAGAGGAGCGGGCAGAGGAAGAGGAAGAAGAGGACTGTAGTAATCGTTTCTTGGACAGAAACTTCAAGGTATGAAACTAGCATAGATTTGTAATAGAATCTTGATTTTAGACTTGAAGCATGTTCTAGGTAGTTCCTAGTTAATGCATGATGTTTTGTGATATTAATTTGTGCTGGCTATCGTCGAAAAAGATGAACGAAACGCTAACTGCGCGTCCACGCAGTTTCTGCGCAGGATGAACCCGGCCCGAGTTCACCTGAACTCGGCCCGGGCAGGTCCTTCGTCGGACCGAGTTCGGAGAAACTCGGCTCGGACCCGCCATTGTTGCGCTCTCGGAGCTCTGCAACCGGACGAACCCGGCCTGGGTTGAAGATGACCCGGACCGAGTTCTGTGTACGATGAACAATCGGGCGGGAAAGCCGCCCCGACTCGATGATGACTCGACCCGGCCCGGGTATAACCTGAACCCGGCCCGGATATAACCTGAACCCGGCCCGGATTTAATCCTAATTTTCCCAAAGATGATGACTATGAACTCGGCCTGAGTTTCTACCTACTCTGCCCGAGTTCCGACACGATCTTAGTCGATCTTATGATGTTTAGATCCCTGATTTGTGTTCCTACTCCAAATCTTAATGATAATGATGATTATTACACTTGTGCCTCTGATTTACTCTCCATGATCATGTCTTTTATCCTAATTTAAAGTTCTTATCAAAATGTGATTTGTTTAATTAAAAGATGCAAGATAAAAGATGAAAACGTTAAATAGAGAGCTCCTTTTTTATGGACTGGTGACAATCAGTTATGGACTGACTTCGGTCAATTATGGACTGACTTCGGTCAGTTATGGGCTAACGTCAGTCAGTTATGGGCTGGCTCTGCTAGTTAAGATGATGATGATGGACGGGTTGAGGCAGGCCTCCCCGTGGGTTGAAATATGTCTCAAATAAGTCAAAGATGAAAATTAAGATGAAGAAGAAGATGAACACATATGAATAAAGAACCTTTCTTATGATGACCGGCTTGATGCCTTTATTATGATTATTCTTTATGATCTTTATTCATATGTCTCTTTACATGCTCTTATCATTTATGATCATGATTCTTTCTTCGTTTATATGATGATGTTACCTTTATGATTCATGCCTAGTATCATGATCTTATTACGATATTTATCTTACTTCCATACTAAGTTGTAAAACTTATAGGGAGGTTCTCCCCTGCATGTTCTTAAATGCAGGCCAAGGTATGAATGATGATGGTGGCCAACGGTGACAGATTGAGGTCGTAGGTGGTTGCACATGGTTATTGAGTCCTTTAGATGATGGATAGCTTTTTCTTTTCTTTTTATCATTTGATGTATTAGCTTTCCTTTGGACTCCTATGAAGTCATTTATCTAGTCTTCCGCATATTATGATGTTACTCTCTTTTATCCATAATGATGAATTAGTTCTTCCGCTTTTATCGTTATTGAGTTGACCAGTCAAAGTCTTTATTTTAGTCAATAAGATGTACACGTAAGGATGACTCGTAGCATCTCCGAATCGTATTCTGCCACATGGCGGGGTGTGATTTGGGGGTGTTACAGTTAGGTATCAAAGCCTAAAGTTAGACCATTCTCATGTCCTAATGTATGATGTCTAGTCTATGTGCAAGCGCCACGAGCAGTCACCGCGCCACCTGAAGTCAAGTAAGTTTATCTTGTCTCCTAAGATGTAGAATATTTTTCTAAGATGATGATGTATGATGACGTAGATGCCTCCACACCGCGCACCTATTACTACAGCTTGGGGTCGGGGATGACCTCGAAATAGCGGCGGGATTGAAAATCCACAACAAGAGGAAACGGACTAGAATGAGGTCCAAATGAGTCAGGCTCATGCTATGGAGCCGACAATTCAGTCTCCATAGTGCAGCCCCCACCATCACGGGCACCCACAATTCCTCCCATACTGACACCATCCGGACAGACCGCATCAGTCATAACTCTATCAGTACAGCTTCCTTCTGTACAGCCTCCGCCTGTACAGCCTACGTCACAAGTGTCCTCTAAGGACACTATTCAAGCATTCATGAAGTTGCGCCCTCCAGAGTAAAAGTTGAGAGATGATTGAGGACAATTAAGGAGAAGCTGCAACAAATGAACTGTGGTGAAGATAAGAAGGTATTGTTCGCCACCAGCGTTTTAACTGAGGATGCTTTGGACTGGTGGAGAACTGTGGTGGATACACAGTATGAAGGACAGAATGACGTTCCTTGGGAACATTTTGGTGAAGCGTTTGAGGCACGCTACTTTCCACCATATCAGCGTGCACTGAAGCAGAGGGAGTTTCTACAACTGAGCCAGGATAAGCTAATGGTAGCTCAGTACTACGTCAAATTCATTCGTTTAGAGAGGTACAACACTCTCAAGATGAGTGATAGATAGAAGGTAGATCATTTCTGCCAAGGCTTAAACCCGACCATCAGGACCAGCACCTTAGCTGGCCAATATGCTAATGTGAGCCTAGCAGTGGAGTTGGCAACCACGATGGAAAGAAACTACACCAGGGAACAACAAGAGCTAAAGGATGTGAAAGGAAAGGCTCCCATACAGTCCTCTATTCAGAATCAATCCCGATGGAATGACCGCCGTCGGAATCGAGGAGGACCCAATCGTAAGAATCAACATCGGGATAATCAGGCAAGGCCATATGAGCCTCGTGAGGCTAACCACCAACAATAGTCCCAATATCAGGTAAAGATGATGAACATGAAGTTAAAGATGTTTATGATGAAGAAGAATTAAGTCATGACCCTTTTTGCAGCCCCAACGTCAGCAACCCCAACAGTAGGCACAGGGTACTGGTGCTTGTCCCCACTGTAGGAGGTTCCACATTGGGAAATATAGAATGAAGGCTAGGGTATGCCTGTACTGTGGTCAACAAGGACATTTCATTCGTGACTGTCCTACTATGAAGGATGATCCTGCACCAGCTCAGCGTGACGCAAGAGGTGGAAACAACATGGTGCGTGGAAGAGTCTTCCACCTGGAGGAAGATGCAGTACCGACAGATGTCGAAGTCATTAAAGGTACACTATCCATAGCCAGTCTCCCCACTACAGTTTTATTCGATTCGGGTGCATCGCACTCTTTTATATCTAAAGATTGTGCTACTGCTTTAAGTTTACCTCTACAAGATATAAGTCACCCTATGGAGATAATTACTCCTATGGGAATACTCAACGCCACCAAGTACCTTTCTGAGGTACCAGTAGAGATACAAGGCAAGAATTTTTTTGTAGATCTGATAATCATCCCGATGACGGACTACGATGTCATTCTTGGTATGGATTGGTTACCCTACCATGATGTAGTCGTACTATGCAAATAGAAGAAAGTGATCATTGGTACCCAAGGTGAACGCAAGGCCACCGTTAGAGGTACCATGGGAAAAGATGAGAAGGTTATCATATCCACCATGAAAGCACAAAAGATGATACAGAAGGGATGCAGAGGTTTCCTTGCAAATGTGATGAAGACGAACAACCCATGGACCCAATTACAAAACTAGACGTAGTTCGGAAATTTTCGAATATTTTTCTTGACGACATCTCCATATTACCACCTCCACGAGAGATCGATTTTTGGATCGATCTCCTTCCGGGCACTGCCCCGATCTCGAAGGCCCTCTACAGTATGGCACCGGCCAAGATGCATGAACTGAAGAAGCAAATTCAGGAGCTTTTAGATAAAAGGTTTATCAGGCCGAGTGTATCTCCTTGGGGAGCTCCAGTGCTTTTTGTCAAGAAGAAGGACGGCTCTCTAAGACTGTGCATCGACTATCGGATGCTGAACAAAGCCACAGTCAAGAACAAGTACCCTCTATCACGGATTGATGATCTCTTCGATCAACTTTCTAATGTCGCAGTATTTTTCAAGATCGACTTACGAAGTGGGTACCACCAGCTTAGAGTGGCCGATGAAGATGTACAAAAGACGGCTTTCCGATCAAGGTATGGTCACTACGAATTTCTAGTGATGCCTTTTGGACTAACGAACGCCCCTGCAACTTTCATGGATCTCATGAACCGAGTGTTCAGACCATACCTGGACCAGTTTGTCATCATCTTTGTAGATGACATCCTGATCTACTCGGAAAATGATGAACAACACAAGGAACACTTGTAGGTAGTCTTGGAAAAGTTAAGGCAACACAAGTTATATGGAAAACTATCAAAGTGTGAATTCTGGCTTGACCGGATTATATTTTTTGGACACCTAATCTTTAAGAAGGGCATTTCTGTGGATCCTTCCAAGGTAGAAGCCGTATCCCATTGGCCAAGGCCAAAACATGCCACTGAAATCCGCAGCTTCCTTGGATTGGTAGGTTACTAGTGTCGGTTCATCAAGAATTTTTCAAAGATTGCATCTCCCTTGACGAACCTAACAAAAAAAGGAGTGAAGTACATATGGACACAAAAATGCGAAGACAGTTTCCAAGAACTGAAGGCCAGACTGACCACTGCCCCATACTCACCATTCTGAAGGTTACAGATGGGTATGTGGTGTACAGTGATGCTTGCGGCACAGGGCTGGGATGCATGCTCATGCAATATGGAAAAGTGGTCGCATATGCATCTAGGTAGCTGAAGAAGCATGAGGTGAATTATCCAACTCACGACCTTGAATTGGCAGCGGTAGTCTTCACATTGAAGATTTGGAGACACTACCTGTATGGAGTACAGTTTGAGGTGTTCACCGATCATAAGAGACTTAAGTATATCTTCTCTCAGCGTGACCTTAATATGCGACAACGAATATGGATAGAATACCTAAAGGATTATGAGTTCTCCATTAATTACCACCCTGGTAAGGCGAACTCAGTTGCAGATGTACTCAGCCGCAAGTGGGAAGGCTCACTGCTCACATGATGATGGGTATATATAAGATGATGAAAGAGCTAAGCCTATGGAAGCCAAGACCTGGAAGGAATAGAGCAGTACTGATGATGCATCAGATACAGTTGAATCTGGTAGATAGGATCATTAAGGCTCAGGCTCAAGATCCTGAGTATACGAAGATGTTAGGAAAATGTGATACATGCAAAATATAACATATTTTAGTCTATTATTTTAATTAATATTTCTATAATTTGATCATTGCATGCATCATTTTTAGTCATAATTCCGGATTTATCGATTTTAATTATTAATTCTCTGAATATTTTTAGTTGTGGATGGATTAATTAAATTTATTAGTTATTTTGCAAGAAAAGTCGAGTATATGATTATCTAGGGACTATCGGCCGAGATACAACTAAGAGTTCAAGTCGCAAGTCGTTAGCTTGTGTTTATCGGCCGATACAAAGTGATTATCGACCTCATATCGTTGGGCACAAAACTCATATCCCATCTAACATTGGGCGTAAAGTGATAAAAGCTTATCATTAACCAAGAATTATCGGCCAATATACAAATAAAAAGTTTTATCTTGGGCAAAACGTCATCACCAATCAAGACTATCGGCCGCAAAAATCCAGCCGTAATGAAGATGAACATGTATCATTGGGCCATAAAGCATTTCGAAGCTTTGATTATGGGGCGCAAAACACATCATCCATTAAGTATCGGCCGCAAAATCAAACCATGATGTTTTATCCTTAACCAGCAATTTTGCTTTGCGGCCGAGAACTCTAATCATTGAGCAAGTTTGGTGGCCGAGAATCATCAACAAAAGTTTATCGGGTGCAAAACGGATAATGTTTTATCCTTAACCAAGTTTATCTCGCGAATTTAAAGTTGGCCGTACGATGTTATGGCCGGGATCAATTTGAAGTCTGTCCACACCTATAAATACGTGAAGAAACCATCGTCCCAATTTACGCATTGAAATTTGGTTTTCGTCCACAACAAGTCGTGAGCTTCGCGAGCTTCGACTAGAGAGAGATTTGATCAAACGGCTATTCCAGACGTTCCGACAACATCCGAGGGACCTGATTTTATTCTTGGTGTAATTCTTCTAATTATTGTTGTTATTTTGTTATTATCTCTCTGCAATTCTAGGATGAACTCCATGTTTTTAATTATTTTATTTTTAGAAGATTATTATTGAAGGGAAATTCTGTGAACCCTTGCTTTATTAGTATTAAATTTCTTTTGATCAATTTTTAATTGTGTTTTGTGCTTTTGATTTAATTATTTAAATTTTTGAGTTAAGTAATTACCAGTTTGTGGACTACTTAATTTTAGATTTATTTAGTTAAATTAAATGATTTATTGAGAAATTAAAATTTGACATAGGTCTAATAACTAGTGTGTGGAGAATTAGATCTGTGTGGTCTATTAATCTATACCAGTTTGTGGAGTGATTAATAGTTTAGGATTTTCATATTAATGCATCTTAATTTTAATCTCATCTGACGAATACTAATTTGTGGGACTTCAGCTTTGATTGAATTTAAGATAGTTTGATTTGCCGGATTAAATGGCAAAATCACCAGTTTGTGGACTCTGTGATTTTAATTTTGTAAATTAATAACTTGAGAAAATTCTTAATCCATCTTAAGAATTTTAATTTATCTTTTCTTATTCACATTTTTATCCTTAATGCAATATCATCATAAGACCAACTTCAACACCATTACATTATCTTATCTTTATCTTATTTTCTTATTTTATTTTACAAAATCTTTTTTTTCCAAAATTCCATGTTTTTCTTTTCTCTTATTAATTTATAAGTTCAGATATTTTATTAATAATATTCCTCGTGAGTTCGACACTCTTACACTTAGTACTATATTACTTGAACGACTAGTGTACTTGTTAGCGATTTTATTTTGCTACATCATTTTACCCATCAAGTTTTTGACGCCGTTGCTAGGAAATACTTTATTAATCAATTTTTTATTTTTTATAAATTATTAGGAGATGTAAATAAATTATAAATAATTCTTTTTAAATACGTACTATTTGTGAATAAGCTAACATCTTTCTTTTTGCAGATAAAACTTTTTGCAGATAAAAGTCACGAGATTATAAGTTGATTTTGGATTAAATTTGCTGACCTTCGGCCGATATTCTCCTCTATTTTAGCATTTCGACACCGAGTGAATTTTTCTGATTAATTAGATTTTTCTGATTATGACTTAGGGATTTTACGACCGAGATCTAATTTTTTCTGCTTCACTGGCTTTACGGCCTCGCAAAGTATCGATTCTGAATTCTAAACTTTTTGTTTTGAGGCCAAAAAAAATTTATTCTTCTAAACGTTTGATTTGACCTCATTTCAATTTCGAAAAATCTTTTGTGCTCGCAAAAGACTATTTATTCGACAAACTTTATCTGAGTTTTACGGCCAAAATTTCACTTTCTCTTGTGCTATGATTGATTAAGCTTGCGGCCAATAATTTAACATTAGCTCATGATTTTTGCGGTCGAGAAGTGATCTCTTAATCTCTTTTGCAGCCAATATTTTTTGAACCTTTATTTTTAAGCCACCATATTGATTTGACCTTGTTTCGGCCGGTTTATATGTGATTATATTTTACCCCCCTATTTGGATCATGTTTTCATTGATTAATGTGCGATTTACGCCCGGTATGAATTTATTCTTTCTCGGTCGTAATAATTCATTTGTCGACGTAAGAGTGGGGTAATACATGATTTATTTCGGCCGAAACCCTATTCTGTTTTATGGCCAATTAAATCTGGTTGTCGACTTCATTTCGATTGTAAAATATTTCTGAATGTATAAGTTCGATTTGACCTCGTTTCGGCTTTAATGACTTCGAAAAAAAACTTATGACGCATATCCGACAAACATTTTATCTTTATATTTTGCGGCTGGCAATTTTTATCTGAATTTTACGGTCGAAATTTCACTTTATCCATATGATCGAATCGATTTCTTTCTCTTGGACATTGATTATTAAGTATTCGATTGATGCATGATTTTGCGGCCGACAATTTTCTGAAATTTTCCTTGCAAAATCTCCTTCGTGTTATTTGTTTGCGCCTTGGATTTCCATCTCTGTTAATCAATGATTCTTGCGACCGACAATTATTTTCTTAATCTTATTTTTGCGGCCGACATTGGTGGCCGTAAATCTATTTTTGTATTGCGGCTGATCAAATCTTATGTCTGATTATTGGCTTTGCGACCATAATTAGGTTCTTGATTTTGTGCCAGTGTGTTGACATCATGGTTAATTTTTTTTTCAAGTTTTACGGCCGAACGAATGCTTGATTTTTACGACCATCTAATTGATTTACTTTCGGTCGAGATATTAATATTTGGCATTTGAATTGATTTCTTTTGAGCCTTCCGAGTGTTCGAGTTTTATTTTTCGCCATATTCGATAATCTTCTGTGAAGTTTGGCGGCCATAATTAGGTCAATTCCTCTCGGACATTAATTTTAATGACCTGATGAATTTTTTATAATGGCCAAAAGACTATTTTTTATCGATTTAAATTTGAAACTCAACTTGTTAATCTTCTTTCGTCATGACCTATTATGTATATTTCTTTTTGTATATTTTTTATTTTATTTTATTTTATTTTTTTCTTTTATCTTACTGAAAATTGGTTATTGCAGGTACTACTGAATATTTAATCACAACTAATCCTGGAATCTTCTGATAGTTCCAGACATCGCACTAGGAGTTCAAATCCACTTTTGAAATTTGATCCTGAAATTGAAAGAACTTCCCATCGATTAAGAAGAAATATTAGAAGAATGGCTGAACAAGCACGCAACAATCAACTAGTTCCGCCACAAAATAATCGGTGGGAAGATAAAGCATAGCTTTCTATGAGAGAGTATGTCTCGACCAGATATAATGATCGAGAATCATGCATTGTGCTGCCAAATATCAATGCAAGTAATTTTGAGATCAATCCGGCAATCGTGAGGATGATACAAGCATCCCAATTTGAAGGAGGATTTCATGAAGACCCTCACGATCACCTTGACAAATTTCTTGCTACTTTGAGCACCTTTAAAAATAATAATGTTTCTTCTGAAGTTATTCGTCTATTATTATTTCCTCAATCTTTACGTGACAAAGCTTCCACATGGTTTAAAACTTTGCCTGCAGGATTGATTCATTCATGGTTGGAGCTGGTAGAAAAATTTGTTGGAAAATATTGCCCACCACAAAAAGCAGGTAAATATAGAAGAGAATTAAGGACATTTGTTCAAGGCGGTGATGAGACATTATACGAGGCTTGGGAATGATAGAAGGAACTATTAGCTAGAGTTCTTGATAATAGGATTTCGAAGTGGCAAGTGATGGAAGATTTCTACCATGGATTGGATCAGGATAAGCTCGACCAATCAACAGGAGGGACAGTGCTGTGATCTAAACGCCCTAATGAGATACAGGATATAATTGAAGCTGTAGCCCTCAAGTCAAACCAAGAAAGGAGACCATCTCGTCGAACTCATGATGTACATGTTGCACAAGGAATACAATCTTCGGAGATAGTGGCTCAACTGGAGTCGCTTAATCAAAAATTCGAGTAGATGATGTCACTAATGGGAAATTCAAGCAATTATAGCCCTACAGGTAACACTTCAGATTCAAATCAAATTGAAAATAATAACTTTATTTCCAACTGATGTGGAATGAGTTGAGTAGTGAAAACTTGCTGATTTTATGGTTCAGAATTGAATATTATGAAATGTGTTCACACTCCTCTCTTCCTCTCTACTACAAGTGCACAGGTCAATGTAGTAGACTCAAGTGTCATATCCACAGTGATTTAAGGGCTAAAAACTCAGTAAAACAATCTAGACTAACCCTATACTAATTGGCAAAAATAGTGGAATAGAAAAAATTGAAAACAAATTTGAAATGTGGCTAAAAGAGTAACTATTTTTTATGTTTTAAATGATTGAAAAGAACTGAATTCTAATTACTGAACTAAGGATTAAAAGGATTTATCAATCAATGGAAAGGTTCTCCTAGGAATTGAGGTTCATCTAATTCAGCTATGGATGGATTGGAAAAATTCACCTTGAAATGTCAATTCTGATACTAAAGGGCTATTTTCACAGCATGATTAAACTAAGATTAATCACCATATTTTCATAGGAATGACTAGCTCAGTTGAATTAGAAGAGGTCCCTACTGGTATTGAGTTATCATTAAGCATAAATCTTGAGCACCTCACTGATTTTGCCAAATCCTCTCAGATTTTGGCAATTTCATATTGGCACCACAACCAAACCAACGTTCATACCATCAACTAATCAAAAATATAATGAATCCAATTCTAATGCTAATGCTTCTTGGTTTATCTCTAAACAAGGGGACTTATAATCAGCCTCTCAGCTGCAAATAAAATGAAATCCACACCAACATTAGTTCATTGGATAAAATCAGCACATATAACAAATTGAAATCAGAAAGTTATCATTGCTTCTTAATTCATTTCTGAACAAGAAGGAGACCTAGGATCAGCCTCTCAGCTGCTAATAAATCAAGGTCTTACAATGATAAAATAGATTCCAATACTTCATAAATCATCATTGCAAATCAAAAATCAAAACAGGTAAAAATCATATTCCTAATCAAGATTTGGACCTAGAAACTTGTCATTGATTCTTGATTCATTTTTGAACAAAGAATAGATCATAAGACAACCTCTCAGTTGCAAATACAATTAGGATCTCTCAATGCCAAGAACAGGTTCCAATGAATTCAGAATGCAGAAACTGAAATCAGAAATTAGATATCAGTGCAGAAAATCAGAAATGTCCATACTCTATCCACAACTAAACTAGATTACTACCCTATCCTAGGAGAGCTGAGATTTAGCTCATCATAGTTACAAGAATAGATACAAAACATATTGAGAAACTGAAACACATCATCCTCAAAACTATGAAGGCTGTCGATTGGAAATCAGAATGTTGCAACAGCTTCACACCAGCTCCTTCCTTTAGTCCCTATCCAAAAACCCTTGCAATGGCCAGCCTCCTTCTCCAGCTCCTTGGTCCAGAAACCTTGCAAATGGAGACCCCCTTTCTCCTCAGGTTCTCTCAGCTTTTATATGGCCTTTAATCACCTTTGGATGCAGATTAGAATGTTCCATTCTTTTGATTCAAGACACCTGTCCAGTGGTTCTGAAATTTCCAGCATAATCCTTTCACTTTTTGGATAGCAAATCAGTGGTCCCCCCATCTTTTCCAGCAGATTTCAGACTTGTTGCAGACTTGTAATACCTGCTAGAAGAGCCAAAACAGCAAGCATCAAAGTCCTTAAATAAAAATTAAACAAATAAGAATTAGGACAGCTACTAATATCAGCTCCGTCATCAAATGAAATTTGGTGTTGTGCAGGAATGAATTCCTTGCACAGAAATGACAATTATATGCTCCTGAATGATAACCTTGCAAAGAAGTAATAATTTTGTGTAGATTAAACCATGATTGTTCAAATATGATTAATTCAAAATGGCCAAGGATTAGGACAGCATATAAATAAGGTCAATTATCAAGTGTGGATAATGTTTCATAAGAATGATAACTTGTGCAACGAGAATGATAACTTGTTCACATTGAAATAACAACTGTCCAAATATGGGTAATTCAAATCAGCAACTCAACAAGGGACTTGGACAGCAATTAGATGAGCTCAATTATCAGATATGGACAATGTTTCATAAGAGTGATAACTTGAGCCCCGGAATGATAACCTTGCATATAGAAATGATAATTTGTGCAGATTTTATCATGATTATTCAAATATGACCAATTCAAAGTAGCAAGGAGTTTAGGACAGCAATTAAATGATTACATAATGATGTTATACAGAAATAATGACCTTGTACATTAAAATGACCACTTTGCCCCCAAAAATGATAACTTAACACTAAGAATGATAACTTGTGTATTGAAGTGATAACTTTGCACAAATCAAATCATGACCATCCAAATATAATTAATTCATAATGGCAAGAGATTTAGGGCAAGATAACAACTAGAAACCAACTCAATTAGCAAATGCACATTGGAATGATAACTTGCATATTGGAATGATAACTTGCTCAAAAAATGATAACTTAGCATAGAATTGATAATCTTATAGATTTCAACCATTTAGGACCTCTATGCACATAGAATTGAATACAAAATGAGGATGGCCAGCTAATTATCACAATCTATTGCATTCCACGCATAATTGACCAAATGTAGGGCAAAATGAGGGCTCGATACACATGAACTTAATTGAAAATGGGGTAAAAACATAATATGATCAGCTAGTGATCACCAACCCATTTTTCAGGAGCAATGATTATGGTTGAAGACACAATCCGAAGTTTGCCTATAATCAGAATCAAGGCCAACCTTCTGGTCCATCAAAAGATTATATACTGAAAAGGCAACCTGATGCTCCCCAATATCAATCATCAAATCACATGCAAGAGATGATGGCACAGATAACACCATGCAATCGTTGCAAAAGAATATGGAGTTTAGAGTCACGAGTCAGGATGCGTCAATTCGAAATATGGAAAGACAACTGGGCCAGATGACGGCACAATTGACTGGACGTACATCGGGTTCTCTCCCAAGCAACACAGAGAAAAATTCAAGGGGAGAAGAGCAAAATAGGTCTTGATCTTCATCAGGACTAAGTCAAGCTGACGACTATAAATCAAAACTATTTCTATCCTTTTTTATTTTTTTTCTTTTCTTTAGATTAGTCTAATTAGTTGTTAATTAATATCTTAGTTAGATAGAATTAGTTTGGGTGATAGTTTTATTTTATTTTAATTAGGCATTTTATTTTTACTATTTTAATTTAGATGGAGTCATCTAATTTAATTAATATTTGATGTGTGCGAGGAGAGGATTTCGGACGTACTAATGCTCATTCATTTTTAAGATATGAATGTCAAAATTCAGGGGCGTAAACTCCAAGCATGGGCATAAACTCCAAGCATTGATTCTCTCCACCCGACAATCGGACAAGACATTTCCCGACTGCAAAAGTGGGTCCAACACCGACACGTGAAGGACAGCTTACATGCATCACATGGCGGGCGCAAAAATCCAATGGAACCACCATGCCACCTGACGACATCGACGTGACCTTACGGGGGCAAAAGATCAAAATTTTGGAACCCAATTTTCGACATTGACATGACTTATCGGGCGCAAAAGAACGATGAATTGCGCTAGCGAAATGACATATCAGCCGCAAAAGCTCCATGCATGAGCTCCGAGCAGATTTAACAACTCGCCATGCATGCGTCTTATCGAACACGTGCATGATTTGCGACCAAATTGAAATCTATGCGGCTGTTTAGCATAGATGAGTTCACGGTCGTCATTTATCTATAAATACTTACCTTCCTTTCAATTGCAGATCATCCATCTTTCTATTTCTATCAATTGCGGCCGAAGTTTCTCCCTTGAACATATCGCGGCTGAGATCTCTTCTTCTTCACATCAATAGCAACCACTCCAATCTCGATCGAGATCTTCACCAACTTCCCTTGCGGCCAAGCTTCTCCTTCAAATGCAGCCGAGACCTTCACCAATTGCGGCCGAGATTCCATCGAAGCCTTCGTACTGGCCACAAGCTCCCCACTCCACACCAGCCGAGCCTCGCTTCACGACAACTATTGCGGCCGAGAAGTCACCGAATTACGGCCGAAGCACATCGATATTTCTACGTACCGATCGGATCTCTCTCCACCGACATTACCACCGAGACTCATCACTGAGGTTGACCGGCCGAGTCTCCCTGCCGAGTCTCCCTCTTCGTCGACTTAAAGCTACTGCGACCGAGCTCGAATCACCACCTTTCTTCGTTGGACAATTATTTTATAATGAGGCAATTTGCTAATATCTGGAGGGGGCATCGCGATCGACAACATCCGGACGCCCAGCCCGCGCTGCAATCTTCACAGTTAATTTCATATCCAGGAGATTATTATTGGACCAAGCCTGCTTACCAAGATCGTTTTGAAAGAATGACCGCTGTACAAGTCAATGCCACCAGATTTCCAGACTGAGGGAGTACAATTTATTTGCAGATATTCATTTATTATTTTCTCAGATTGGCATTTTAGATTTTGTTCAACAGTGGTGGCCGACTTATGAAGTCCTTACTAAGGAATTCTTATCATCTCTCGAGGTCTTCAATTTGGATGGCAGACAATATGATTAACCTCGCATTTCTTTTCAATTATACAGACGACCCTTCACATTAACCTTAGAAGATTTTAATAATATTTATGGTTATCCCAACTATGGGGCTCGTTTTGTTCCTACTGACTTTCATGCTGAAGATTTTTTAAAACAGATAATTGAAGAAGATCGATTGGTCTGGAGTACGGCCAAGAAAAGTACAATCGAAAATCTTGTCCTGCGTTTCGTCCATCGCATGCTCAGTAACACCCTTAGTGGATGAAGTGTTGGAGCCGTCTCGTAGGGAGAATTATTCTTGATCCACAGCATGCTCCATAGGACACGGGTCAATGTTGGTGCATTTCTCATTCGTCGTCTTCAACGTCGTACTACTCTTTGGAGTGGTAGCATCAGTATGGGTGCCCTTATCACGCCAATAGCTCAACATTTCAGACTGGACCTAGATGATCTTGAAGCTGTTCCAGGAATCACCCACCTCAACCGACGAACCATTTTGGCCATGGGTCTCGCCAAGACTAACAATGCAGGGATTAAAGTTTTTATTTTTAAAGAGAGTGATTTGGAGGTACCTTGTAGTGACCGAAATGTGTTTACACCAATTAATCTTGATAATTGATTACTTTTTAGGTAGGTCATAGCTCTAGTAATCCCACCTGCAGGACTATCTACCTCTGTCGGACAGCCACAACAGGATTAAACTTTCTCCTAGTTTGATTCTATTGGTTATGCGACAGCTCAACACTACTTTCAACAGCCACAGAGATTCCAGGCTACATCACCGGCATCTTCCCAATATGCTACATCAGCTCATTCACCTTATATACCGGTGCTTTCGTCGATTCCATCTCCTGCACATGAGAGCTCATCTGATTCTTCATTTATACCGGCCACTCCTTATGAGGAACCCGATTCGATGAAAGTATCTGCCCCTTTACAGGAACTTGTGCGGAATCACTATATAGCACCGGAGCCCACTTTTACTTCAGTCCCAGAGCAGACTTACTATCCACCTTGGCCACCTTAACCTGACTATGCTTCCATGCAAAACTTATGGTAATCAATGTACGATGAGCAACTTCATCAGGCAGGGGAGTTCCACGCTTTTCAAGAAGAGCAACTTCGTCAAGCAGGAAAGCTGCACGCTATTCAAGAAGAGCAACTCACTACAAAAAAATCGCGATTTTTCGACGGATAATTTTCGACGGTTCTAAATCCGTCACAATTTGCAACGGATTTTTCGACGGTACCGTTTTCGATGGATTTTTCGACGGTTATGACCGTCGAAAATAATTTATATTATTATCTAATTTTTTGACGATTAAGAACGTCGATATTTCCGACGGATATCCATGCGTCGTAATTTCCGACGACTTTTCTGACGGTTACGTCCGTCGGAAATAAAAAAAATTAAATTATGTATTTTTTATATTATTATTAAATATTTTTGACGGATTTTCGGACGGTCACGATCGTCGAAAATAAAAAAATTAATTATATAATTAATTATATTATTATTTAATTTTTCGACGATTAAGAACGTCGATATTTTCGACGGATATCCATCCGTCGCAATTTCCGAAGGTCGTAATCGTCAGTAAATGTATAATAATATCATATAAAGAGTATTTTATTAATATAATTAGCGACGGTCCAAACCGTCATAATTACCGACGGTTTTGACCGTCGGTAACGATTACCGACGGTTCAAACCGTCGGTAAGATAAAAAATAAACATTATATATAACTAAATATATTTTCGATGGTCACAATCGTCGGTAAATATAAAAATATTTAATATTTACATTTTCGACGGCCGAAACCGTCGATAATTAAAATTTCGTTATCCTGCTTTTTTTTTCCTTTTCCCGCTTTCTTTCCACTTTTTCCCTTTATATATATTCCTCCTCCCTCTCCTCTCTCTCCCTCCTCCCTCCACTCCTCTCTCTCTCTCCCTCCTCTCCTCTCTCTCTCCCGGCGGCGAGCACCCTCTCCCCGCCGGACACCAGCGACCCTCTCCCGCACCGGCGACCCTCTCCCGCGCCGGCGTATCTCTCTCTCCCGCTCCGCGCCGGCGTCTCTCTCTATCCGGCCAGCGGCCGCTGTTGGCCAGATCTGGCCGTGGCCGTTCGGATCCGACCCCCAGCGGCCGATCGGCCGACTGGCGGCCGGATCGGCCGACTGGCGGTCGGATCCGGCCTCCAACGGCCTGATCGACTGTCGGGCGACCGGATCCGGCCTCCAGCGGCTGGATCGGCCACCGGGCGTTCGGATCGGCCGCCGGGGGTTCGGATTCGACCGCCGGGCGTTCGGATCGGTCGCCTGGCGGCGGATCCGGCCTCCAGCGGTCGGATCGACCGGCTTGCGGCCGGAGCTGGCCACGGCTCGATCCGGTCGCTAATTTTTTTATATTTAAAAAATTATTTGCGACGATTGCGATCGTCAAAAGATCGACGGTTGTGACGTCCGTCCAAAGTTTTGATAGTTGCAACCGTCGAAAAGTTTCGACGGTTCGGACCGCCGGCCTTTTTCGGCGGTTGCAACCGTCGGAAAGTTCGACGGTTCGGACCGCCGGCCTTTTTCGGCGGTTGCAACCGTCGAAAATATCGACGATTCGAACCGCCGGGGACTTTTTCGGCGGTTACAACCGTCGGAAAATTTCGACGGGTCAAACCGCCGGGGACTGTTCCGACGGCCAGAACCGTCGATATTTTCGACGAATTTTTTTCAACCGTCGCAAATCCATTTGCGACGAGCATTTTTTCGACGGATCGATTTCGACTGAAAAACCGTCGGTAATTGCGTTACCGATGGTTTTCGAGCTGATTACCGACGGTTCGGACCGTCGGTAATCAACGTTTTTCTAGTAGTGACTTCGACAAGCCCAAGAGTTGACCAACATTCGAGCTGACTTTAGCAATATGAATGATCGTCAGGGTCATTTTGAATCCCTCCAGAATCAGCATATTTGCATGACTAGGCACATCCATGAGTACCATATGCGCCAAGGACATCTCGGCTACCATCCACCGTCACCACCCCACAGATAATAAAACCGATTGTGTCTTTTCCCTTTTCTTTCTTTTCATATATTTATTTTTCCTTTTTATTGAGTATGTATCACTTTCCCTTGTTGGCTTAACACTGAGGACAGTGTTTGGTTCAAGTTTGGGGGAGTTTGCATTTCATGCATTGCATTTTCCCTTATACTTCTTTTTATTTGCCTATGTATGTATTTATCTACAAAAAAAATGAAAAATTGAAAAATTTCCCAAAAATATCATTGCATGCATTTATTTTTGCTACCGTCTTACTAACTTTTGTCTTATTATTTTAATTATCTTTTAGTAGAAGTTCAAAGACATGTTGTTAATTGATGAAATTTGAATGCTTTTCATTCTTATCACTTGCTATTTTAGTATCAAACTTATGGACTATATACATATGCTAAGTAGAATTATGGATGTTTAGACTACAAGATCATGTTCATGCCTTTTTTATTTATTTCTGTTAAATCTTGATAGTAGTAGCCTTCTTATTGATCATATCAAGTATTTTTTGAGCTTATAAAAAAAAGAGAATAAAAAGAATGGTTAGTTAAACTCCAAAAAAAAATTTGAATAAAGTTATGTGTAGGTACAAAAGTGTTATCTGGAACCAAGGTGTGTTTAGGTAATTAGATCCGTAGGGGTTCATGCCTAGCGACTTAAGCGCAACTACTTTGGGATCCGTCGATCAAAAATCCGCTACATGGACCATTTTGTGGAATATGGAGAAGCATAGGAGTACTGAATCATGGCTAATTTCGAACTCTTCATTTAGAACCTTGGTTGTTCGGGCAAGTAAACTCGAGGGGTGCCTTATCACCTGTTGCCCTAAGGCCATCTGATCTGGGAGTCATCAGTCCAAAGCTCGCTACATGGACTTCCTTGTGTAATCCTGTTTGAATATTAGAACTTTTAAAATTATTGAAAATAAAAGTGAAAAAAAAGTTTTAAGCTCAATTAGTACTTATGTGTTCAATATTAATGCTATTATTTGACAAACAATTTATATTTCTACAAGGTTGAATTTGAGATTGTTTAAATTTGTGTAGCATTCAGAACCTCTATGAAGCTAATTTCATGAAAAATGGTGAGATGTTGAGTAGTCAGTTGACAATGTGAAGGCTATGATGGAGCTTTCTTGAGCATTGCTTTGAATTTGTATTTGAGAACAAGCAAGACTTTAAGCTTGGGGGAGTTTAATGCATGCAAAATATAATATATTTTAGTATATTATTTTAATTAATATTTCTATAATTTGATCATTGCATGCATCATTTTAGATCATTTTTAGTCATAATTCTAGATTTATCGATTTTAATTATTAATTCTCTGAATATTTTTAATTATGGATGGATTAATTAAATTTATTAATTATTTTACAGGAAAAGCCGAGTATATGATTATCTGGGGACTATCGGCCGAGATACAACCAAGAGTTCAAGTCGCAAGTCATTAGCTTATGTTTATCGGCCGATACAAAGTGATTATCGGCCTTGTATCGTTGGGCACAAAACTCATATCCCATCTAACATTGGGCGTAAAGCGATAAAAGCTTATCATTAACCAAGGATTACCGGCCGATATACAAATAAAAAGTTTTATCTTGGGCAAAACGTCATCACCAATCAAGACTATCGATCGTAAAAATCCAGTCGTAATGGAGATGAACATGTATCATTGGGCGATAAAGCATTGAGAAGCTTTGATTATGGGGCGCAAAACACATCATCCATTAAGTATCGGCCTCAAAATCAAACCATGATGTTTTATCCTTAACCAACAATTTTGCTTTGCGGCCGAGAACTCTAATCATTGGGCAAGTTTGGTGGCCGAGAATCATCAACAAAAGTTTATCGGGTGCAAAACGGATAACGTTTTATCCTTAACCAAGTTTATCTCTCGAATTTAAAGTTGGCCGTACGATATTACGGTCGGGATCAATTTGAAGTATGTCCGCACCTATAAATACGTGAAGAAATCATCGTCCCAATTTGTGCCGTGAAGTTTGATTTTCATCCACAGCAAGTCGTGAGCTTCGCGAGCTTTGACCAGAGAGAGATTTGATCGGACGGCTATTCCAGACGTTCCGACAACATCCGAGGGCCGGGGACTTTTTCGGCGGTTACAACCGTCGGAAAATTTCGACGGGTCAAACCGCCGGGGACTGTTCCGACGGCCAGAACCGTCGATATTTTCGACGAATTTTTTTCAACCGTCGCAAATCCATTTGCGACGAGCATTTTTTCGACGGATCGATTTCGACTGAAAAACCGTCGGTAATTGCGTTACCGATGGTTTTCGAGCTGATTACCGACGGTTCGGACCGTCGGTAATCAACGTTTTTCTAGTAGTGACTTCGACAAGCCCAAGAGTTGACCAACATTCGAGCTGACTTTAGCAATATGAATGATCGTCAGGGTCATTTTGAATCCCTCCAGAATCAGCATATTTGCATGACTAGGCACATCCATGAGTACCATATGCGCCAAGGACATCTCGGCTACCATCCACCGTCACCACCCCACAGATAATAAAACCGATTGTGTCTTTTCCCTTTTCTTTCTTTTCATATATTTATTTTTCCTTTTTATTGAGTATGTATCACTTTCCCTTGTTGGCTTAACACTGAGGACAGTGTTTGGTTCAAGTTTGGGGGAGTTTGCATTTCATGCATTGCATTTTCCCTTATACTTCTTTTTATTTGCCTATGTATGCATTTATCTACAAAAAAAATGAAAAATTGAAAAATTTCCCAAAAATATCATTGCATGCATTTATTTTTGCTACCATCTTACTAACTTTTGTCTTATTATTTTAATTATCTTTTAGTAGAAGTTCAAAGACATGTTGTTAATTGATGAAATTTGAATGCTTTTCATTCTTATCACTTGCTATTTTAGTATCAAACTTATGGACTATATACATATGCTAAGTAGAATTATGGATGTTTAGACTACAAGATCATGTTCATGCCTTTTTTATTTATTTCTGTTAAATCTTGATAGTAGTAGCCTTCTTATTGATCATATCAAGTATTTTTTGAGCTTATAAAAAAAAGAGAATAAAAAGAATGGTTAGTTAAACTCCAAAAAAAAAATTGAATAAAGTTATGTGTAGGTACAAAAGTGTTATCTGGAACCAAGGTGTGTTTAGGTAATTAGATCCGTAGGGGTTCATGCCTAGCGACTTAAGCGCAACTACTTTGGGATCCGTCGATCAAAAATCCGCTACATGGACCATTTTGTGGAATATGGAGAAGCATAGGAGTACTGAATCATGGCTAATTTCGAACTCTTCATTTAGAACCTTGGTTGTTCGGGCAAGTAAACTCGAGGGGTGCCTTATCACCTGTTGCCCTAAGGCCATCTGATCTGGGAGTCATCAGTCCAAAGCTCGCTACATGGACTTCCTTGTGTAATCCTGTTTGAATATTAAAACTTTTAAAATTATTGAAAATAAAAGTGAAAAAAAAGTTTTAAGCTCAATTAGTACTTATGTGTTCAATATTAATGCTATTATTTGACAAACAATTTATATTTCTACAAGGTTGAATTTGAGATTGTTTAAATTTGTGTAGCATTCAGAACCTCTATGAAGCTAATTTCATGAAAAATGGTGAGATGTTGAGTAGTCAGTTGACAATGTGAAGGCTATGATGGAGCTTTCTTGAGCATTGCTTTGAATTTGTATTTGAGAACAAGCAAGACTTTAAGCTTGGGGGAGTTTAATGCATGCAAAATATAATATATTTTAGTATATTATTTTAATTAATATTTCTATAATTTGATCATTGCATGCATCATTTTAGATCATTTTTAGTCATAATTCTAGATTTATCGATTTTAATTATTAATTCTCTGAATATTTTTAATTATGGATGGATTAATTAAATTTATTAATTATTTTACAGGAAAAGCCGAGTATATGATTATCTGGGGACTATCGGCCGAGATACAACCAAGAGTTCAAGTCGCAAGTCATTAGCTTATGTTTATCGGCCGATACAAAGTGATTATCGGCCTTGTATCGTTGGGCACAAAACTCATATCCCATCTAACATTGGGCGTAAAGCGATAAAAGCTTATCATTAACCAAGGATTACCGGCCGATATACAAATAAAAAGTTTTATCTTGGGCAAAACGTCATCACCAATCAAGACTATCGATCGTAAAAATCCAGTCGTAATGGAGATGAACATGTATCATTGGGCGATAAAGCATTGAGAAGCTTTGATTATGGGGCGCAAAACACATCATCCATTAAGTATCGGCCTCAAAATCAAACCATGATGTTTTATCCTTAACCAACAATTTTGCTTTGCGGCCGAGAACTCTAATCATTGGGCAAGTTTGGTGGCCGAGAATCATCAACAAAAGTTTATCGGGTGCAAAACGGATAACGTTTTATCCTTAACCAAGTTTATCTCTCGAATTTAAAGTTGGCCGTACGATATTACGGTCGGGATCAATTTGAAGTATGTCCGCACCTATAAATACGTGAAGAAATCATCGTCCCAATTTGTGCCGTGAAGTTTGATTTTCATCCACAGCAAGTCGTGAGCTTCGCGAGCTTTGACCAGAGAGAGATTTGATCGGACGGCTATTCCAGACGTTCCGACAACATCCGAGGGCCGGGGACTTTTTCGGCGGTTACAACCGTCGGAAAATTTCGACGGGTCAAACCGCCGGGGACTGTTCCGACGGCCAGAACCGTCGATATTTTCGACGAATTTTTTTCAACCGTCGCAAATCCATTTGCGACGAGCATTTTTTCGACGGATCGATTTCGACTGAAAAACCGTCGGTAATTGCGTTACCGATGGTTTTCGAGCTGATTACCGACGGTTCGGACCGTCGGTAATCAACGTTTTTCTAGTAGTGACTTCGACAAGCCCAAGAGTTGACCAACATTCGAGCTGACTTTAGCAATATGAATGATCGTCAGGGTCATTTTGAATCCCTCCAGAATCAGCATATTTGCATGACTAGGCACATCCATGAGTACCATATGCGCCAAGGACATCTCGGCTACCATCCACCGTCACCACCCCACAGATAATAAAACCGATTGTGTCTTTTCCCTTTTCTTTCTTTTCATATATTTATTTTTCCTTTTTATTGAGTATGTATCACTTTCCCTTGTTGGCTTAACACTGAGGACAGTGTTTGGTTCAAGTTTGGGGGAGTTTGCATTTCATGCATTGCATTTTCCCTTATACTTCTTTTTATTTGCCTATGTATGCATTTATCTACAAAAAAAATGAAAAATTGAAAAATTTCCCAAAAATATCATTGCATGCATTTATTTTTGCTACCATCTTACTAACTTTTGTCTTATTATTTTAATTATCTTTTAGTAGAAGTTCAAAGACATGTTGTTAATTGATGAAATTTGAATGCTTTTCATTCTTATCACTTGCTATTTTAGTATCAAACTTATGGACTATATACATATGCTAAGTAGAATTATGGATGTTTAGACTACAAGATCATGTTCATGCCTTTTTTATTTATTTCTGTTAAATCTTGATAGTAGTAGCCTTCTTATTGATCATATCAAGTATTTTTTGAGCTTATAAAAAAAAGAGAATAAAAAGAATGGTTAGTTAAACTCCAAAAAAAAAATTGAATAAAGTTATGTGTAGGTACAAAAGTGTTATCTGGAACCAAGGTGTGTTTAGGTAATTAGATCCGTAGGGGTTCATGCCTAGCGACTTAAGCGCAACTACTTTGGGATCCGTCGATCAAAAATCCGCTACATGGACCATTTTGTGGAATATGGAGAAGCATAGGAGTACTGAATCATGGCTAATTTCGAACTCTTCATTTAGAACCTTGGTTGTTCGGGCAAGTAAACTCGAGGGGTGCCTTATCACCTGTTGCCCTAAGGCCATCTGATCTGGGAGTCATCAGTCCAAAGCTCGCTACATGGACTTCCTTGTGTAATCCTGTTTGAATATTAGAACTTTTAAAATTATTGAAAATAAAAGTGAAAAAAAAGTTTTAAGCTCAATTAGTACTTATGTGTTCAATATTAATGCTATTATTTGACAAACAATTTATATTTCTACAAGGTTGAATTTGAGATTGTTTAAATTTGTGTAGCATTCAGAACCTCTATGAAGCTAATTTCATGAAAAATGGTGAGATGTTGAGTAGTCAGTTGACAATGTGAAGGCTATGATGGAGCTTTCTTGAGCATTGCTTTGAATTTGTATTTGAGAACAAGCAAGACTTTAAGCTTGGGGGAGTTTAATGCATGCAAAATATAATATATTTTAGTATATTATTTTAATTAATATTTCTATAATTTGATCATTGCATGCATCATTTTAGATCATTTTTAGTCATAATTCTAGATTTATCGATTTTAATTATTAATTCTCTGAATATTTTTAATTATGGATGGATTAATTAAATTTATTAATTATTTTACAGGAAAAGCCGAGTATATGATTATCTGGGGACTATCGGCCGAGATACAACCAAGAGTTCAAGTCGCAAGTCATTAGCTTATGTTTATCGGCCGATACAAAGTGATTATCGGCCTTGTATCGTTGGGCACAAAACTCATATCCCATCTAACATTGGGCGTAAAGCGATAAAAGCTTATCATTAACCAAGGATTACCGGCCGATATACAAATAAAAAGTTTTATCTTGGGCAAAACGTCATCACCAATCAAGACTATCGATCGTAAAAATCCAGTCGTAATGGAGATGAACATGTATCATTGGGCGATAAAGCATTGAGAAGCTTTGATTATGGGGCGCAAAACACATCATCCATTAAGTATCGGCCTCAAAATCAAACCATGATGTTTTATCCTTAACCAACAATTTTGCTTTGCGGCCGAGAACTCTAATCATTGGGCAAGTTTGGTGGCCGAGAATCATCAACAAAAGTTTATCGGGTGCAAAACGGATAACGTTTTATCCTTAACCAAGTTTATCTCTCGAATTTAAAGTTGGCCGTACGATATTACGGTCGGGATCAATTTGAAGTATGTCCGCACCTATAAATACGTGAAGAAATCATCGTCCCAATTTGTGCCGTGAAGTTTGATTTTCATCCACAGCAAGTCGTGAGCTTCGCGAGCTTTGACCAGAGAGAGATTTGATCGGACGGCTATTCCAGACGTTCCGACAACATCCGAGGGCCGGGGACTTTTTCGGCGGTTACAACCGTCGGAAAATTTCGACGGGTCAAACCGCCGGGGACTGTTCCGACGGCCAGAACCGTCGATATTTTCGACGAATTTTTTTCAACCGTCGCAAATCCATTTGCGACGAGCATTTTTTCGACGGATCGATTTCGACTGAAAAACCGTCGGTAATTGCGTTACCGATGGTTTTCGAGCTGATTACCGACGGTTCGGACCGTCGGTAATCAACGTTTTTCTAGTAGTGACTTCGACAAGCCCAAGAGTTGACCAACATTCGAGCTGACTTTAGCAATATGAATGATCGTCAGGGTCATTTTGAATCCCTCCAGAATCAGCATATTTGCATGACTAGGCACATCCATGAGTACCATATGCGCCAAGGACATCTCGGCTACCATCCACCGTCACCACCCCACAGATAATAAAACCGATTGTGTCTTTTCCCTTTTCTTTCTTTTCATATATTTATTTTTCCTTTTTATTGAGTATGTATCACTTTCCCTTGTTGGCTTAACACTGAGGACAGTGTTTGGTTCAAGTTTGGGGGAGTTTGCATTTCATGCATTGCATTTTCCCTTATACTTCTTTTTATTTGCCTATGTATGCATTTATCTACAAAAAAAATGAAAAATTGAAAAATTTCCCAAAAATATCATTGCATGCATTTATTTTTGCTACCATCTTACTAACTTTTGTCTTATTATTTTAATTATCTTTTAGTAGAAGTTCAAAGACATGTTGTTAATTGATGAAATTTGAATGCTTTTCATTCTTATCACTTGCTATTTTAGTATCAAACTTATGGACTATATACATATGCTAAGTAGAATTATGGATGTTTAGACTACAAGATCATGTTCATGCCTTTTTTATTTATTTCTGTTAAATCTTGATAGTAGTAGCCTTCTTATTGATCATATCAAGTATTTTTTGAGCTTATAAAAAAAAGAGAATAAAAAGAATGGTTAGTTAAACTCCAAAAAAAAAATTGAATAAAGTTATGTGTAGGTACAAAAGTGTTATCTGGAACCAAGGTGTGTTTAGGTAATTAGATCCGTAGGGGTTCATGCCTAGCGACTTAAGCGCAACTACTTTGGGATCCGTCGATCAAAAATCCGCTACATGGACCATTTTGTGGAATATGGAGAAGCATAGGAGTACTGAATCATGGCTAATTTCGAACTCTTCATTTAGAACCTTGGTTGTTCGGGCAAGTAAACTCGAGGGGTGCCTTATCACCTGTTGCCCTAAGGCCATCTGATCTGGGAGTCATCAGTCCAAAGCTCGCTACATGGACTTCCTTGTGTAATCCTGTTTGAATATTAGAACTTTTAAAATTATTGAAAATAAAAGTGAAAAAAAAGTTTTAAGCTCAATTAGTACTTATGTGTTCAATATTAATGCTATTATTTGACAAACAATTTATATTTCTACAAGGTTGAATTTGAGATTGTTTAAATTTGTGTAGCATTCAGAACCTCTATGAAGCTAATTTCATGAAAAATGGTGAGATGTTGAGTAGTCAGTTGACAATGTGAAGGCTATGATGGAGCTTTCTTGAGCATTGCTTTGAATTTGTATTTGAGAACAAGCAAGACTTTAAGCTTGGGGGAGTTTAATGCATGCAAAATATAATATATTTTAGTATATTATTTTAATTAATATTTCTATAATTTGATCATTGCATGCATCATTTTAGATCATTTTTAGTCATAATTCTAGATTTATCGATTTTAATTATTAATTCTCTGAATATTTTTAATTATGGATGGATTAATTAAATTTATTAATTATTTTACAGGAAAAGCCGAGTATATGATTATCTGGGGACTATCGGCCGAGATACAACCAAGAGTTCAAGTCGCAAGTCATTAGCTTATGTTTATCGGCCGATACAAAGTGATTATCGGCCTTGTATCGTTGGGCACAAAACTCATATCCCATCTAACATTGGGCGTAAAGCGATAAAAGCTTATCATTAACCAAGGATTACCGGCCGATATACAAATAAAAAGTTTTATCTTGGGCAAAACGTCATCACCAATCAAGACTATCGATCGTAAAAATCCAGTCGTAATGGAGATGAACATGTATCATTGGGCGATAAAGCATTGAGAAGCTTTGATTATGGGGCGCAAAACACATCATCCATTAAGTATCGGCCTCAAAATCAAACCATGATGTTTTATCCTTAACCAACAATTTTGCTTTGCGGCCGAGAACTCTAATCATTGGGCAAGTTTGGTGGCCGAGAATCATCAACAAAAGTTTATCGGGTGCAAAACGGATAACGTTTTATCCTTAACCAAGTTTATCTCTCGAATTTAAAGTTGGCCGTACGATATTACGGTCGGGATCAATTTGAAGTATGTCCGCACCTATAAATACGTGAAGAAATCATCGTCCCAATTTGTGCCGTGAAGTTTGATTTTCATCCACAGCAAGTCGTGAGCTTCGCGAGCTTTGACCAGAGAGAGATTTGATCGGACGGCTATTCTAGACGTTCCGACAACATCCGAGGGCCCTAATTTTATTCTTAGTGTAATTCTTCCAATTATTATTGATATTTTGTTATTATCTCTCTGCAATTTTAGGATGAACTCCATGTTTTTAATTGCTTTATTTTTAGGAGATTATTATTGAAAGAAAATTCTGTGAACCCTTGCTTTATTAGTATTAAATTTCTTTTGATCAATTTTTAATTATGTTTAGTGCTTTTGATTTAATTATTTAAATTTCTGAGTTAAGTAATTACCAGTTTGTGGACTACTTAATTTTAGATTTATTTAGTTAAATTAAATGATTTATTGAGAAATTTAAAATTGATATAGGTCTAATAACTAGTGTGTGGAGAATTAGATTTGTGTGGTCTGTTAATCTTATCAGTTTGTGGAGTGATTAATAGTTTATGATTTTCATATTAATGCATCTTAATTTTAATCTCATCTGACGTATACCAGTTTGTGGGACTTCAGGTTTGATTAAATTTAAGATAGTTTGATTTGTCGAATTAAATAGCAGAATTACTAGTTTGTGGACTCTGTGATTTTAATTTTGTAAATTAACAACTTAAGAAAATTCCTAATTCATCTTAAGAATTTTAATTTATCTTTTCTGGTTCACATTTTTATCCTTAATGCAATATCATCCTAAGACTAACTTCAACATCATTACATTATCTTATCTTTATCTTATTTTCTTATTTTATTTTACAAAACTTTTTTTCCAAAAATTCATATTTTTCTTCTCTCTTATTAATTTATAAATTCAGATATTTTATTAATAATATTCCTCGTGGGTTCGACACTCTTACTCCTATTATTATATTATTTGAACGACTAGTGTATTTGCTAGCGATTTTATTTTGCTACATCATTTTACGCGTTGATTAAACTCAAACGGCGTTGATTAAACTCAAACGGCGTTGATTAAATGGATAAATTCTAATTAAACTCAAACGGCGTTGATTAAATGGATAAATCAATTAATCAGAAATTGTGATGGACTCTTAATTTTCTGATGGGCCCAAAATTACGATGAAAAGAAATATCATTTTAATCTTTTCATCCCACTAACCAGGTACAAATTTTACACATCACAGTTGATATTGCAACGGTAAATAATTCTCTATATCGATCAACCGTAGATTTTCCTCCAAATTGGATCCCCTCATGTATCAACCCTCACATACACACGCCACACATATCGCCCCTGAGACTACGACCTCTCCGTCGATTCATCTTCTATTTTCTTTCTCTTCCTCCAACTCAATTATTATTATTATTATTCTTATTATTATTATTATTATTATTATTATTATTATTACCGCCACTCAAATAATAAATATTATTATTTTCCATCTTTTTCTCCTCTCCGCTCACCTCGTAAAAATTTCCCCCAATCCCCCCGAAATATTTTTCTTTTTTCTTTTTGTTTTTTTTTTCAAATCAAATCAAATCAAATCAAATCGATCTCCTTCTCCTTGCTTTTAAACCCCCGTTCGTTTCCTCCGATCCAATGGCGTTTCACGTCGCTTGCCCCATCACCTGGTTTCGCCTCCTCCTCCATCCTCGCTCTTCTTCTTTTTCTCCTACTCCTCTCTTCTTGGAATCTGACGGCTTCGATCTTTGGGTGGTGCAGCCGCAGGGTCTGCGACTGCGAGCTCGGGTTCCCTCCGGAGCTGCGGGACGGCGTGGGGAGGGAGGGGTTCCTGACGGAGGTCGCGGAGGTCGAGGAGTTCTTCAGGGACCCGTGGACCTTGAGGTCCTTCCTGGAGGAGGATGCGGGCGCAGAGGAAGAAACCGTCCAGGTCCTGGTCCCCCGCGTCGCGCTCCCGCCGCCACAGCCGCTTGCGGCGACGCCCGCGGAGGACGGCGGCGGCGTTGGGGACGAGGCCAAAATGGCGGTGATGCAGCGGAAGGCGCTGGCAGAGTCGGTGGCAGCAGAGGACTATGTGCGGCGGCTCGAGGCCGGCGGCGGGGCGGTGAGTGTTTGCTCGATTGGTTGTCGACTTCGGTTAGGAGTTCTTGAGCGTCAGGGAATAATGAATTTCGACTTTATATTCTTTGATTTGTTTTTTTTTTCTCTTGTTACGTTTAGAAGAAGAAGAAAAGAATTTTGGATTCCTTGTTTGGTGGTGGCTTGAGAATTTGGGGTTGATGCCTAGTTTCAGAATAGATTTTGCTTGTCCACAATCTTTTTGAGTTCCCTTTATGTTATGAGTGAATAAAATTCCTATGCTTTAACTTGATTGATTTCGAAACATAAGATGGATTTGATTGAGTAGGAGGGTTTCGTTGGGATTTATGATTTAGCTTCATATATCCCTGTGCTTAGGTCCTGAGATACTATTACAATGTCACCTGAGATCCATCATGATTTTTCACACGAATATTATAGTTCATTCTTTAAGAAAAGGAAACCCTGGTTCTGGAACTTGACATTCACTTGAAGTGTTTACTAGTTTTGTTCTTGGACAATTGTGCCTTAATTTATATTCAATTAATTGTTTATGAATGGAGCATAATTCTTTACTTGAATTTCCCAAGATGTAATTCTCTGTTCCCATCTTTTTCTTTTTTTATTTGGAAATGAGATTCTTCCAGCTACGGTGCAGTCCATGGTTCTCCAATTTTAAGTCCCCTGAATCCATCATCTTTTCCTTCTGCATCTGAAGTATCTTTTGCTCATTCATAAGAGATTATAAATGAAATTCTTTTTTCTGGAAGGATATAAATAAAATTCTTGCTATCCTTCTTCAGGATGCACTGGGAGAAACTATTGACAACATTGCAAGAGATGATCAAGGGTCCATAGTTAAGATAATCTGTCGTATATGTTTTTCTGGAGAAAATGAGGGCAGCAAAAAGGCATTAAATATGCTATCATGTAAAACAACAACAACAACAAAGCCTTATCCCACTAGGTGGGGTCGGCTACATGGATCATACGACGCCATTCCGCTGCTATCATGTAAAACATGCAGCAAAAAATATCATAAAAGCTGCTTGACGACATGGGCTGAGAATAGAGGTTTCTACTTATGGTGTCATATTTTTATATGTACAGCTTATTTTCTAATAATTCGTTTATATTAATACAAATTTGATTTCTGTGCCTTCCCTTAAAAAACAGAGAAACGAAAAGTATTATCTGAATATGTCTTTTTGCAGATCTATTTCATTGGAGTTCATGGTCGTGTCCCTCTTGTCGCATATGTGAGGTATGTTCTCTTGCTACTGGACTTATCTTGTAAATAGTTATTATCTGTTTCATATTAACTTATCATTTCATCAAAACATTATCAAATTTGTTGTTCATCCCTTTGTTGGTTTTGTCTATTCTTTCAGTTGTGATATAATTTTTTTGTTGAACTTCCAATTTGGCTGTGGCTTAATGAAGTTGTTGATGCCAAAAACATGTTTATGAAAGTTTAGGATAAAACTTAGAAAAATACCATAATATTTTACCTGGTTTAAGACCTAGGTCCACTTGTTTTAATGTGTTAAACAAAATCTGAAGTAGCACTGATAAATGATTCTTGCAATTTTGCACTTTTATTGTAGCCAATGTTACACTCATTTATCCTACTTGAAGATGATCACGATCCCTGATCTGCACTCATTTGTTGATTTCATCACAATAATCAAGAGTTTCATGTATCATATACTTTATTTTGTACAGGTCTGCCGAAGAGCTGGTGACCCTAATAAGTTCATGTTTTGCAAAAGGTGCGATGGTGCATACCATTGCTATTGCCAGCACCCTCCGCATAAGGTATATGTTAAGTTTTAGTTGCTTTGCCACGTTCTTCTATGTATATAATATTTTTTCTTTATCTCCTAGAACGTGGGTCATGGGCCATACTTGTGTCCTAAACATACAAGATGCCACAGCTGTGGCTCTACGATACCCGGAAGTGGACTTAGCACAAGGTAGGTTTCGTAGCATGCAGTTGAATGTCTTATATCATTATATGATTATTCTTGTTTATATAGAGGATTTCCCTGACTGTTAGTTCCTTGTATGGCACACGTCGAAGAGCTATTGACATCTTTCTGTTATCTTATAACCTGATGTGTTAATTGTTTGCAGGTGATTCTTAGGGTATACATGCTGCGATGCATGTGGAAGATTGTTTGTGAAGGGAAACTATTGTCCAGTTTGTTTGAAGGTAATCTCTATTTTGTATGGATTTACTCATTCCAGGGACGATTATTGTACATGAAGATACTATGGTAAGAAAGAGTATAAGGTGTTAGTGGCTGTGCATAGCAGTTTGTCCTGTATAGCCACAAATATATTGTGTTATTTATCATAATCAAGTTATTGGATAGATTGATAGAACATGTTATGTTATTAGGAAAATGTGTACATGTTGGCTTATTCAGCAGAGTGCTGTAAATGAAGTAAAGCTGAGAAGAATAATCTAAATGACTAGACACATAATTTTATGTCTAGACCTCGAAGAAAGTTATAAATAGATATTTTAACAAATTTCATTGTCTACAAATAGCAAGATATGAGGCTTGTTCCCTCTCTCTCACAGAAAAAGGAAGAAGAATATTAGGCTTTGCAGCTTCTGTTGTGTCTGATGTCAGATTGCATCAACATGTGTGTGCCTTCTTTCGTCTTAGGAAGTAAAAGCAGTCATGGTACTTGGGAAGCTTTAGATTCTTTTACTTTCTCCACTTTCAAACTTCAAGAATCTTATAAATCCAATTTCCTATTGTGAGTTTTGGCTTTTGAATCATACGAATTGGTCAAGGGCATAGAAATAGTTATCATACGTGTTTTTTAGGGGAAATTTATCATACAATTAATAAATAGATTTTTTATTCTAGAAATAGAGCACTTTGTCCTCTATGACATTGGCATGCTTAGAGAATATAGTTCCAAGTCGTCCGGAACTAACGCAAGCCAATCGCCAACCGCCCCCGGCAGACCCTGCCGGCAGACCCCCGAACTCGGCTAGCCCCGCCGACGGCGCCACCCCCGCCTTCGGTGACCCCCGCCGACGGCGCCACCTCCGCCTCCGACGAACCCCGTCGACGGCGCCAATCAACGAACAACAATACTGCCATCATGCTCACATGCGCCGCAGGGAGATCCGCCACGCCGATGGTTGGACTACCCTGTCTCGCAATCCAATTGTCCGCGGTCATCTCCGGCCGGCGACGCGATGCTGCAGATGCCTAGAGGATGGACACTTCGCGCGTTCCTGCCCGGGCCCTATCAGATGTCTTCGCTGTAGGGGGGATGGGCACTGGAGGTCGTCGTGCCCACGGGCTCTGGGCGCACGGCCAAACGCGGTGCCACTAGCACGACAACGACGGATGGTGAGCACCCCCCTCACGCCAGTGGCTCCGACCCCCACATCACCGTGCTCTGCCCTCGCTGACGGCCACCGCCCCCTTCTGGAGAAAGGGTCCACAGCGATGCCGCCTCGACAACCAAACCCGCCTGAGGTGCAGCAGCCGGTGGAGACGCCGCCACATGTGGAGGGCCCTCAACCTGCCGCCAAGGAGGCTCCACTAGCGGGGAGATCTGAGGAAGAGGTTCAGCAAGTTGCGGAGGCCGTCGGCTTCCGGCATACTCGTCGATGGAGATGTCTAGGAGGATGGGCTTGCACCGTCCTCTACACCTCTTCCACAGCAGTCATAGGCGCCGCCCGGCACGGAGCTCTGGACGGGCAGATCAGGGGAGTGACACAGTGTCCAGATGAGAATCCTCACTTGGAATGTGCGGGGTCTCAATGACCCCGGGAGGCGGCGTATCCTGGGCCGTTACCTTAGGGAGTGGGAGGTGGACGTGGCTCTCTTCCAGGAGACCAAGTTGACGGACTGTGGTCCCGGAATCTAGGCCCAAATCGGGGGCATGCTTTTGACGGAGCACCTTTCTCTTCAGGCGGTGGGGTAGTCCGGTGGCTGTATCATTGGCTGGAGGGAGCATTCTTTCTCCTTGGTCGATTCGTGGTCGGCGAGATTCTCTCTTACTGCACACCTGCGTGGGCGGGGAGACGGAGGGGACTATCTTATTTCATGTGTATATGGCTCTTGCTCTACATCACTACGAGACACCATGTAGGAGGAGCTCAGAGGTGTGTGCACTCATCTTCCGGACAACAGGTGGTTGATCGGGGGCGATTTCAATGTTACGCTAGACATTGACGATCGACCCATCAAACGACGGGGGAGTGATGTTGGGGCAGAAGAGTTCAGAGATTTCATCGATTCACAGTCATTGGTTGAGTTTCCGGCATCCAACTGTCGATTCACATGGAGAAGCACAGTGGCGCCGTCTGCCAGATCGAAGATTGCCAGATTTTTGGGTTCATTGGAGTTGGCAGAGGCCCACCAGCAGGCTCTCAATCGACCGTTCTCGGACCACACCCCCGTCTGTGGCGGTCCAATGACGGTCGGGTGCAGCGCTCTCTATTCCGCTTCGAGCGGTCTTAGCTACTTGAGGAGGGTTTCCGTCAGCTGATGACGGAGCAGTGGCTGAGAGTTCCGGCTTTTGATTCGGCGGCTAGGACGCTTGTGAGTCCCCTTGATAGTTTGCGGTCTTTTTTGTGTCAGCACAGGTGACAGATGGACTTGGCTCCGGGAGGGGGATGCCAACACTCGATTCTTCCACTTATACGCAAGCTCTCGCCGGAGGGCGAATAGGATCGAGCAGATTGAGGTGCAGGTCCAGAGGGTCACCGGACACCGCGGTGTCGGGGCGGCCATCACTTCTTACTTCCAGACCTCTTCTCGGCGGCAGCCATCGGGGCAATGGCGGTGGGCCCCAGAGGACATTCCTCGACTTACTAATGCACAATCTTCTTTATTAGTGCAGGATATCACTATGGACGAGGTCACGGAGGCCCTTCGGGACCTCAATAGCGATGGCGCTCCGGGACCGGATGGCTTCCTAGTCTTCTTCTATAGGGAGTTCTGGCTGTTGGTTCGGGAGGACGTCTTGGCGGTCATCCGAGAGTTCACGAGTGTGAACCGGGGCTTTGAGCGCCTCAACCGGTTCCTGCTTTTCCTGCTTCCGAAGCGCGTCTCGGCGGAGCGAGTGGAGGACTTTAGGCCGATTGCCTTATCCAATGCCATCTACCTCCTGGTGGCTCGGGTACTGACAAATCGGCTTCGTGAGGTGCTTCCTGAGTTGAACCACCCGTCACAGTCGGCTTTCATCCAGGGACAGAGCATCACCGATAGTTAAACTATTGCCTCGGAGATTGTTGCTCAGTGGAGGAGGACCAGCCGCCGGGCCTTCTTATGGAAGGTCGATTTCTCCAAAGCTTATGACACGGTCTCATGGTCCTTTTTATGGCATTCATTGCAGGCTATAGGTTTCCCGGAGATCTGGATCACTTGGATGAAGCGGTGCATTACCACCGCATCTTTCTCTGTCTTGGTTCATGGCGCTAGATCTGGCGGGTGGGTGCAGCCACAAAGGGGGGTTCGTCAGGGCTGCCCTCTCGCCCCTATGCTGCTTGTCCTGGCAGTTGACGCCCTCGCCAGATGCACGCAGGCCTCCTGTGAGGCGGGCCTTTTCAGCGGTTTCCTCGAGGGCCTCGTGCCACTACTCCAGTATGCGAACGATACAGTATTCTTCATCGAGGGCTCGGAGCAGGAGGCTCGACGAGTGGCCATCCATGTTGACCTATTTGGTGCGACGACCGGCCTCCGGATCAACCATGCTAAATTCTCCTTCATTCCTTTTGGCATGGTTCCCGACGAGGCAGCTCGCTGTGCAGCCCAGCTTCACACCCCGATCAGCTCCTTTTCGATCACATATTTGGGCCTGCCATTGTCGGATCGTCATATTGGTTCCGGGGGTGGACTCCGGTCATTGAGCGCATGGAGCACCGTCTTCAGGGTTGGAGTTCATGATTATTATCACGTGGAGGACGACTCATCCTGTTGCGCTCAGTCCTTTCGGCACTGCCGACATACTACATGACAATTCTTCTACCAGCTCAGGTTCCCAAAGGGTTAGACTCATTGAGGAGCATATTCTTCTGGCAGGGATGCAGATCCAGGGGTCCATCTAGTCGCTTGGAGCAGTATTTGCCGGCCCACCTCTCAGGGTGGTTTGGGAGTCCGAGACCTCCGCTGCACAAATTGGGCTCTCCTGGCTCGGTGGGTGATGCAGATCATGGGGTTAGAGGACGGTCTATGGCGCAGGGTCTTCTACATATGCTATGGGCGTGATCTCTCCTGGGATTCCAGGACCATTCTGCCACGCGGGGCCTCATCCTTTTGGCGTGGAGTGGCGGCGCAAATCCCTCGTCCGCCCACTGATGGTTCCTTCTCTTGGCTCGGGGGAAGGCTTCTCCTTTTGGCGGCAAGACTGGGCCCTCGGAGGCTCCCTTGCTGAGGCGTTCCCCTGTTTATGGGCCCTCGCAGCGGACCCTGATGCGACGGTAGCGGAGACATCGGCCGAGGATGGCGGCCCAGGTTCGGGCTCCTGGGCTCCACTCTTCATATCACACCTCTCTGAACAGCGTTTTGCAGAGTTCTTGACATTTCATCAGCGGATCGCTCCATTCCGCCCGGATCAGTCCAGACCCGATGGTTGGGTTTGGTTATCAGTCTTTCTCAGCGCGCAGCCTTTACATTCGTTTCCTATCGCCCATCACTGTGCCAGAGGATTTCAGTTTTGACTGCAGATTTATATGGAGGTTGTGTGTGCCGTTGAAAGTCAAGATCTTTGCTTAACTTCTATGACGCGGACGGCTTCTCACTAGGTGGTATAGGGCGAGATGGCGCCTCACAAAGACACATCTTGCGTACTATGTGACGAGGCGGAGGAGGATGTCACCCATCTATTCTATGATTGCCCGACTTCACGTGGCATATGGCAGCAGACCAGCATCGCGGGCCTCTTCTCATCGGGTTTGGAGACTGTGGCACTCCCTTCGTGGTTTAGCCCGTCAGAGACAGGGATGGAGAGCGTCTTTCGCGACCTTTTTGGCCGGTGCCAGGGCCATCTAGCTCCAGCGCAATCGGACTATTTTTTGTGGAGAGAGATATCAAACTGAGCGTATTGTACACCACATCCTTTTTCTTATCCAGGAGTGGGGTTCTGTCTAGCTGGGATACTTCCTATTTTTTATCGCTGCTCTCCCTTTGAGAGCTGACCTTTGTACATGACTTTCAGTTCACAGATATATATATAGATGGATGACAACCACAACTCTGGTGGACATCCTTTTTCTCCTCAAAAAAAAAATGCTTAGGTATGTGACATTTTAGTGTTATAGACACTGAAGTGAATTTAATCCTGGGAACTAGGGTGGGCATGGAAGTTTCCTTGCATTTCTAACAATTCAATGACCTATGTTAACCTGTTCTATGCACGTAAACGTTAGAGTAGAGAGCATATTTAAGATTGCTTCTTGTACACGCATATCCACAACTGTCTTTACTGTCTCTTATCTCACAGTGATATACATATATGGCTCTATTTCAAATTCTGTCCTTGCATCAATAAGATATGGAAATTGGTTGCTTATGCTTAATTACAGCATACTGTAGTAAAATTGTATTAGCAAAAGTATATTTCTTCGGGCTCTTGTTAAAATGTTGTCGGTGGCAAATTGATGGAAGCTATAACCAGTCAAGCCCATGGGAACCTGTTGAGATATGATTTGCATATCTCTTCATATCTTTCCTTATCTTTTCATATCTTCGCATATCTTTGTAATATTAGTTAGGATTAGTATCCTAGATTTCTTGGGATAGTATCTCAGATATTTTGGGATATTATTCCTGATTTTCTGGAGTAATATTCTCCCTTCTTGTATTGCCTACCTTGATTATAAATAGGTGGCACTAGTGTTTGGTCAAATAATAAGAGAACATTTTTCTCAGCATGGTATCAGAGCAGATCTCATCCTTACTCCTCTCCCTTCCCTCCTCAATCTAGATGGATGACAGGTCTATTCCGACCTAGATCCATAGTTCTCAAGATCGGCGCTTGATCTTTTTCTCCGTGGAACCCGTCGTGCTCAACCATGGTTGATCAGAAAGCTTCATCTAGCAACTCTGGTGTTAAATCCACCCTCAGCACTCCACTCGGTATCAATATCAAACTTGATGGTACCAATTATCTCCTCTAGTCCACGGCATTTGAGCGCTACGTAGGGTTCCACAGGAAGAAGCATATCCTCACCAAATCTGAAGAACGTACAGAAGATTGGGATGCTGACAATGATTGGGTCGCCTCTGCCATGCGCAATAGGATGACCGAATCTGTTACCAAACAGGTCATGATTTATAGGTCAGCCCAGACTATGTGGGAGGTACTCCAAAAAACTTCACTCTCATAAAAGCAATATCTCGCCTTTACAAGGTTCTTGAAGAAATCCAATCATGCAAGAAAAATGATCAGCCCTTAGCAAATTATTTTGGGACATTAACTAATCTCTGGAATGAGCAAGATATCTATTAGCTTCTCTCAGCAGATATCAAATTGTTGGCTGAACGTGATCAAATTAGATCCGTCCAGTTTCTCTCTGGTCTGGGTTCTGAATATAAATCGGTCAAGGATCAATTGATGACACAGGAAACTATTCCAACCCTTGAAGAAATCTATGCTCGACTCTCCCGTATCGATGATTTCTCACCTGCACTTGCTACACGTGGAAGAGGAAGAGGATTTTTCCCTGACAAAGGCAAAGGCTGTGGACGTGGACGAGGAAATGTCTTTGGAGGACGTGGTAAATTCCTTTGTGACCACTGTCATCGATCCAATCATCTCTCTGACCGTTGCTGGGAAAAGTTTGGATATCCTGCTGATCACCCAAAGGTTCATGCTGCCACTACTAATGAGTCGGATATTCTAATATCTAAAGAAGAATATGATCGCCTTCGTTCTCTGTCTATTACTGAATTTACATCTCCGTCAACTGGGCTGCTGTAATGCATCATTCAGGTACTCTTGCTCTCTCTACTAGTTCTCAATCGGACTGGATTGCTGAGTTGGGTGCCTCCTCGCACATAACAGGTGATGCCTTTTTCTTCTCATCCCTCAAATCTCTATCGAATCCACTTAATGTCAAAGTTGCTGATGGTTCTCTCTCTCCGGTCACTGGCCTTGGCATAGTTTCTGTTAATTGTGACATCTCCCTTGATAGTGTTATGTATGCTCCAAAGTTTGCTCTAAGCCTTCTTTCGATCAGCCAGCTAACAAAGTCCTTAAATTGTCGAGCACTTTTTTATGACTTTTTTTTGTTCTGCAGGATCTCCAAACGATGAGATAGTTTGGTGGAGGACTTGAACGTGATGGACTCTATTATCTCCAGCCATCTACCAAAAATCCCACAGCCTACACTCAGCATTTCCCTACAACTCCATCGCTGCCTAGGTCATCCCAGTTTGACTGTTCTTCGTCGACAATTTCCTAACATTTCAAGTACTGAAGTTCTTGAGTGTGAGGCTTGTCAACTAGGAAAGCATCATCGTACTGTTTTTCCACCTCGTCTTGACAAACGAGAAGAAAGTCCATTTTCACTAGTGCATGCTGATTTGTGGGGTCCTTGTCGAGTTTCCAACTATAGGCATTTCAAATATTTCTTAGTTTTAGTAGATGATTTTTCTAGAGTCACTTGGGTTTATATGTTGCAAAATAAGGCAGAAACTCCTCGTATTATTCGAGAATTTTTTACAGAAATAAAAACCCAGTTCTCTACCTCTATTAAAGTCTTTCGCAGGGACAATGGACTTGAGTTTGCAAATTCTGATCTTTCATCGTTTTTTAAATTTGTTGGTGTAATTCATCAAACTTCCTGTGCAAAAACATCTCAGCAAAATGGCGTTGCTGAACGAAAACTTCCCCACTTGCTGGATGTTGCTCGCACCCTCTTCCATATGAAAGTACCCTCCACCTATTGGCCAGATGTCGTTCTCACCGCGGGTTATCTCATTAATCGAGTTTCATCGTCGGTTCTCAATGGACAAATTCCATTCCATCTCTTTTTCCCAGGAAAGTCTTTGTTTCCTGTCCCTCGTGTTTTCGGATGTCAATGTTTTGTTCACCTCTTTCACACTGATAAGTTAGCTCCTCGAGCAATCAAGTGCATCTTTTTAGGCTACTCGCGAACTCAAAAAGGTTACAGGTGCTATAATCCTACTTCTCGCAGGTCCTATATTAGTGCTGATGTTACCTTTTTTTGAAGACAAATCTTACTTTTTGGACCCTGCGGATAACCATGAGAGCCATCTAATTCCAATTTCTGACCCATCACTGGATCTACCGTCACAACATCCACAATCTCCTCCTCCATCGCCTACACCACCCTTGAGAGTTTATAGCCGCCGACATACTCAACCTCCACAACCTCCACCGGACCTTGATGATGAACCACTCTCCACGATTCCATCACGTGATCCTCCAAACAATCCTGACTTGTTGGAAGGAGATCATCCTAACTCATGACCTAGATGTTCCTATTGTACATCGCAAGGGCACTAGGTCTTGTGTGAAATATCCTCTATCTAATTTTATGACTTTTGATCATTTGTCTCTTGTTGTCAAAGTTTTTTCAGCTTCTCTTGATTGTCTTTTTATTCCCCGCAATCATTCTGAGGCATTCCACCATTCGTGCTGGAAAAATGCTATGGATGAGGAGATGTCCGCTCTGCAATCTAGAGACTTGGGAACTTGTAGACCTTCCAACTGATGCAACAGTAGTTGGTTGTCGGTGGATGTTCACCCTAAAGTATCTCCCTGATGGAACGGTTGATCGTTATAAGGCTCGTTTAGTAGCCAAAGATTACACCCAAACTTATGGAGTAGAGTATCTTGAGACTTTCTCTCCAGTTGCTCGCCTTAATTTTGTTCGAATCTTACTTTTTGTTGCTGTCAACTCTGGGTGGCAAGTTCACCAATTTGATGTTAAAAATGTTTTCTTATATGGTGATCTTACTGAAGAGGTTTACATGGAACAGCCGTCTGGGTATATTACTCAGGGGAAGTGTTCAAAGGTTTGCAAGTTGAAGAAAGCAATTTATGGATTCAAACAAAGTCCAAGAGCATGGTTTGAAAAATTCAACAGAGCTATTGAAGAATATGGCTTTAGTCGATCCTCTTCAGACCATTCAGCATTCTCTTTACATACTTCTAAAGGTTCAGTCATAATTTATGTAAATGACATTTTAATATTTGGTAGTGACACTGACGGTATTTTGGCAGCAAAGAAGTTTTTGCAATCTCAGTTTGTGACCACTGGAACTCGTCCTGATATTTCTTATGCCGTTTCGCCTAAGCCAATTTATGCAAGAACCACGTGAAGTACATTGGGCAAGTGTATGCTAGGTTTTACGATATCTAAAAGCTTCTCCAGGAAAAGGTCTTCACTTAAAAAATCATGGACATTTAAAAGTGTGGGGTTATACTGATGCAGATTATGCCAGGGCTCATGAAGATAGAAGATCTACCACTAGTTATTGTACTTATGTTGGTGGAAATCTTGTAACATGGCACAGCAAGAAACAAGATGTGGTCTCACGCTCTAGCGCTGAGTCAGAATATAGGGCATGGCTCATATTACATGTGAACTCTTATGGGTCATCTCTTTTCTACGTGATTTTGGATTTTTTGTTACTTCTCTAGTACCTATGTATTGTGATAACAAGGCTGTGTTTCATGAGAGGACTAAACACATAGAAGTGGACTGTCACTTCATTCGTGATGCTATTACAACTAGAAGATATCCACTCCACACTTGGCCACCGAAGATCAACTAGCTGACATCTTTACTAAAGCACTTCCCAAGAAGAAGCTCCTGGATATATGTTCCAAGCTAAGCCTAAATGATATTTACGCTCCAGCTTGAGGGGGAGTGTTGAGATATGATTTGCATCTCTTCATATCTTTCCATATCTTTTCATATCTTCGCATATCTTTGTAATATTAGTTAGGATTAGTATCCCAGATTTCTTGGGATAGTATCTCAGATATTTTGGGATAATATCCCTGATTTTCTGGAGTAATATTCTCCCTTCTTGTATTGCCTACCTTGATTATAAATAGGTGGCACTAGTGTTTGGTCAAATAATAAGAGAAAACATTTTTCTCAACAGAACCTTTATGAACATTTTGACTCACAACTTGAATTATAGATGTACTTGTGTTTCCCCACTTTTTAACAAACTTTAGAGTCATGTTATATATAGCGAAGGAATTAAAGATCGCTATATGGTAAATCTAGTGTAGTATTTAAGTTGTCTGTATTTTTTATTTGTCTTGAAGGCAAGAAGATGGGTACCTTTGCTTAATTTCATGAGTAATGTCTTCTTTGTGCTTAAATTTATAGGTTTATAGAGATTTTGAGATAACGCCTATGGTCTGTTGTGATGTATGTGAGAGATGGGTGCATTGCATGTGCGACAGTATCAGGTGCATGCCAGCAAATTTTGTATTATACTCTTTCATTTGAGAATTATCAATCAAGTGATAATTTATTTTTGCAGTAACTTTTGGTAAACAGTTTGCAAGTCTACACTGTGATAAATGTTCATGTTCTTAATTGATTTAATGGAAAACTCCAGCAGATAATCTTTGACAGCACCGGGTCTTCCACACCCTGACTTCTTCTGCCACATTGTGAACATTAATTCTTCTTAGGAGCCTTCATCTCTTGTTTTGCTGATAGCTAATGAGCATTGATCACCCGATCAAAACAGCAAAGTGATCAGAAAAAAGAAAATCATCTATTGTAACTTTTTTCATATAATGTGCGGTTACTAGATGGTTAAATGATTAAATATAATAATGAACTTGTAAGTAGGTTTACATGTGCATTGGAATTCAAAATCTTATGATCATCCCATAACCATTTTTTACATGCAATATCACTGGACAACTGTATATGACATGCTGCTACTAATGGAATCTAGGTTGTAACTTCAAGGAGTTGCGATTTATGGAATCTAGGTTTTGTTTTAAAGGAGATGCTACTTTGACAGAACAATGTACATATTATTTTCTGAATAAACTTGCACATGGAAGAACAGATAGTAACTTAACAATCACTTGTCGACAATTTGATCGAACTATTATTTTTAATTTGATCCTTGGAAGTTGTCTACTGATATTTTTGAAATGTTGAAATAGCAGGTGTCTTACAAATTTTAACCTAGTATAACACTTCAAATTAAAAAAAAATTGCAAAAAAGTATCTTGATTGTGGCACTGTTTGTGAATCAAACTACGTACCACCCTGATGTACAAGTAAAAGCATGCCATTTATTTGCCTTGTACTTGTGATGGATTTTCTTTTGTTGCATTCTGTATCAGATTTCTGTCTATCAACTTTGCCTTTTCTTTTGATGCTGAATCCTGTGTTTGGTTTATGTGCTTTCTTGTGAAGTATGTGGAGTTTGTGCATGCTATTTTCACCAGCTAAACAATGATTTGCCTAGGAGCTTGGTTTTATTTATGTGTGCGAGGCACTGTTTGCTCCAGTAGTGAAGTTCAATCATGGAGTATAGTAGTCTCTAGCTAAAATCATATTGAAAGATACATTACATGCCAATTTTGATGATGATTTTGTTTGATCTTATCTTGTTCATATGACAGCTTCTCTTTTCTTTTTTGACGATCTTATGTTATGAATAAGATGTTTTCTCATTGCATCATGGACAGTGCACATTGACTTTCTGCAGAAAGAATGATGTTTTTCTTTTCATAGCTCTTTTATGTATGCTTTGTTTTCTTTTAATCCCCATCTTAGGAATTTCCAGTCTTCGGTCACATGTACTTATTGATCTGCTCCTCTTAAATTTTGTGCAGTGATGAAAAATATCAGCAATTCCAAGTTGATTCCAACCTTCAATACAAATGTGCTGCATGCCGTGGTGATTGTTACCAGGTTCTCTTCGCTCCTGTGGATTGTTGCATATACTCTTTATAATCAACTATATGCTAAATGAGTGCTTCAATATGGTCAGGTCAAGGATATAGATGATGCAGTCCGGGAACTTTGGAAGAGGAGGAATATAGCTGATCGGGAACTAATTTCATGTTTGAGGGCTGCTGCTGGATTGCCACCAGAGGAAAACATATCTCCTATCGCCCCATATTCAGATGATGAGCAAAATGGTCCAGTTCTAAAAAATGAAAATAACAAAGCACTAAAATTTTCTGTTAAAGGCATTGGTGAGAAGACTTTGAGGAATTCCAAAGACTATGGAAAGAATGCCTCAAATAAGAAACTCGGGAAAAAAAAAGGCTATCAAATTAAAATAGTTAGCAGAAGAGGAGAGACATACCAGAATTATGAAAAAGGGCGTGAAACTAGATCGTTGGAGAGTATCTTCTGAGATCAGAAGGTCGATGAAGTAAACTAAAACAAAGCTGATGGGCCTGAAGTGTTTTCATCTCCCATATCCCAGAGTCTTAACAACAATGGCACGAAATCTTGTAGTAATGAAGTGGCTGCTTATGATCAAAGCAATGTCAGAGAAACAGCAGGCAATAACATTGATATGGTAACAAAAGTAAGAATAAAAGGTAAACAACAAGTTTTGCAGTCTAAAGAAAGCTCAGGCAAAAATGATACTCTGAGAGGCACCAAATTGGTTATTCACATTGGTTCAAAAAATAGAAATGTTTCTGGTTCACCACATTCTCAAACTTCAAGCTGTCACAAGGATCAAGATTTTGCTGCCTCATTTGGTATTGTGCCACGCTTGGCTAATCTATAAGTTTCCTTCATATGCTTATTCTTTTGAATTGGGAATTAATACTATTTGATTTTTCTAATCATGAGGCTTTTGTTAGACAACTCCGCCTATATTTTATAGTCGGTCCCAAGTCCGGATAAAGGAGGAGGGTTGTGTTAGGCCCCGACAGCCAGCATAAAATCCTGTCGAATCTTATGAACATGGATCAACGAATATAATAGAGCGGAATGGCGTCGTATGATCCATGTAGCCGACCCCACCTAGTGGGATAAGGCTTTGTTGTTGTTGTTGTTGTTGAGGCTTTTGTTAGAGTTACGAGAGCAACATAGAAACCAGTCTTCATAGAAAAATATAGAAACCAGTTTTTTCGGTTTTCTTGTTATACACGATAAAAGCAGTCATTAGTGTGTGGATTAAGATCTATTTCTGCACAAAATACAAGATTGTAGTTCCTCTAACAGGGTATGTAAATGTTTTTTCCCTGTAAGGTAAAAGGATCCTGTCATCTTTATATTGATCGTAAAAAGTAAATGGTAAGAGTACATAAGGACTAGGCTTCTTGAGAGACAAAAGATCACCACAACCACTCATCTAAAGAAGGCCCAGTCCTTGGTTGGACTTCTAACATCATCGAAAACAACATGTCAACGAACTAATCCAACTTAATGACCCTAAATAAAATTTGCATTCTCTGGTTTAAACTTGGTCATGTCTATTGCCCAGAGGTCCCAGACCCTTAGAACCAGTTCTTTCGGGTTGGTGAGATGAACTTTAGCCTACTTATACACCTCTTTTCTGTGTCTATCCTATGTGGATATCAAATATTTTGTGTTTCTATTTCTTATCAACACAAATATTCTTTTCCTGTTTATATTTGTCCATGACCAATGTCTTTTCATAGATTTATTAGTTCCTTTTTCATTGATGAATTATTTCTCATATGAACTTTGACCTAAAAAAATTCTCACATAAATTGTTCTCTTATGATATTGCAGTCTTACTCGTTATGTTTGTCAAATGCAGGTGAAGATACCATCCAAAAGAAATCTAAGTGATTGCAAGAATAAAGCGACGGATGATGGTAGATTCATCAAGCTTGATGATGAAAGAGGTATTTGTTATGATTTTCATGAGTCATGTATATTCATTCTTCCATGCTAAATTATGTTTTATGGTGTGTTAACTGCGCACGTGGGTCTTTTTTTAGAACTTGGAGGGAATGCTTTAGTTGGTGCAAATCCATGGAGTATTTTGGGATATCTCATGTAACTAAGAAAGTTATCTTTTCATCATTTCAGGGGCTAATTCTAACAACACAAAGATCTCAAAACGTGGAGTTAGAAATATTGTTAACGTTGGAAAAGTTCCCGAGGGGTTCAAGAAAGTCAATGGCAGCATTGGTGATGAATGTGAACTTAATGCAACAGGCAGTAGTCCACTCCTAGCAAATAAGAATGATACTACCATTGTCACTACAGCAGAGACTGTAACAGATAACAGGAGCGAAAGGGTCACCTTGAAGCATTCTATGGATACATCTATTAAGTTGACCAGGGATAATTATGATACTGCCACAAAGAAGTTGTCCTCGGCTTCTTCCACTGACCACAAACCTTTGCTTAAGTTGAAATTCAAGAACCCATATTTTGAACAGAGAAGTTCTTGGGCACTGCTAGGGGAGGATGAGAACTCTGTGAAAGGGCAAAGATCAAAGAGGAAGAGACCAACAACTGAAAAAATAGCTGGACGAGAAGATGCAAGTTCTTCACAGTTATACCAGGAGAATCTAATAGATGCAGCAATAGATGCAAGTTGGATTTTAAAGAAGCTGGGCAAGGATGCAGTCGGGAAGAGAGTTGAAGTGCAATCAACCGACTGTTCCTGGTGAGTATTGAAACAATATATGTCTGAAGTCTATTGGTTCCTTATAGGATATAGTCTAGTAAGCACTATGATCTTTCTTCTGGTGTAGTTAGCATCATGTGGTTTTGAATTATCCAAGGTAGACTCTTGACTGACTAACAAAAAAATTAATCAGGAAACGAGGGGTGATTTCTGATGTCAACCAAAGCAGCTCAACTTTATCAGTAAGCTTGGATGATGGAAGGTTTCAAGCGTTGGAACTCGGAAAGCAAGCAATTCGATTCATTCCTCAGAAACAAAAGCGGAGCCGGACATGAAATGTCTATTTATTTATTTTCTTTGATAAAAGCTTGGATAATTCCTCCCGGAGGGAATTATGCACGGTTGACTCAAAACATGCCAGAGCTGTTCCTGTTACAGATACTTACGAGGATTTTCCATCCTTCCTCCCGGAGGAGCCCAGCTCATGTTAAACTGAGTCGATGCTTGCTGGAAGACTGGAAGTGCCCCTAATTATGGCTGTTGTACCATCCATCTCCTCTACCCAAATTGTACCATTAATTTTACTCATCAAAATCTTCTTTTGTTTTTTTTTACGTTCGAAAGAGAGTATTCCTTCTATTTGTTTGAAGGCCATTCTTGGGGGAGAATACTCTCAGATTGCTAGTGTCGCTCTAACTTCGTCAGCTGAATTTTTGATGTGATTGCGATGCCAATATGATATTATTTAGCATATGCTGGATAGTGATCCTTAATATTTATGCATTCAATATTTTTGTTGCATAATTTCATAATAAGGATGTGTCAGTTTTAGTTTTATCTATCTAATATATTTTTGGAATATTTGGGGCGTAGTGTATTGAATAATTTTGTCTCTTGAAATGAAAGTCATTTAAAATATGAAAAAAATTATATATCAATCTTGAAATTTAGGATTCCGAGAAAATTTTATATTCTATTATGAATTGTAAAGGTCGAAAATGTCACAAGATGAGAATTTGTTAAGTTTTAAGAAAAATAGGTTATTTAACTTTTTTCTTAACTATAACATTTTGTCGCATGTGACCTTGAATTATAAATTGGGATTAAGGATTGTGTGGATCTAAGGTAGGTTAAATTTATGATGAATTCATTTTAAAAAATGTTTATCAAGGATCACCGTTGATTTATAAATCAATGGTGGGTCCACATACGTGGATTTATTTTGAATCTACGTATTCCTTAAATCTTTATAAATTTTACAAATTTAATCACAATTATCACAATTCAAGTCCTTTCGCATTATATCTTATTTTTTTCCTATTTATCAAAACACTAAAGTGCTCTTGTCGTGTCCTAAAATGTTTCATTCCTCTTCATCTTTCTTTGCTTCTTTACGACCTATGCAGTCTCAACGGCGCGTCCCGGACGCCGCCTTCGCCCCCGTCACAAAGTTTGGCATCTTCCTTAACTATTCCATTGACAACATAGAAAACATTTGTCGTTCACTGATCAGCACTATGCCTTTAGGGCCACCGCCATGTTTCGAGCGCTCCTTGTTGGATTAAAAAATCATGAGCTTGTCACCAACGCCGCCGCGCTCATCACGGTTCCTTCGTCCCTTACTATTACTCCAGCGAAGCTCATCTATAACAATTCAAATTTTTAAATGAGAGTATTTAAGTCATTTCAAAAAATCTTAAGAAACTTAGGCTAGACTATAAAAAGCCCCCAAATAATTTTGTCATTTCAAAATATTTTAAATGAGAGTATTTAAGCCATTTCAAAAAATTTTAAAAGGAGGGGGGGATGAGAAAGAGAAGAGGACATGAACAAAGAAAAATGGATCAGTGAAGAAAAAAGAAATCAAAGTCCCAAATACGTAAAGGGGATCCATCCTCTTTTTCCTTTCTCAATAGTTCGATGACACATTTGTCCTCATAATGGATTGTGATTGGGGGTTGCATGAACACATCAATTAGATCTATATGTTTCATATGATAATCTATTATTTTATTATGTTTCATGACTTAAATCTAGAATTTCATATGATTTTAGGGAAACTCTGAAAGATGTATTTTCATGATAAATAGGATGATGGTAGTATGTTTTATTCCTATGATTTATGTCCTAGAAGTATTCTAAATGATATATATTTTTCCCGAGATTTTAGGACGTCAACACGACGATGCCAACCTTAAAAATGACCGTGACTGAAAGGACAAGACCAAAGCAATTAAAGGGCTCTCGGTCAAGCCTGTGACACCTCTTTCACGGTCATGATAAGGGCAAGCACGGTCGTGATCAACTTGGTCACAACCGTGAGCGAGACCAACGAAGCCAAAATTTGGCCAAGGTTGGGAATGGCTGTGAGAAGGTTAAGCACGATCATGACAATTTTAGGCACAACCGTGACAAGGTTGTGAGAAGGCTAAGCACGATCATGACAATTCTAGGCATGACCGTGACAAGGCTGTGACGATGTTGAGCAGGGCCAAGATAATTATGGGCACGACCATGACATTTTTAGGCATGATCGTGACTACTGGAAAATGTCTTTTATGATGTATTAAACCTATTTTATAATATATATAGGTTATATATGGATGATTGATGATTGTACATGACACATAAATACACATAATGCATGTTCAATTGTAATTAGACTAAAAATATGAAGAATGATTGATATGAATGATTGATGTATTGTAAAGCATAAATGCACATAAAGTTGAAGAATGCCCTTGTCAAATGAGTAGCAAAGTTCTGCATTTATGTATGTACTTCAAGGGAACTTAAGCATGTGAAGTAAAGTTCTGCATTCATTTGTGTATGCACTTTTTTGGGAATAAAGTCTCTCATCAGAAAGTGTACGTATTCCTTGAAATAAAGTCTCTCACTATTATGGTGTGCTTATTTCTTGGAATAGAGTCTCTCACTATTATGATGTGCGTGTTCCTAAGGATGTGACATAGCTATCCAATGTGATGATATTGATATATTCTCCAACTACTATTAAGTTCAAAGATGTTATAAGATAAAGTAAGAATGAAAGTGAAGTTTAACTTCAAATTATCTTATAATAAAAATAGTTAAGATGATGAAGTAAAGATGGAAAGTAAAGTTCTACACTTATGTATGTACTTCAAGGGGGTTTAAGCTCGAGAATTAAAGTTCTACATCTGTGTATGCACTTTTTAAGGAACAATGTCCCTTATCATAAAGTGTGTGTAATTTCTAAAAACTACTGTGAATAAAGTTTCTTATTATTATGATGTGTGTGTTATGAAGATATGACTTATGATATAGAGTGAAGATATGTTATATGACAAGGATGAAAGATGAAGATGATGCTTCAAGTATTAGATAATAACGAAAGAAAGAATAATGAAGATAGGTCCAAAGAGTTATAAAGCAATCCCAAGAAAATGGTAAAGTATGAAAGATGTTAAGTAACAAGGATTAAGGAATTATAAAAAAAACTCCTAGGATGTTCAAGAATATAAATGAATATTCTTATTGTATGACACTTGTAGATGATGGGTCTAAAGTTAAGTAGGTATGTGATGTGAACTTTAATGGATGTGATTTTTCAATTCTTCTAGAAAAGAGGCCGATCTCTCGATCTTAATTTATCAATTGTTCTATCATAATCCGAGCAATTAGAATGAATCTAACCTAACTAGTCACTGTTATAGGCTCTTGGCTCACAACAAACATAACAATGGACTTCTTAGTCTCTCAAAAAATCAATAATTATCATATTACTGAAGACACTGCAATTGAGAGTAACTTGTCTTTTCTCTCGAATGGAGCGGGTTAATGACAAAAATAATAGATCTCTCAATCTGATTGAAATTAAATGCAGATAATAAGATTGCAATGTATCAAGCATATAGGAACTAGATGTTAGAAATACGGCATCAGAGAACTAGAATCGTAGCATCAACAAAATATCATCACAAGAAAATCAAAATTCCTTTAGCCAGACATAGGTTTCGTCAAAATCAATAATTCTTCTCTCGACATTCTTTTTCTTCTTCCTCCTTCAGCTTCTGCTATCTTTTCTCCCTTCTCAAGCCTGCCTTCCTCTCTCGACATACCCCGGCTTTAATGAAGGTATTAGAAGCAAGACATTTTTAACTTCCTCCCAACTCAGATCATATTCATAAGGAAAAAATTAAGATGGACTGAAAATAAGAATGCTAATGCTGAGTGCACCAGTGCATTATGAGCTTTCTTTTTATTCTTATTTCTTTTTCATTAATCCGGTACTCATGTGATTATCCATAGTGCACTGGGTGATCTGTGTAACGGGTTTTTGATCGGCACATCCTAGGGAAGTTGCTCTTAGGTTGTCAAGTATGAACCCCTACGAATCTAATCACCCAGATTCACTCAGGTTCTGGAGTACACCCTTTTTGTACCTTTTGGGGATACATCAACCCTCTTTTCTTTGCTTTTAACTTTTATTTTTTCACTTTTACTAAGCTTGACACTACACTGGAATAGTTAACATTAACATAATTATTATCAGACTTAACAAAAGTAAGAGTTGAGCATAAGTAGGATTAGTCGTCGAGCTTTTAAAGCTTCATCACAGCCACTTTCTTCAGGCCATAACCCTACACTTAAAGCATTGAATTGGAGTCATGAAATACTTCAAATTTTGTCGGGTTGCCAGGGTTTTCTTGAACATGGCTTCAAAGAGTCACAAAAGGGGCCCTTGCTATGAGGCAATAAAAATATCTCTTATTTTACAGCTAGGAATGAAATGTTTCAATGTTGCTTCATGAAATAGTAAATTTGTTCATTGCAATTGAAAAAAAGGAATAGCAAATGCAGGGAGGAATGTAAAAAGAAAGGAGTAGAAATGTACCATGTCGCCCTCTCCCCCAAGTTTGAAATCGACACTACCCTCACTGTCGATCATGCCAGGAAGAGGGACCGGGGGGGTTGTAGCTCAAGCAACCGGTCAGTGACTTGTTGAATGTCACTAAGCGTCGTGAGGACAAAATTTTGCACCACTTCAATTCCTTGAATTTTGTCGTGATGGGCGAGACCTTGTTGTTCCAAGTTATGTAGCTGGTCCTTCAATGCTTGGATATCCTCATGTTGGCGGGCGTTAGCTTCTGCTAGCTTGGTCACTTATTCTAAAATAAGGTTCGGTTTAGCAGCTGAGGTGAGAGACGGGGTTTGTAAGGCATCGGTTGCGGATGATGAAGAAGAGACGATGACATGTCTTCTATTTGTTCTTGGTCCAGAAGGAGCTCATGAGGATAGGGTGTAATCTAGTGCAAGGGGAGGAAGTATTGAAATTGGGCGTGTGACTTGGATGAAGTCATTCATCCACCAATTCCGGCCTAGTAAGATGGAAGATTTTTGGAGGTTAGGCAGCTTGAAAAGAGCTGAGGAATCAAATTGTCGCCAAAAGTGTTGGCCATTTGCTGTATGGAGGACTCCTTGAATTAGAAAGTCCAAATCGAGTAGGCTTGCTAGGGTTGGGTTGGTGTCGCCTAAGAACACATAATGTTCGGCAATTGGTGAGATAAATTTCCACAAAGAATCGGATTATACTCGCAGGTAGATTCCTTGAGTATACTTTGCATGAGAAAGGCTGCAAGGTTGACCTCTAAGTTGGAAGAAGACACCAGGTAATGAAAAGCTCATCGACAGAGACAAGATCCATCTCGTAATCATTCGGACGGATTAAGATGGTATTGGTAAGGAGAATGTGGAGGTATCGAAAAATAGGATTTTTGAGATGATGGCCGACAAGTTGAAGGAGGTTGTTGGTACGTTGTCCTGTAAGTTGATACAAACTTCATAAACAAGAAAAACAAGTGGAGGGTTTTTGTGGCCTGTGTTGGGGAGGTTTAGGAAACAAGCGAATGTGTCGAGGCTCATAGAGAAATCCTGATTATAAAGATGGAATTCGATGTGGTCAGGAACACCGTCGTTGTCAATGTGAGTTCAAAACACTATTTGGACGAACTCTGCTTCTACCTCTTTATAGAGGTCCTAGCATTTCATGAAGAAGGGCAGTAGGCGTGATCGGTGAAGAAGAGTTCTAATATCATCAAACAAACCAAGAGGCTCAAGGGTTGGAAATCTAAGAACCTAGTGGAGGAGAAATTTCTACATCGGTTATTCAATAGGTGTTGGGCTTCTTCGCTGTTTTCCGGCTGTCGCATATTTGAAGTTCTTCGTAGGAGGCCGTCCAGACATAGACAGCGTCTGATGGATTCTAAAGAGCTGTTGGTGCCAGAGTTAGATGATGTCCGCGTATGCTTCATTTTGTTGGCCGATTCTGAGGTGCTTCAGGCTTAGGGCGATTGTCGGACCACCGAGAAGGGTTGGGGGAATTAGGGATTGAGAGACCATCGTATGGATGGTGTATAGTGGGATTGAACAGATGGACAGTTTGGTAGATATGGTACTAGATTCTGTTGGGATTTTCAACTAAATTTATGAGATGAACTTTTCAGGTGGTATTTTGATATTTTTTGACCTTGTATGGGTGCTAACGTGGCTGATGACCATTTATTTGGTTGGCTTGGCTCCCTATAGCGCCTTTTTTTTCAGTCGTTGGCTCAACCTTGCGACTTTAGTTTTTAGCCCTCCGGTTGCAGATGTAAAACTTCATTAAGCATTTCTATGCCGGAATTATAATGTTTCAACCTTTGTCCGTTGACTTTAAAAATTTTTGAATTGCTGCTTTTGATGTCCACCGCTCCATGAGGATAGATTCTTTCGACTGTGAACGGTCCCGACCATCTAGTGTTGGATCTAAGTTAATATGACATATAAAATTATATTTTGATGATACAAATCTCGAAAGATTAAAATTAAAATGCTGAAAAAGTTTAAAGAAAAAGGGACAACATTATGCATTGCACTTCGATTAAATAATTAACTATGATCCTATTAGATTTTAGATGAATCATAAATATCAAAATTGTAGAGAATTCTATTGAATCCAAAATTATCTAATTTGGATAACCGTGCAAAAAGTTATGCATAAAATAGTGCAGGGCGGTCGAGCTGTCGGTTGGAACACAAGTCGACCGGTCAGGAACACAGGTCGACTGATTAGGAACACAAGTCGACCGGTCCAGAATATAGGTCTACCGGACATTGCAAAATTCACCAACGATCATGTTTTTTCATAAAAGAAAGTGTACTGGTCACCGGTCTATATGTGCGGTCGACGGACCTTCGAGTCAAATAAACAGTAACTATAACGCCCTCAAATCGCACCCCACTACGTGGCAAAATACGCTTGAAAGACGCTACAGGTCATCCTTATGTGTACATCATATTGATCAAAAGTAAGACTTTGAGTGGTCAACTCAAACATTATATAAACGCGGAAGACTTAATCATCATTAAATATAAAAAGAGTATGACATCTTAGTATGCGAAAGACTAATAAAGAACTTCATATGAGTCCAAAGGGAAGTTAGTACATCAAACTAAAGGACTCAAGGTATCCATGTGCAACCACCTACGCGATCTGTTAAATTAAATGATTTATTGAGAAATTAAAAATTGGCATAGGTCTAATAACTAGTATGTGGAGAATTAGATCTGTGTGGTCTGTTAATCTATACTAGTTTGTGAAGTGATTAATAATTTAGGATTTTCATATTAATGCATCTTAATTTTAATCTCATTTGACGAATACCAGTTTGTGGGACTTCAGGTTTGATTGAATTTAAGATAGTTTGATTTGCCGAATTAAATAACAGAATTACAAGTTTGTGGACTCTGTGATTTTAATTTTGTAAATTAATAACTTGAGAAAATTCCTAATCCATCTTAAGAATTTTAATTTATCTTTTCTGGTTCACATTTTTATCCTTAATGCAATATCATCCTAAGACCAACTTCAAGACCATTACATTATCTTATCTTTATCTTATTTTCTTATTTTATTTTACAAAACCTTTTTTTCCAAAATTCCATGTTTTTCTTCTCTCTTATTAATTTATAAATTCAGATATTTTATTAATAATATTCCTCGTGTGTTCGACACTCTTACTTCTATTACTATATTACTTGAACGACTAGTGCACTTGCTAGCGATTTTATTTTGCTATATCATTTTACGCATCAAGATGTCAAAAAGAAGAAGAAGAAGATTTTAAGCTCTCAACAATCCCAAGTGACGAAGCTCTTAAAAGAGAAGTGATGAATGAATGCCATAAGTTTGAGTTTTCTATCCATCCGGGCAGCACTAAGATGTACAAGAATGTGCAAAGAATCTTTTGGTGGAATAATATGAAGCGAGAGATTGTTGAATATGTTTTCAAGTGCTTGGTGTGCCAACAGGTAAAAGTGAAACATCAGAAGCCCTATGGAAAGATCACATCTCTCGCCATTCAACAGTGGAAGTGGAAAAACATTTCTATGGACTTCATCACATGTTTACCCTGTACTCAGAAGGGACATGACGCTGTATGGGTGATTGTGGTTCAACGGTTCACGAAGTCTGCATACTTTCTACCCATAAAGTCCAAACAATCAGTGCAGAGCCTTATGAATCTATACGTATATGAGATCATCAGACTTCATGTGATCCCCACCTCCATTGTATCAGATAGGGACCCAAGGTTTACAGTCAGATTCTGGAGAGGCTTATAGGACCCTTTTGGGACGAGGCTGAATTACAGGATGACATTCCATCCACAAACGGACAGTCAGACTGAAAGGACCATCCAAACAGTTGAAGACATGTTAAGAGTTTGTGCTCTTGACTGGAAGGACAACTGGGATGATCACCTACCACTCATCGAGTTCGCTTATAATAATAGCTACCATTCCAGCATTCGTATTGTAATATCTCTAAGTTAATCATGCATGATTAGTTGTATGAATGTGATGTTATATTATCTTATTGATAATCTCTATGAATGTGATGTTAAGACTTACACTTCAATATCAACTAAAGTGCGAAAGCGATGAAAATTTACTTAAGGCATGAAAATGTGATTTTCGGAAAAGTGAAAATTTGGAAAATTAAAGTCCCGGTAATTGTTCCTATATATGAAAGAATTCTAAATGTGATTTTTAAGAATTTTTAGGAGGTGTATGAGTTAGGTAAAACGTAGACACAAAATCGAAAAATCTGTGAAATCGCGATTTTTGTTCTTCGGACAAAAAATTAGATTTTGATTTCTTAGTTATTTACTTTTCTAAATATTTTATTTGAATCCAAATGGGGGGTAGTTTCTTATTTACTTGTAATGTCTTAAGTAAATAAATAAATAAATAAATAAATGAAAAATGCAAAAGTCATTTACTTATCCTTGAAGTCGGTTCCCCCCTTCCTTTTAATACTTATCCTTTCACCTTTTACTACCTTCTTCTGCCCTATTCACCACCCTTGATCGAAATTAGGAAAAGAGAAGGTAGAAGACACCATACTACATGATTGAAGCAAATTAGAAAAAGAGAAGGGGTAACTAGGGTTTTAAAGTTTGGTAAGTTCCTATTTCATTTTCTTTGGTTTTTAACTACATAATTCTTAATTAGGGTGACTCTGAACCTTTCTTATTCATTTATTTTCGGATTTTACTTGAACATGGGTCAAAACTCATGTTGTTCATGGGTAAGATTAACCCTAGCCATGTTCAGTTGATTCATGAATCTTTAGCTACATAATTTCATACTTTCGAGTGATCCAAAAATTATGAAATTTATTCTGATTGATCCCCTATGAGTCTACTTTCATTGAGCTTTGGAATCAAGTTAATATAATTTTTGTAGACAAAGTTATGCTCGTATCTTTAAGGTACTATCACTCTGTCCGCTGAAGTTGCTACCCGAATTTGTAAATTATGTATTAAATTTAATATGTCATGAAATTATTTGATAATTTAGGGTGTTATAGATATTGATGTTAGGTTTCATTGACAATTGGAATCATTAGAAAATGATATGTATAGCGAAAGTTATAAATATTTTACCGAGCCTTACTCAGTCTGTCAGAATGGAGCTTAGGACAGATTATGCTAGTATTGGTTAATTTTATTGTGCTCAGTACAAATAGAGAAAAATTCAAGTAATTTTATGACTTTCACCTTAGGATGTCTACAATTTGGGAAAATTAAAATTACTAGAACATGGAATGTTATTTTTTATAAATTATAAAAGTAAGGTTACTCAATCTGTCAAGACATAGAAACAACATAAAAGTTAGACTGAATGTTGAATTTCATGAGAGCAAACCATAATAAAATAGGAAATGAAACTTTTACAGATGAATGTATATGTAATATGAAACTAAAAAAATTTGAATGATGTCATTTGATTATGTATATAAGAAGATATGGATTTTTATGAGAGTGTTGCATTGCATACACGTGTTTGATATGTTTAAGTGACAATGAATGTAAATTGAGTGTAATGATTGTAATTGGGATGTTATATATGTATGTAGTAAATGTATGAAGATATTGACCCTGATATTATGATTAATGCATGTATGTTTGTGTCTTCTCGAATTTATTAGATGGTAACACATAGCTTATGAGTTATCAACTTACTGAGCTATTATTTCCTTATAGTGTTGTTGTACACTTTTTCAGATCAGTAAAACTTTTGGAAGCGTGAGAGACAGCCTTAGCAGGGTGTGGATCCTTTTTGCTGCTAAGGTATTAAGAAGTCATGTGCCCCACTGCGCGTGTTAGATAGAAGACATGCAGCTCTCATATTCCTCTGTTGGGATATGGAGAGAGTTTGATATGTGATGTGTATGAGATGTAATTTTGTATCTTGTAAAATGTGAATCTTTTATGACTATGTGGTGGTGTAAATCCTAAGATTGTTATATGCTCTGAATGATCAATATGAACTGCGTGGTTTGCTTATATGTGTTATCATTTTCTTGTATTATCTAGAGGAGTTATGCATAATTTTTTTAAAAAAAATTAATAATAATAATATTTGATCGTCTGTAATTAGTCGTGAAGTCTGATTTAAATCACCGTTTAAATCGGGATCGTGACACGTATGGCTCCCTTTGCAACCTTGTATGGGAGACCATGTCGTTCACTTGCATACTGGAATGAGATAGGTGAAAGGAAGATTCTGAATGCTAAGGAACTAAAACAAATAGAGGAATATTAAACAAGGGTCGAGGTGATACAAGAAAGGATGAAGGCAGCCCATGCTCGACAAAAGTTTTATACTGACAGAGGACAACGTGAACAAAGTTTTCAGGCAGGCGATCAAGTACTCCTGAAGGTTTCCCTAATCAAGGGAGTGATAAGGTGCAGTAAAAAGGAAAGCTCAGCACAAGATATGTTGGAACATTTGAGGTACTTGAGCTGGTCGGAGAGGATGCTTGCAGATTAGCCTTACCTCCATTCTATGAGCGAGTTCATAACTCCACATCTCTATGCTCCGAATGTATAAACATGATGATGCAAATGTTATACGGTATGAAGAACCTAATCTCAAATATGACCTGACCTAATCTCAAAGGGACATAGAGAGGCATTCTGGAGGGAGAGAGAGTACCGAGAGGGAGGGAGGGAGGGAAGGAGAGACTCTTGTGGCAAAGAGATTTCGATGGGGGAGAGATCCAGCGTGATAGAAGAGAGGGAGGGCAAAAATTGCATACAATTGGACCTCTCAAATTCTTCGTCCAATGGAGGAGGAAAGAGGGAGGACGACCACAAAAAACATTAAATACTATATATATATACAGATAATGTAAAATGTACGTGTTATCATATCAATAATTTATTACAATTAGATGAAGATATGATGATGAAGAAAATAGGGAATACCTTAATTTTTTTCATTTGAAAGAGTTCAATTTTGGTGTTCCCTACCTCATCTTATTTCTTATCTTTTACACCATTAGATTTTCATCCAATGGTTCATGATTGAATTTTTTAAATAGTTTATTATAGGGAAGAATATAAAAAATAAGTAGAGGTAGGCAACCTTTTAATTTTTTTTCTATTTGAAAGAGTTCAATTTTGATGTTCCTATCTCATCTTGTTCCACAGAAAAGAAAAATTCCAATTAAACTCAAACGGCGTTGATTAAGTGGATAAATCAATTAATCAGAAATTGTGATGGGCTCTTAATTTTCTAATAGGCTCGAAATTGCGATGAAAAGAAATATCATTTTAATCTTTTCATCCCACTAACCAAGTCCATATTTTACCCATCACAAACGGTCCAAGATCCTTCGTCGGCGCTACCACAGTTGAACGGTAGATAATTTTCTATATCAATCAATCGACGATCCAGAGCCTCCTCCAAATTGGATCCCCCCATGTATCAATCCTCACACACGCACGCCACACATATCGCCCCTTGCGACCACGACCTCTTCGTCGATTCCTCTTCTATCTTCTTCTCCTCCCTTTGCTACAAACTTCGACCTGGTCTTCCTCCTACTCAAATGTTATTATTATAATTATTACTGCTACTGACCCTCAAATAATAAATATTATTATTTTCCATCTTTTTCTCCTCTCCGCTCACCTCGTAAAAATTTCCCCCAATCCCCCCGAAATATTTTGCTTTTGTTTTGTTTTTTTTTTCAAATCAAATCAAATCGATCTCCTTCTCCTTGCTTTTAAACCCCCGTTCGTCTCCTCCGATCCAATGGCGTTTCACGTCGCTTGCCCCATCACCTGGTTTCGCCTCCTCCTCCACCCTCGCTCTTCTTCTTTTTCTCCTACTCCTCTCTTCTTGGAATCTGACGGCTTCGATCTTTGGGTGGTGCAGCCGCAGGGTCTGCGACTGCGAGCTCGGGTTCCCTCCGGAGCTGCGGGACGGCGTGGGGAGGGAGGGGTTCCTGGCGGAGGTCGCGGAGGTCGAGGAGTTCTTCAGGGACCCGTGGACCTTGAGGTCCTTCCTGGAGGAGGATGCGGGCGCAGAGGAAGAAACCGTCCAGGTCCTGGTCCCCCGCGTCGCGCTCCCGCCGTCGCAGCCGCTTGCGGCGACGCCCGCGGAGGAGGCGGCGGCGTTGGGGACGAGGCCAAAATGGCGGTGATGCAGCGGAAGGCGCTGGCAGAGTCGGTGGCAGCAGAGGACTATGTGCGGCGGCTCGAGGCCGGCGGCGGGGCGGTGAGTGTTTGCTCGATTGGTTGTCGACTTCGGTTAGGAGTTCTTGAGCGTCAGGGAATAATGAATTTCGACTTTATATTCTTTGATTTGTTTTTTTTTTCTCTTGTTACGTTTAGAAGAAGAAGAAAAGAATTTTGGATTCCTTGTTTGGTGGTGGCTTGAGAATTTGGGGTTGATGCCTAGTTTCAGAATAGATTTTGCTTGTCCACAATCTTTTTGAGTTCCCTTTATGTTATGAGTGAATAAAATTCCTATGCTTTAACTTGATTGATTTCGAAACATAAGATGGATTTGATTGAGTAGGAGGGTTTCGTTGGGATTTATGATTTAGCTTCATATATCCCTGTGCTTAGGTCCTGAGATACTATTACAATGTCACCTGAGATCCATCATGGTTTTTCACACGAATATTATAGTTCATTCTTTAAGAAAAGGAAACCCTAGTTCTGGAACTTGACATTCACTTGAAGTGTTTACTAGTTTTGTTCTTGGACAATTGTGCCTTAATTTATATTCAATTAATTGTTTATGAATGGAGCATAATTCTTTACTTGAATTTCCCAAGATGTAATTCTCGGTTCCCATCTTTTTCATTTTTTATTTGGAAATGAGATTCTTCCAGCTACGGTGCAGTCCATGGTTCTCCATTTTTAAGTCCCCTGAATCCATCATCTTTTCCTTCTGCATCTGAAGTATCTTTTGCTCATTCATAAGAGATTATAAATGAAATTCTTTTTTCTGGAAGGATATAAATAAAATTCTTGCTATCCTTCTTCATGATGCACTGGGAGAAACTATTGACAACAATGCAAGATAATCTGTCGTATATGTTTTTCTGGAGAAAACGAGGGCAGCAAAAAGGCATTAAAGATGCTATCATGTAAAACATGCAGCAAAAAATATCATAAAAGCTGCTTGACGACATGGGCTGAGAATAGAGGTTTCTACTTATGGTGTCATATTTTTATATGTACAGCTTATTTTCTAATAATTCGTTTATACAACAACAACAACAAAGCCTTATCCCACTAGGTGGGGTCGGCTACATGGATCATACGACGCCATTCCGCTCTATTAGTAACCAAACCTTTCGGTATATTATTCACCAATAGATCTTGCTCTATTAGTTCGCCAAGTGTCCGCCTTGGCCTCCCTCTCCCTCTTTTAATCGGACTCCAGATTATTTGATCTACTTTTCTTACTGGCGCATCTAATGGTCTTCTCTGAACATGACCAAACCATCTCAAACGATTCTCTACCATTTTCTCACTAATAGGAGCCACTCCGACTCGTTCACGTATATGGTCATTCCTAATCTTATCTAATCTTGTATGACCACACATCCATCTCAACATCCTCATTTCGGCTACCCCCACTTTACGTTCATGTTGTCCCTTCATAGTCCAACATTCACTGCCATATAACACTGCTGGCCTTATAGCAGTACGATAGAATTTTCCTTTAACTTTATTGGGTACTTTTCTATCACAAAGAACTCCTGTGGCTTTCCTCCACTTACACCAACCAGCTTGAATTCTATGATTAACATCGTCATCAATCTCACCATCTTGTCTTACAATTGATCCTAAATATTTAAACTTTGTCACTTGAGGAATTATATCCTCCCCTAGCCTAACTTTCAAATCGTCTCTAAGTTGTTTATTTGTGAAATTGCTATGCATATATTCTGTTTTATTCCTACTTAAACGAAAACCCTTTGACTCCAACGTATTTCTCCATATTTCCAATTTTGTATTAATCTCTTCTCTTGAATCCGCTAAAAGTACTATATCATCCGCAAATAGCATGCACTTAGGTACCTCCTCTGTGATACTCTCGGTTATAGCATCGATAACTAAGTTAAATAGATACGGGCTTAAAGCTGATCCTTGATGTAGGCCAATTCCTATAGGAAATTCATTTGTCTCACCTCCGGGTGTCCTAACCCTAGTCAATGCCCCATCGTACATATCTTGTATTACCTTAATGTAGGCAACATTCACCCTCTTCTTTTGCAAGGCTTTCCAAAGTACATCCCTTGGTACCCGATCATACGCCTTCTCTAAGTCAATGAAAGCCATATGTAAGTCTCTTCTCCTACTTCGATACTTCTCCATCATTCCCCTTAGTAAATAAATCGCCTCTGTAGTGGATCTTTCTGGCATGAACCCAAATTGTCTCTCAGAAATACTAGTCTCCATTCTCAATCTATGCTCAATCACTTTTTCCCATAATTTCATAGTGTGACTCATAAGTTTAATCCCTCTATAATTTGCACAATTCTGAATATCCCCTTTATTTTTGTAAATAGGAACTAATGTACTTAATCTCCAATCATCAGGCATCTTTTTCGACCGTAAAATCTCATTAAATAGTTTACATAATCACAACACACCTTTTTCTCCTAAACATTTCCAAACTTCAATCGGTATACCATTCGGTCCAACGGCTTTACCATTCTCCATTTTCTTAAGAGCTTCGCTAACCTCCGAGACTCTAATTCTACGATAAAATGACCTATTAAGCTCACATTCGCTAACTGTCAAGTCCTCCAAATCACAACGGGAACCTTCACATCCATCATTAAATAGCTTATAGAAATACTCTTCCCATCTGTTCTTAATATCTCCTTCAGTAACTAAAACCTTGCCAACTTCATTTTTTATGCATCTTACTTGATCCAAATCTCTCGATTCCTTCTCTTTATTCCTTGCAATTTTGTAAATCCTTTGTTCACCAGCCTTTGTCCCTAACTCCTTATAAAACCCCTCATATGCTTTAGCACGAGCATCACTAACTGCCTTCTTAGCCTCCCTTTTCGCCAAACGATACTTTTTTCAATTGTCAGAACTATTGTCCAAGTGTATCGCCTTGAAACAATTCTTCTTATTACGCACCTTTTCTTGGACCTCCTCATTCCACCACCAAGTCTCCTTATCTCGTGGTCCAAAACCTTTTGATTCTCCTAAAATGGCTTTAGCAACCATTTCAACCTTTTTTGCCACATTCTTCCACATGATACTAGCATCTCCTTCTAACTCACACACACTTTCCTCTAATAACTTACTTCTAAAAGTCTCTCGCTTCTCCCCCTTTAACTGCCACCACTTGATCTTTCGATCAAAAACTGTTCGGGATTTTGGTTTTATACATTTCATTTGCATATCAAGAACTAACAATCTATGTTGTGTAGTCACCCCATGCCCAGGAATTACTTTGCAATTAGTACAGCGTCTTTTATCAGTATTTCTTGTCAAGAAAAAATCGATTTGAGACCTATGAGTTCCACTTTTGTATGTGATTAAATGTTCCTCTCTCTTCCTAAAACAAGTATTGATAATCTTAAGGTCGTATGCTAAAGAAAAATCAATAATAGTTTGTCCTTCCTCATTCAACTCCCCAAAACCAAAACCACCATGAACCCTTGCATGTGGTCCTGCCTCTTTACCAACATATCCATTAAGGTCTCCCCCAATATAAACTTTCTCGGTTGTTGGTATACTTTCAATCAAACCCTCCATATCTGCCCAAAACTTCTCCTTGAGATGTGATTCTGCTCCTACTTGGGGTGCATATGCACTAATAATGTTCATAGTCTCCTTTCCAACAATTACTTTCACGGATATGATTCGATCCTCAATCCTTTTAACTTCCACAACATTCTTCCTCCATTCTGCATCCGCGATAATACCAACACCATTCCTTCCATTTACCTTACCCGTGTACCAAAGTTTGGAACCATTTAACCTAATCTCTTTACTTCCCTCTCCTACCCATCTAGTTTCTTGCAAGCATAAGATACTAATCTTACGCTGGTCCATTACTTGTGCCACCTCCAGGCGCTTCCCATTCAACGTCCCAATATTCCAAGAACCTAATCTGACCTTAGTTTCATGAACTAGCTTCTTTAACCGCCTCCGTCCAGTAGAGTGCGGTAGCCCTTGCTCATTTAACACTGCATTCAGGCGAGGATGCAACGGCTCTTGCTCTCTTATCACTGTACCCGAGCTGTACAGCGCGTTACTTACGGGTAACGACCTAGCATTAACACAATATATTCGTTGATCCATGTTCACAAGATTCGATATGATTTTATGCTGGCTGTCGGGGCCTAACACAACCCTCCTCCTTTATCCGGGCTTGGGACCGGCTATAAAATATAGGCGGAGTTCTAATAATTCGTTTATATTAATACAAATTTGATTTCTGTGCCTTTCCTTAAAAAACAGAGAAACGAAAAGTATTATCTGAATATGTCTTTTTGCAGATCTATTTCATTGGAGTTCATGGACGTGTCCCTCTTGTCGCATATGCGAGGTATGTTCTCTTGCTACTGGACTTATCTTGTAAATAGTTATTATCTGTTTCATATTAACTTATCATTTCATCAAAACATTATCAAATTTGTTGTTCATCCCTTTGTTGGTTTTGTCTATTCTTTCAGTTGTGATATAATTTTTTTTGTTGAACTTCCAATTTGGCTGTGGCTTAATGAATTTGTTGATGCCAAAAACATGTTTATGAAAGCTTAGGATAAAACTTAGAAAACTACCATAATATTTTACCAGGTTTAAGACCTAGGTCCACTTGTTTTAATGTGTTAAACAAAATCTGAAGTAGCACTGATAAATGATTCTTGCAATTTTGCACTTTTATTGTAGCCAATGTTACACTCATTTATCCTACTTGAAGATGATCACGATCCCTGATCTGCACTCATTTATTGATTTCATCACAATAATCAAGAGTTTCATGTATCATATACTTTATTTTGTACAGGTCTGCCGAAGAGCTGGTGACCCTAATAAGTTCATGTTTTGCAAAAGGTGCGATGGTGCATACCATTGCTATTGCCAGCACCCTCCGCATAAGGTATATGTTAAGTTTTAGTTGCTTTGCCACGTTCTTCTATGTATATAATATTTTTTCTCTATCTCCTAGAACGTGGGTCATGGGCCATACTTGTGTCCTAAACATACAAGATGCCACAGCTGTGGCTCTACGATACCCGGAAGTGGACTTAGCACAAGGTAGGTTTCGTAGCATGCAGTTGAATGTCTTATATCATTATATGATTATTCTTGTTTATATAGAGGATTTCCCTGACTGTTAGTTCCTTGTATGGCACACGTCGAAGAGCTATTGACATCTTTCTGTTATCTTATAACCTGATGTGTTAATTGTTTGCAGGTGGTTCTTAGGGTATACATGCTGCGATGCATGTGGAAGATTGTTTGTGAAGGGAAACTATTGTCCAGTTTGTTTGAAGGTAATCTCTATTTTGTATGGATTTACTCATTCCAGGGACGATTATTGTACATGAAGATTCTATGGTAAGAAAGAGTATAAGGTGTTAGTGGCTGTGCATAGCAGTTTGTCCTGTATAGCCACAAATATATTGTGTTATTTATCATAATCAAGTTATTGGATAGATTGATAGAACATGTTATGTTATTAGGAAAATGTGTACATGTTGGCTTATTCAGCAGAGTGCTGTAAATGAAGTAAAGCTGAGAAGAATAATCTAAATGACTAGACACATAATTTTATGTCTAGACCTCGAAGAAAGTTATAAATAGATATTTTAACAAATTTCATTGTCTACAAATAGCAAGATATGAGGCTTGTTCCCTCTCTCTCACAGAAAAAGGAAGAAGAATATTAGGCTTTGCAGCTTCTGTTGTGTCTGATGTCAGATTGCATCAACATGTGTGTGCCTTCTTTCGTCTTAGGAAGTAAAAGCAGTCATGGTACTTGGGAAGCTTTAGATTCTTTTACTTTCTCCACTTTCAAACTTCAAGAATCTTATAAATCCAATTTCCTATTGTGAGTTTTGGTTTTTGAATCATACGAATTGGTCAAGGGCATAGAAATAGTTATCATACGTGTTTTTTTTGAGGGGAAATTTATCATACAATTAATAAATAGATTTTTTATTCTAGAAACAGAGCACTTTGTCCTCTATGACATTGGCATGCTTAGAGAATATAGTTCCAAGTCGGCCGGAACTAAGGCAAGCCAATCGCCAACCGCCCCCGGCAGACCCTGCCGGAGGCGCCACCCCCGCACTCGGCGATTCCCGCCGACGGCGCCACCCCCGCCTTCGGTGACCCCCGCCGACGGCGCCACCTCTGCCTCCGACGAACCCCGTCGACGGCGCCAATCAACGAACAACAGTACCGCCATCACGCTCACATGCGCCGCAGGGAGATCCGCCACGCCGATGGTTGGACTACCCTGTCTCGCAATCCAGTTGTCCGCGGTCATCTCCGGCCGGCGACGCGATGCTACAGATGCCTAGAGGATGGACACTTTGCGCGTTCCTGCCCGGGCCCTATCAGATGTCTTCGCTGTAGGGGGGATGGGCATTGGAGGTCGTCGTGCCCACGGGCTCTGGGCACACGGCCAACCGCGGTGCCACCAGCAGGACAACGACGGATGGTGAGCACCCCCCACACGCCAGTGGCTCCGGCAGCCTCCCTCTTCGTCCCGTGGTCACCGGAAATTCAGCAGGGGGTCGACACGCTTCGCAAATGTGTTGTCAGTGAGGTGGACGGTGGACCTGTGGATCCATCGTCTCTTCGTGCTGCGGTCATCACCATCGTGGGTGCCTCACCGCCGTTCCATCTAGGTCGCATATCACTTTCGTTGTGGCTGCTGGTCCTGGGATCAGCGCAACAGAGAGAGAGGCTCCTAGCGGCGCCGACCATCAAACCGCCACATACCTCTGTTTCATGGCGAGAGTGGAGACAAGAGGACGGCGCACAACCAGCTCCACCAGGACGACGACCACGGCCTTCCACTCCATCTGCAGCAGCTGGAGGTCGGCATGGCGGTGGCAAGGCTTCTCGGGACCCCGATTTCCGTCGTCCTCCCAACCCTCGGCTCGCCGGAGCTGTCCATCACCACTGTTGTCGTCGAACTCCATCCGGAAGGCACCCGCCCCACAGCACTGACTCTCTTTGCCGGCGACAGCAGCTTCATCGTCCGCCTGACGTATTCCGACGGCGGAGCTTCGTGGGCAGACATGGTCGCCGGTCGTGCTCCAACGTCAGCTCCGTCAGCAGCCTGGTCGCGGCCTGTAGGCCAGACTGGCCTGACATTGCGCGCACAGGGTGAGGGTACGAGCCGTACCCAATTTCAAATTCACAATACCCATGCCCTAAATCAGCCTGACCTGAACCTAATCGCCCACACCCTGACACATAGTCTGAACCCAATCGCCCACATTCCCGAACCTGATGCCCACTCTAGTGCAGACTCAGCCCTCCCCAACGAACCCAACCCCCGAACCACAACTTAACCCAATCCCCCAACCCCCACCTGCCCCGAGTCCAACCCCGAGCCCGCACCCAGTCCGCACCCAGCCATCCACGACATCGAGCTCAACCACGTCCTCAGGCGCACCCGTCCACCTCTCTCACCTCCCCCCTCGAGCCGGCGAAGCCTTGCAGCCTCACTGTCCTCCGGCGACCATCCGCCAATGCCACCAACGTACCCCCGCCCCCACCCCTGTCGGAGCAACCCCGTCAGAGTGTTCCGACCCCCACACCACCGTGCTCTGCCCTCGCTGACGGCCACCGCCCCCTTTTGGAGAACCTGGCGGTGACAACGACCTCAGGAAGAACGCCCCCTTCCCGCCAGTACTGGCGATGCCGACAAGGGTCCACAACGACGCCGCCTCGACAACCAAACCCGACTGAGGTGCAGCAGCCGGCGGAGACGCCGCCACATGTGGAGGGCCCTCAACCTGCCGCCGAGGAGGCTCCACTAGCGGGGAGATCTGAGGAAGAGGTTCAACAAGTTGCGGAGGCTGCCGGCTTCCGGCATACTCGTCGATGGTCCCTCCCTCGGATGGAGATGTCTAGGAGGATGGGGTTGCACCGCCCTCTACACCTCTTCCACAACAGTCATAGGCGCCGCCCGGCACGGAGCTCCGGACGGGCAGATCAGGGGAGTGACACAGTGTCCAGATGAGAATCCTCACTTGGAATGTGCGGGGTCTCAATGACCCCGGGAGGCGGCGTATCCTGGGCCGTTACCTTAGGGAGTGGGAGGTGGACGTGGCTCTCTTCCAGGAGACCAAGTTGATGGATTGTGGTCCCGGAATCTGGGCCCAAATCGGGGGCACGCTTTTGATGGAGCACCTTTCTCTTCAGGGGTGGGGTAGTCCGGTGGCTGTATCATTGGCTGGAGGGAGCATTCTTTCTCCTTGGTCGATTCGTGGTCGGCGAGATTCTCTCTGACTGCACACTTGCGTGGGCAGGGAGACGGAGGGGAGTATCTTATTTCATGTGTATATGACCCTTGCTCTGCATCACTACGAGACACCATGTGGGAGGAGCTCAGAGGTGTGCGTACTCATCTTCTGGACAACAGGTGGTTGATCGGGGGCGATTTCAATGTTACGCTAGACATTGACGATTGGCCCATCAAACGATGGGGGAGTGATGTTGGGGCAGAAGAGTTCAGAGATTTCATTGATTCACCGTCACTGGTTGAGTTTCCGGCATCCAACTGTCGATTCACATGGAGAAGCACAGCGGCGCCGTCTGCCAGATCGAAGATTGACAGATTTTTGGGTTCATTGGAGTTGGCAGAGGCCCACCAGCAGGCTCTCGATCGATCGTTCTCGGACCACACCCCCTTCTGTGGCGGTCCAATGACGGTCGGGTGCAGCGCTCGCTATTCCACTTCGAGCGGTCTTGGCTACTTGAGGAGGGTTTCCGTCAGCTGATGACGGAGCAATGGCTGAGAGTTCCGGCTTTTGATTCGGCGGCTAGGACGCTTGTGAGTCGCCTTGACAGTTTGCGATCTTTTTTGTGTCAGCACAGGCGACAGATTCGGGAGGATCGATCACGACGGAGGACGGAGGCTCTTGGGGTGATTACACAAATGGACCGACTCGAGGATTCCCGCTCCCTCTTGGACCTTGAGGCGGCTGAGCGTCGACGGGCACAGGTGACGATCTAGTTGGAGCACCAGATCGTGGAAACCCAGTGGAGGCAGCGCTCCCTACAGATTTGGCTCCGGGAGGGGGATGCCAACACTCGGTTCTTCCACTTATACGCGAGCTCTCACCGGAGGGCGAATAGGATCGAGCAGATTGAGGTGCAGGGCCAGAGGGTCACCAGACACCGTGGTGTCGGGGCGGCCATCACTTCTTACTTCCAGACCTCTTCTCGGCGGCAGCCCTCGGGGCAATGGCGGTGGGCCCCAGGGGACATTCCTCGACTTACTGATGCACAATCTTCTTTATTAGTGCAGGATATCACTAAGGACGAGGTCACGGAGGCCCTTCGGGACCTCAATAGCGACGGCGCTCCGTGCCCGGATGGCTTCTTGGTCTTCTATAGGGAGTTCTGGCCGTTGGTTCGGGAGGACATCTTGGCGGTCATCCGAGAGTTCACGAGTGGGAACCGGGGCTTTGAGTGCCTCAACCGGTTCCTGCTTTTCCTGCTTCTGAAGCGCGTCCCGGCGGAGCGAGTGGACTTTAGACCGATTGCCTTATCCAATGCCATCTACCTCCTGGTGGCTCGGGTACTAGCAAATCGGCTTCGTGAGGTGCTTTCTGAGTTGATCTACCCGTCACAATCGGCTTTCATCCAGGGACGGAGCATCACCGACAGTTACACTATTGCCTCGAAGATTGTTGCTCAGTAGAGGAGGACTAGCCGTCGGGCCTTCTTATGGAAGGTCGATTTCTCCAAAGCTTATGACACGGTCTCATGGTCCTTTTTATGGCATTCATTGCAGGCTAGAGGTTTCTCGGAGATCTGGATCGCTTGGATGAAGTGGTGCATTACCACCACATCTTTCTCGTTCTTGGTTAACGGCGCTAGATCCGGCGGGTGGGTGCAGCCACAGAGGGGGGTTCGTTAGGGCTGCCCTCTCGCCCCTATGCTGTTTGTCCTGGCTGTTGACGCCCTCGCCAGATGCACGCAGGTGTGAGGCGGGCCTTTTCAGCGATTTCGCCGGGGGCCTCGTGCCACTTCTCCAGTATGCGAACGATACAGTATTCTTCATCGAGGGCTCTGAGCAGGAGGCTCGACGAGTGGCCATCCTTGTCGACCTATTTGGTGCGACGATCGGCCTCCGGATCAACCATGCTAAATCCTCCTTCATTCCTTTTGGCATGGTTCCCGACGAGGCAGCTCGTTGTGCAGCCCAGCTTCGCACCCCGATCAGCTCCTTTCCGATCACATACTTGGGCCTGCCGTTGTTGGATCATCATATCGGTTCTAGGGGGTGGACTCCGGTCATTGAGCGCATGGAGCGCCGTCTTCAGGGTTGGAGTTCACGATTATTATCACGTGGAGGACGACTCATCCTGTTGCGCTCAGTCCTTTCGGCACTCCCGACATACTACGTGACAATTCTTCTACTAGCTCAGGTTCCCAAACGGTTAGACTCATTAAGGAGCAGGTTCTTCTGGCAAGGACGCACCAGGGGGTCCATCTAGTTGCTTGGAGCAGTATTTGCCGGCCCACCTCTCAGGGCGGTTTGGGAGTCCGAGACCTCCGCAGCCCAAACTGGGCTCTCCTGGCTCGGTGGGTGAGGCAGATCATGGGGTTAGAGGACGGTCTATGGCGCAGGGTCTTCTACATATGCTACGGGCGTGATCTCTCCTGAGATTCTGGCGTGGAGTGGCGGCGCAGATCCCTTGGGTCCACCCACTGATGGTTCCTTCTCTTGGCTCGGGGGAAGGTTTCTCCTTTTGGCGGCACGACTGGGCCCTCTGAGGCGTTCCCCTGTTTATGGGCCCTCACGGCGGACCCTGATGCGACGGTAGCGGAGACATGGGCCGAGGATGGCGGCCCAGGTTCGGGCTCCTGAGCTCCACTCTTCAGATCACCTCTCTGAACAGCGTTTTGCAGAGTTCTTGACATTTCATCAGCGGATCGCTCCATTCCGCTCGGATAAGTCCAGACCCGATGGTTGGGTTTGGTTATGAGAGTCTTTCTCAGCGCGCAGCCTTTATATTTGTTTCCTACCGCCCATCACTGTGCCAGAGGATTTCAGTTTTGACTGCAGACTTATATGGAGGTTGCGTGTGCCGTTGAAAGTCAAGATCTTTGCTTGGCTTCTACGGCGCGGATGGCTTCTCACTAGGCGGTACAGGGCGAGATGGCGCCTCACAGTGACACATCTTGCGTACTATGTGACGAGGCGGAGGAGGACGTCACCCATCTATTCTATGATTGCCCGACTTCTCGTGGCATATGGCAGCAGACCAGCATCGCGGGCCTCTTCTCATCGGGTTTGGAGATTGTGTGGCACTCCCTTCGTGGTTTAGCCCGTCAGAGACAGGGATGGAGAGCGTCTTTCGCGACCTTTTTGGCCGGTGCCTGGGCCATCTGGCTCCAGCGCAATCGGACTATTTTTTGTGGGGAGAGATATCAAACTGAGCGTATTGTACACCACATCCTTTTTCTTATCCAGGAGGGGTTCTGTCTAGCTGGGATACTTCCTATTTTTTGTCGCTGCCCTCCCTTTGAGAGCTCACTTTTGTACATGACTTTCGGTTCACAGTTATATATATAGATGGATGACAACCACAACTTTGGTGGTCATCCTTTTTCTCCTCAAAAAAAAAAACAATGCTTAGGTATGTGACATTTTAGTGTTATAGACATTGAAGTGGACTTAATCCTGGGAACTAGGGTGGGCATGGAAGTTTCCTTGCATTTCTAGCAATTCAATGACCTATGTTAACCTGTTATGCACGTAAACGTTAGAGTAGAGAGCATATTTAAGATTGCTTCTTGTACACGCATATCCACAACTGTCTTTACTGTCTCTTATCTCACAGTGATATACATATATGGCTCTATTTCAAATTCTGTCCTTGCATCAATAAGATATGGAAATTGGTTGCTTATGCTTAATTACAGCATACTGTAGTAAAATTGTATTAGCAAAAGTATATTTCTTCGGGCTCTTGTTAAAATTTTGTCGGTGGCAAATTGATGGAAGCTATAACCAGTCAAGCCCATGGGAACCTGTTGAGATATGATTTGCATCTCTTCATATCTTTCCTTATCTTTTCATATCTTTGCATATCTTTGTAATATTAGTTAGGATTAGTATCTCAGATATTTTGGGATAATATTCCTGATTTTCTGGAGTAATATTCTCCCTTCTTTTATTGCCTACCTTGATTATAAATAGGCGGCACTAGTGTTTGGTCAAATAATAAGAGAACATTTTTCTCAGCATGGTATCAGAGCAGATCTCATCCTTACTCCTCTCCCTTCCCTCCTCAATCTAGATGGATGACAGGTCTATTCCGACCTAGATCCATAGTTCTCAAGATCGGTGCTTGATCTTTTTCTCCGTGGAACCCGTCGTGATCAACCATGGTTGATCAGAAAGCTTCATCTAGCAACTCTGGTGTTAAATCCACCTTCAGCACTCCACTCGGTATCAATATCAAACTTGATGGTACCAATTATCTCCTCTAGTCCACGGCATTTGAGCGCTACGTAGGGTTCCACAGGAAGAAGCATATCCTCACCAAATCTGAAGAACGTAGAGAAGATTGGGATGCTGACAATGATTGGGTCGCCTCTGCCATGCGCAATAGCGTGACCGAATCTGTTGCCAAACAGGTCATGATTTATAGGTCAGCCCAGATTATGTGGGAGGTACTCCAAAAAACTTCTCTCATAAAAGCAATATATCTCGCCTTTACAAGGTTCTTGAAGAAATCCAATCATGTAAGAAAAATGATCAGCCCTTAGCAAATAATTTTGGGACATTAACTAATCTCTGGAATGAGCAAGATATCTATTAGCCTCTCTCTGCAGATATCAAATTATTGGCTGAACGTGATCAAATTAGATCCGTCCAGTTTCTCTCTGGTCTGGGTTCTGAATATAAATCGGTCAAGGATCAGTTGATGACACAGGAAAGTATTCCAACCCTGAAGAAATCTATGCTCGACTCTCCCGTATCCTACTTATACGCCTCTTTTCTGTGTCTATCCTATGTGGATATCAAATATTTTGTGTTTCTATTTCTTATCAACACAAATATTCTTTTCTTGTTTATATTTGTCCATGACCAATGACTTTTCATAGATTTATTAGTTCCTTTTTCATTGATGAATTATTTCTCATATGAACTTTGACCTAAAAAAATTCTCACATAAATTGTTCTCTTATGATATTGCAGTCTTACTCGTTATGTTTGTCAAATGCAGGTGAAGATACCATCCAAAAGAAATCTAGTGATTGCAAGAATAAAGCGACGGATGATGGTAGATTCATCAAGCTTGATGATGAAAGAGGTATTTGTTATGATTTTCATGAGTCATGTATATTCATTCTTCCATGCTAAATTATGTTTTATGGTGTGTTAACTGCGCACGTGGGTCTTTTTTTAGAACTTGGAGGGAATGCTTTAGTTGGTGCAAATCCATGGAGTATTTTGGGATATCTCATGTAACTAAGAAAGTTATCTTTTCATCATTTCAGGGGCTAATTCTAACAACACAAAGATCTCAAAACGTGGAGTTAGAAATATTGTTAACGTTGGAAAAGTTCCCGAGGGGTTCAAGAAAGTCAATGGCAGCATTGGTGATGAATGTGAACTTAATGCAACAGGCAGTAGTCCACTCCTAGCAAATAAGAATGATACTACCATTGTCACTACAGCAGAGACTGTAACAGATAACAGGAGCGAAAGGGTCACCTTGAAGCATTCTATGGATACATCTATTAAGTTGACCAGGGATAATTATGATACTACCACAAAGAAGTTGTCCTCGGCTTCTTCCACTGACCACAAACCTTTGCTTAAGTTGAAATTCAAGAACCCATATTTTGAACAGAGAAGTTCTTGGGCACTGCTAGGGGAGGATGAGAACTCTGTGAAAGGGCAAAGATCAAAGAGGAAGAGACCAACAACTGAAAAAATAGCTGGACGAGAAGATGCAAGTTCTTCACAGTTATACCAGGAGAATCTAATAGATGCAGCAATAGATGCAAGTTGGATTTTAAAGAAGCTGGGCAAGGATGCAGTCGGGAAGAGAGTTGAAGTGCAATCAACCGACTGTTCCTGGTGAGTATTGAAACAATATATGTCTGAAGTCTATTGGTTCCTTATAGGATATAGTCTAGTTAGCACTATGATCTTTCTTCTGGTGTAGTTAGCATCATGTGGTTTTGAATTATCCAAGGTAGACTCTTGACTGACTAACAAAAAATTTAATCAGGAAACGAGGGGTGATTTCTGATGTCAACCAAAGCAGCTCAACTTTATCAGTAAGCTTGGATGATGGAAGGTTTCAAGCGTTGGAACTCGGAAAGCAAGCAATTCGATTCATTCCTCAGAAACAAAAGCGGAGCCGGACATGAAATGTCTATTTATTTATGTTCTTTGATAAAAGCTTGGATAATTCCTCCCGGAGGGAATTATGCACGGTTGACTCAAAACATGCCAGAGCTGTTCCTGTTACAGATACTTACGAGGATTTTCCATCCTTCCTCCCGGAGGAGCCCAGCTCATGTTAAACTGAGTCGATGCTTGCTGGAAGACTGGAAGTGCCCCTAATTATGGCTGTTGTACCATCCATCTCCTCTACCCAAATTGTACCATTAATTTTACTCATCAAAATCTTCTTTTGTTTTTTTTACGTTCGAAAGAGAGTATTCCTTCTATTTGTTTGAAGGCCATTCTTGGGGGAGAATACTCTCAGATTGCTAGTGTCGCTCTAACTTCGTCAGCTGAATTTTTGATGTGATTGCGATGCCAATATGATATTATTTAGCATATGCTGGATAGTGATCCTTAATATTTATGCATTCAATATTTTTGTTGCATAATTTCATAATAAGGATGTGTCAGTTTTAGTTTTATCTATCTAATATATTTTTGGAATATTTGGGGCGTAGTGTATTGAATAATTTTGTCTCTTGAAATGAAAGTCATTTAAAATATGAAAAAAATTATATATCAATCTTGAAATTTAGGATTCCGAGAAAATTTTATATTCTATTATGAATTGTAAAGGTCGAAAATGTCACAAGATGAGAATTTGTTAAGTTTTAAGAAAAATAGGTTATTTAACTTTTTTCTTAACTATAACATTTTGAGGATTGTGTGGATCTAAGGTAGGTTAAATTTATGATAAACTCATTTTAAAAAATGTTTATCAAGGATCATCATTGATTTATAAATCAATGGTGGATCCACATATGTAGATCTATTTTGGATCTCCGTATTCCTTAAATCTTTATAAATTTTACAAATTTAATCACAATTATCACAATTCAAGTCCTTTCGCATTATATCTTATTTTTTTCCTATTTATCAAAACACTAAAGTGCTCTTGTCGTGTCCTAAAATGTTTCATTCCTCTTCATCTTTCTTTGCTTCTTTACGACCTATGCAATCTCAGCGGCGCGTCCCGAACGCCGCCTTCGCCCCAGTCACAAAGTTTGGCATCTTCCTTAACTATTCCATTGACAACATAGAAAACATTTGCCGTTCACTGATCAGCACTATGCCTTTAGGGCCACCGCCATGTTTCGAGCGCTCCTTGTTGGATTAAAAAATCATGAGCTTGTCGCCAACGCCGCCGCGCTCATCACGGTTCCTTGGTCCCTTACTATTACCCCAGCGAAGCTCATCTATAACAATTCAAATTTTTAAATGAGAGTATTTAAGTCATTTCAAAAAATCTTAAGAAACTTAGGCTAGACTATAAAAAGCCCCCAAACAATTTTGTCATTTCAAAATATTTTAAATGAGAGTATTTAAGCCATTTCAAAAAAATTTAAAAGGAGGGGGGGGACGAGAAAGAGAAGAGGACATGAACAAAGAAAAATGGATCAGTGAAGAAAAAAGAAATCAAAGTCCCAAATACGTAAAGGGGATCCATCCTCTTTTTCCTTTCTCAATAGTTCGATGACACATTTGTCCTCATAATGGATTGTGATTGTGGGCTGCATGAACACATCAATTAGATCTATATGTTTCATATGATAATCTATTATTTTATTATGTTTCATGACTTAAAACTAGAATTTCATATGATTTTAGGGAAACTCTGAAAGATGTATTTTCATGATAAATAGGATGATGGTAGTATGTTTTATTCCTATGATTTATGTCCTAGAAGTATTCTAAATGATATATATTTTTCCCGAGATTTTAGGACGTCAACACGGCCATGCCAATGTTAAAAATGACCGTGACTGAAAGGACAAGACCAAAGCAATTAAAGGGCTCTCGGTCAAGCCCGTGACACCTCTTTCACGGTCATGATAAGGGCAAGCACGGTCGTGATCAACTTGGTCACAACCGTGAGCGAGACCAACGAAGCCAAAATTTGGCCAAGGTTGGGAATGGCTGTGAGAAGGTTAAGCATGATCATGACAATTCTAGGCACAACCGTGACAAGGTTGTGAGAAGGCTAAGCACGATCATAACAATTCTAGGCATGACCGTGACAAGGCTGTGACGATGTTGAGCAGGGCCAAGATAATTATGGGCACGACCATGACATTTTTAGGCATGATCGTGACTACTGGAAAATGTCTTTTATGATGTATTAACCTATTTTATAATATATATAGGTTATATATGGATGATTGATGATTGTACATGACACATAAATACACATAATGCATGTTCAACTGTAATTAGACTAAAAATATGAAGAATGATTGATATGAATGATTGATGTATTGTAAAGCATAAATGCACATAAAGTTGAAGAATGTCCTTGTCAAATTGGTAGCAAAGTTCTGCATTTATGTATGTACTTCAAGGGAACTTAAGCCTACGAAGTAAAGTTCTGCATTCATTTGTGTATGCACTTTTTTGGGAATAAAGTCTCTCATCAGAACGTGTACGTATTTCTTGGAATAAAGTCTCTCACTATTATGGTGTGCTTATTTCTTGGAATAGAGTCTCTCACTATTATGATGTGCGTGTTCCTAAGGATGTGACATAGCTAGCCAATGTGATGATATTGATATATTCTCCAACTACTATTAAGTTCAAAGATGTTATAAGATAAAGTAAGAATGAAAGTGAAGTTTAACTTCGAATTATCTTATAATAAAAAAAGTTAAGATGATGAAGTAAAGATGAAAAGTAAAGTTCTACACTTATGTATGTACTTCAAGGGGGTTTAAGCTCGAGAAGTAAAGTTCTACATCTGTGTATGCACTTTTTAAGGAACAATGTCCCTTATCATAAAGTGTGTAATTTCTAAAAACTACTGGGAATAAAGTTTCTTATTATTATGATGTGTGTGTTATGAAGATATGACTTATGATATAGAGTGAAGGTATGTTATATGATAAGGATGAAAGATGAAGATGACGCTTCAAGTATCAGATAATAACGAAAGAAAGAATAATGAAGACAGGTCCAAAGAGTTATAAAGCAATCCCAAGAAAATGGTAAAGTATGAAAGATGTTAAGTAACAAGGATTAAGGAATTATAAAAAAAACTCCTAGGATGTTCAAGAATATAAATGAATATTCTTATTGTATGACACTTGTAGATGATGGGTCTAAAGTTAAGTAGGTATGTGATGTGAACTTTAATGGATGTGGTTTTTCTCACACCAAAAGTAATCCTAGTCGTTTAAATTTCACTCTAGAGTTTACATAATTGCAAGTGCACAGTTTGAGTAGAAATTCTGAGTGTCATAATCCCGTTGATTTAGATCGAATATCAATCTATTTATATCTTGGAAGTTGTCACAAAAGATTTAAAGGAAGAAGATAAAGCAGGAAAATAATTAATAGGAAAGGAAGGAAAGAAATAAAAGAAAATAGAATATAGGAGAGTAGATTCCCATGTGATGAATTAGTTTAGGCTATTACATCTTAGTTCTCATTTATGAGTTAAATGATCTCTCGATCTTATGGTGCGAATCGATCACTCTTTCTCTAAGCTTGCTAGGGTTGGGTTGGTGTCGCCTAAGAACACATAATGTTCGGCAATTGGTGAGATAAATTTCCACAAAGAATCGGATTATAGTCGCGGGTAGATTCCTTGAGTATACTTTGCATGAGAAAGGCTGCAAGGTTGACCTCTAAGTTGGAAGAAGACACTAGGTAATGAAAAGCTCATCGACAGAGACAAGATCCATCTCGTAATCATTCGGACGGATTAAGATGGTATTGGTAAGGAGAATGTGGAGACATCGAAAAATAGGGTTTTTGAGATGATAGTCGACAAGTTGAAGGAGGTTGTTGGTACGTTGTCATGTAAGTTGATACAGACTTCAAAAACAAGAAAAACAAGTGGAGGGTTTTTGTGGCATGTGTTGGGGAGGTTTAGGAAACGAGCGAAGGTGTCGAGGTTCATAGAGAAATCCTAATTATAAAGATGGAATTCGATGTGGTCAGGAACACCGTCGTTGTCAATGTGAGTTCAGAACACTATTTGGACGAACTCTGCTTCTACCTCTTTATAGAGGTCCTAGCATTTCATGAAGAAGGGCAGTAGGCATGATCGGTGAAGAAGAGTTCTAATATCATCAAACAAACCAAGAGGCTCAAGGGTTGGAAATCTAAGAACCGGGTGGAGGAGAAATTGCTACATTGGTTATTCAGCAGGTGTTGGGCTTCTTCGCTATTTTCCGGCTGTCGCATATTTGAAGTTCTTCGTAGGAGGCTGTCCAGACATAAACGGCGTCTGATGGATTCTAAAGAGCTGTTGGTGCCAGAGTCAGATGATGTCCGCGTATGCTTCATTTTGTCAGCCGATTCTGAGGTGCTTCAGGCTTAGGGCGATTGTCGGACCACCGAGAAGGGTTGGAGGAATTAGGGATTGAGAGACCATCGTATGGATGGTGTATAGTGGGATTGAACAAATGGGCAGTTTGGTAGATATGGTAGTAGATTCTGTTAGGATTCTCAACTAAATTTATGAGATGAACTTTTCAGGTGGTATTTTGATATTTTTTGACCTTGTATGGGTGCTGACGTGGCTGATGACCATTTATTTGGTTGGGTTGCCTCCCTATAACGCCTTTTTTTGAAGTCGTTGGCTCAACCTTGCGACTTTAGTTTTTAGCCCTCCGGTTGCAGATGTAAAACTTCATTGAGCATTTCTATGCCGGAATTATAATGTTTCAACCTTTGTCCGTTGACTTTAAAAATTTCTGAATTGCTGCTTTTGATGTCCACCGCTCCATGAGGATAGACTCTTTCGACTGTGAACGGTCCCGACCATCTAGTGTTGGATCTAAGTTTTAATGACATATAAAATTATATTTTGATGATACAAATCTCGAAAGATTAAAATTAAAATGCTGAAAAAGTTTAAAGAAAAAGGGACAACATTATGCATTGCACTTTGATTAAATAATTAACTATGATCCTATTAGATTTTAGATGAATCATAAATATCAAAGTTGTAGAGAATTCTATTGAATCCAAGATTATCTAATTTGGATAACCGTGCAAAAACTTATGCATAAAATAGTGCAGGGCGGTCGAGCTGCCGGTTGGAACACAAGTCGACCGGTCAGGAACACAGGTCGACTGATTAGGAACACAAGTCGACCGGTCCAGAACATAGGTTTACCGGATATTGCAAAATTCACCAACGATCATGTTTTTTCATAAAAGAAAGTGTACTGGTCACCGGTCTATATGTGCGATCGTGGAACCTCCGAGTCAAATGAACAGTAACTATAACGCCCTCAAATCGCACCACACTACGTGGCAGAATACGCTTGAAAGATGCTACGGGTCATCCTTACGTGTACATCATATTGACCAAAAGTAAGACTTTGAGTGGTCAACTCAAACATTATATAAACGCGGAAGACTTAATCATCATTAAATATAAAAAGAGTATGACATCTTAGTATGCGGAAGACTAATAAAGAACTTCATATGAGTCCAAAGGGAAGTTAGTACATCAAACTAAAGGACTCAAGATACCTATGTGCAGCCACCTACGAGGTCGATCTGTTAAATTAAATGATTTGTTGAGAAATTAAAAATTGTCATAGGTCTAATAACTAGTGTGTGGAGAATTAGATCTGTGTGGTCTGTTAACTATACTAGTTTGTGGAGTGATTAATAGTTTAGGATTTTCATATTAATGCATCTTAATTTTAATCTCATCTGACGAATACCAGTTTGTGGGACTTCAGGTTTGATTGAATTTAAGATAGTTTGATTTGTCGAATTAAATAACAGAATTACCAGTTTGTAGACTCTGTGATTTTAATTTTATAAATTAATAACTTAAGAAAATTCCTAATCCATCTTAAGAATTTTAATTTATCTTTTCTGGTTCACATTTTGATCCTTAATGCAATATCATCCTAAGACCAACTTCAACACCATTACATTATCTTATCTTTATCTTATTTATCTTATTTTATTTTATAAAACCTTTTTTTTCAAAATTCCATATTTTTCTTCTTTATTATTAATTTATAAATTCAGATATTTTATTAATAATATTCCTCGTGGGTTCGACACTCTTACTTCTATTACTATATTACTTGAACGACTAGTGCACTTGCTAGCGATTTTATTTTGCTATATCATTTTACACATCAAGATGTCAAAAAGAAGAAGAAGATTTTAACCTCTCAACAATCCCAAGTGACGAAGCTCTTAAAAGAGAAGTGATGAATGAATGTCATAAGTTTGAGTTTGCTATCCATCCGGGCAACACTAAGATGTACAAGAATGTGTAAAGAATCTTCTGGTGGAATGATATGAAGCGAGAGATTGCTGAATATGTTTCCAAATGCCTGGTGTGCCGATAGGTAAAAGTGGAACATCAGAAGCCCTATGGAAAGATCACATCTCTCGGCATTCCACAGTGGAAGTGGGAAAACATTTCTATGGACTTCATTACATGTTTACCCTGTACTCAGAAGGGACATGACGCCGTATGGGTGATTGTGGATCATCGGTTCACGAAGTCTGCATACTTTCTACCCATAAAGTCCAAACAATCAGTGCAGAGCCTTATGAATCTATACGTATATGAGATCATCAGACTTCATGTGATCCCCACCTCCATTGTATCAGATTCTGGAGAGGCTTATAGGACTCTTTTAGGACGAGGCTGAATTACAGGATGACATTCCATCCACAAACGGACAGTCAGACTGAAAGGACCGTCCAAACAGTTGAAGACATGTTAAGAGTTTGTGCCCTTGACTGGAAGGACAACTAGGATGATCACCTACCACTCATCGAGTTCGCTTATAATAATAGCTACCATTCCAGCATTCGTATTGTAATATCTCTAAGTTAATCATGCATGATTAGTTGTATGAATGTGATGTTATATTATCTTATTGATAATATCTATGAATGTGATGTTAAGACTTACACTTCAATATCAACTAAAGTGCGAAAGCGATGGAAATTTATTTAAGGCATGAAAATGTGATTTTTGGAAAAGTGAAAATTTAGAAAATTAAAGTCCCGGTAATTGTTCCTATATATGAAAGAATTCTAAATGTGATTTTTAAGAATTTTTAGGAGGTGTATGAGTTAGGTAAAACGTAGACACAAAATCGAAAAATCTGTGAAATCGTGATTTTTGTTCTTCGGACAAAAATTTATATTTCGATTTCTTAGTTATTTACTTTTATAAATATTTTATTTGAATCCAAATGGGGGTAGTTTCTTATTTACATTTAATGTCTTAAGTAAATAAATAAACAAATAAATAAATGAAAAATGCAAAAGTCATTTACTTATCCTTGAAGTCGGTTCCCCCTTCCTTTTAATACTTATCCTTTCACCTTTTACTACCTTCTTCTACCCTATTCACCACCCTTGACCGAAATTAGGAAAAGAGAAGGTAGAAGACACCATACTACATGATTGAAGCAAATTAGAAAAAAAAGAAGGGGTAACTAGGGTTTTAAAGTTTGGTAAGTTCCTATTTCATTTTCTTTGGTTTTTAACTACATAATTCTTAATTAGGGTGACTCTGAACCTTTCTTATCCATTTATTTTTGGAATTTACTTGAACATGGGGCAAACTTCATATTGTTCATGGGTAAGATTAACCCTAGCCATGTTCAGTTGATTCATAAATCTTTAGTTACATAATTTCATACCTTCGAGTGATCCAAAAATTATGAAATTTATTCTGATTGATCCCCTATGAGTCTACTTTCATTGAGCTTTGGAATCAAGTTAATATGATTTTTGTAGACAAAGTTATGCTCGTATATTTAAGGTACTATCACTCTATCCGCTGAAATTGCTATCCGAATTTGTTAATTATGTATTAAATTCAATATGTCATGGAATTATTTGAGATATTGATGTTAGGTTTCATTAACAATTGGAATCATTAGAAAATGATATGTGTAGCGAAAGTTATAAATAATTTACCAAGCCTTACTCAGTCTGTCAGAATGGAGCTTAGGACAGATTATGCTAGTATTTGTTAATTTTATTGTGCTCAGTACAAATAGAGAGAAATTCAAGTAATTTTATGGCTTTCACCCTAGGATGTCTACAATTTGGAAAAATTAAAATTACTAGAACATGAAATGTTATTTTATATAAATTATAAAAGTAAGGTTACTCAATTTGTCAGGACATAGAAATAACATAAAAGTTAGGCTAAATATTGATTTTCATGAGAGCAAACCATAATGAAATAGGAAATGAAACTTTTACAGATGAATGTATATGTAATATGAAACTAAAAAAAATTTGAATGATGTCATTTGGTTATGTATATAAGAAGATATGGATTTTTCTTTACTATGTGTGCAATCTGTCATATTATTAGGTCAATCCTTATGCTAAATAGTTACTTAAGTTATAAGAGTAAATACTTAAGATTCATATACCCTTTGCAATTAATGATGTTTCATGTGTTATAGACTTGTACTCATATCATAGTAGTAATGTGTTCCTTGCTATTATTGTTATAGGAGTAGAAGAGTAAAGTAGTGAAAGGGAAAGGAAAACATTTTGTTAGCCCTTATAGGTAAGTTGATTTCTCATACTCTATGGTTTCACCTCTTTTGAATTCGGTATGACATCGATTATTATATGTATTGAATATGTTTTAGAATGCTATGAATTGATTTCGAGAAATGCAATTATGGAAAGTATATGTGATATGATTTGAATGGATTGCGATGAGTGCAATCTTGTTCATTTTGAAATGGTGTTGGATATGATTCATCTTCTGATAGTCAGGAGATGTTTGTGATGTGATGAATCATGCATCGACATCCATGTGCATTTGCATATATGATGGTTGGAACTAAGTGTTACATCGCTGATCACGATGGGAGCCATCTCTAAAATCCAATGCATCATTTCTATTCCCCAAACATGGGATGAGATAGACTGGAGCTAAGTGCCATGCGGAGCTAAGTGGTACATCGTGAGTAGTCGCAATGGGGGCCACCTCTAAAATTCATAGGGGCCACCTCTAGAATCCACCTATCGCTATATGATTGTTCTCCGAAAAGGATGAGGTAGAATGGAGCTAAGTGCTACATCGCCGATCACGATGGGAGCCACCTCTAGAATCCACCTACCGACCACTGGCCAGTTGGTGATTCGTGCATACATATAGAGTGTTGCATTGCATACACGTGTTTGATATGTTTAAGTGACAATGAATGTAAATTGAGTATAATGATTATAATTGGGATGTTATATATGTATGTAGTAAATGTATGAAGATATTGACCCTGATATTATGATTAATGCATGTATGCTTGTGTCTCCTCGAATTTATTATATGGTAGCACATAGCTTATGAGTTATCAGCTTACTGAGCTATTATTTTCTCACAGTGTTGTTGTACACTTTTTCAGATCAGTAGAACTTTTGGGAGCGCGAGAGACAGCCTTAGTAGGGTGTGGATTCTTTTTGCTGCTAAGGTATTAAGAAGTCATGTGCCCCACTGCGCGTGTTAGATAGAAGACTTGCAGCTCTCATATTCCTCTGTTGGGATATGGAGAGAGTTTGATATGTGCTGTGTATGAGATGTAATTTTGTATCTTGTAAAATGTGAATCTTTTATGACTATGTGATGGTGTAAATCCTAAGGTTGTTACATGCTCTGAATGATCAATATGAACTGCGTGGTTTGCTTATATGTGTTATCATTTTCTTGTATTATCTAGAGGAGTTATGCATAATTTTTTTTAAAAAAATTAATAATAATAATATTTGATCGTATGTAATTAGTCGCGAACTCTAATTGAAATCACCGTTTAAATCGGGATCGTGACACGTATGGCTCCCTTTACAGCTTTGTATGAGAGACCATGTCGTTCACCTGCATATTGGAATGAGATAGGTGAAAGGAAGATTCTTGATGCTAAGGAACTAAAACAAACAGAGGAATATTAAGCAAGGGTCGAGGTGATACAAGAAAGGATGAAGGCAGACCAAGCTCGACAAAAGTTTTATACTGACAGAGGACGACGTGAACAAAGTTTTCAGGCAGGCGATCAGGTACTCCTGAAGGTTTCCCTAATCAAGGGAGTGATGAGGTTCAGTAAAAAGGAAAGCTCAGCACAAGATATGTTGGAACATTTGAGGTACTTGAGCTGGTCGAAGAGGGTGCTTGCAGACTAGCCTTACCTCCATCCTATGGGCGAGTTCATAACTCAATGTCTCTATGCTCCGAATGTATAAACATGATGATGCAAATGTTATACGGTATGAAGAACCTAATCTCAAAGATGACCTGACCTATGAGGAGCAGTCCATCTGAATTCTAGAGAAAAAAGTTCAACGTTACAACAACAAAGATGGTAAAAGTGGCTTGGAGCCATCACCGAGGTGACGAAACAATCTGGGAACTCGAGTCTGAGATGCGAAGGGAATTTCCTATATTATCTGGTAAGTCCTGACTTCTAACTAAATTCGAGAATGAATTTTATTTTAAGGGATTTATGATGTAACGCCCGAGATTTAATTAGGAAAAAGAAATAAAAGGAAAAGAAAAGGAATATAAAACAAGGAAGGAAAAAGATAAAATCTGGGATCAGATTTTAAGAGGAGTTGATTTCTAACCAAACTCAAACTTCTCACATATAAATATGAGGCCAAATCAAACCAAAACTCCCTTTTCATTTTCCTCACGAGTCGGCCCTAATTCTCTTCGTACGTGCGCCCTTTTGGATTCTTCTCATCCCTGATGGCCGCCGCCTTACAGGGGACACACCGGAGGATTCGGACGGGATTGGCCGCACATTTGAATAGAGAGGAGGTGCAGAGGAAGAGAAAGAAGAGGAAGAGGAAGAAGATGACTATAATAACAGTTTCTTGGACAGAAACTTCAAGGTATGAAACTAGGATAGATTCATAATAGAATCTTGATTTTAGACTTGAAGCAAGTTCTAGGTAGTTTCCGATTATTGCATGATGTTCTATGATGTTAATTTGTGTCGGCCATCGTCGAAAAAGATGAACGGAATGCGAACTGTGCGTCCATGCAATTTTCTGTACAGGATGAACCTGGCCTGAGTTCACCTGAACCCGGCTCGGGTAGGTCCATCGTCGGACCAAGTTCGAAGGAACTCGGTCCGGACCCATCAATTTTTCGTTCTTGGAGCTCTGCAACCGGACGAATCTGGACCGGATTGAAGATGACCCGACCGAGTTCTGCGTACGATGAACAATCGGACGTGAGAGCCGCCCCAACTCGATGATGACTCAACCCGGCCCGGGTGTAACCCGAACCCGGCTCGGATTTAATCATGATTTTCCCCAAGATGATGACTATGAACTCGGCTCGAGTTTCTACCTACTCGGCCTGAGTTCCAACACGATCTTAGTCGATCTTATGATGTTTAGATCCCTGAGTTGTGTTCCTACTCCAAATCTTAATGATGATTATTACACTTGTGCCCCTGATTTACTCTCCATGATCATATCTTTTATCCTGATTTAAAGTTCTTATCAAAATGTGATTTATTTAATTAAAAGAGGCAAGATAAAAGACGTAAAACGTTAAATAAAGAGCTCTTTTTTTTATGATGGACTGATGACGATCAGTTATGGGCTGACTTCGGTCAGTTATGGACTGACTTCGGTCAGTTATGGACTGACTTCGATCAGTTATGGGCTGGCTCTACCAGTTAAGATGATGATGATGAATGGATTGAGGCAGGCCCCCCCGTGGATTGAAATATACCTCAAATAAGTCAAAGATGAAAATTAAGATGAAGAAGAAGATGAACACATGTGAATAAAGAACCTTTCTTATGATGATCGGCTTGATGCCTTTATTATGATGATTCTTTATGATCTTTATTCATATCTTTCTTTACATGCTCTTATCATTTATGATCATGATTCTTTCTCCGTTTATATGATGATGTTACATTTATGATTCATGCCTAGTATCATGATCTTATTACGATATTTAGCTTACTTCCATACTGAGTTATAAAACTCATATGGAGGTTCTCCCCTGCATGTTCTTAAATGCATGCCAAGGTATGAATGATGATGATGGTCAACGATGACAGATCGAGCTCGTAGGTGGCTGCACATGGTTATCGAGTTCTTTAGATGATGGATAGCTTTTTCCTTTCTTTTTATCATTTGATGTATTCGATTTCCTTTGGACTCCTACGAAGTCATTTATCTAGTCTTCCGCATATTATGATGTTACTCGCTTTTTATCCATAGTGATGAATTAGTTCTTCCGCTTTTATCATTAGCGAGTTGACTAGTCAAAATTTTTATTTTGATCAATAAGATGTACACGTAAGGATGACCCGTATCGTCTCCGAAGCGTATTCTACCACGTGACGAAGTACGATTTGAAGGTGTTACAGAGAGGCATTCTCAAAGGAGAGAGAAAGTAATGGTGGCATTCTTGGAGAGAGGGGAAGGAGGAGAGAGACACTCTTGCGACTTAAAGGAGGGTAGGAGGGACATAGAGAGGCATTCTGGAGAGAGAGAGGGTACCGAGAGGGAGGGAGGGAAGGAGAGACTCTTGCGGCAAAGAGATTTCGGTGGGGGAGAGATCCAGCGTGATAGAAGAGAGGGAAGGCAAAAATTGCATACGATTGGACCTCTCAAATTCTTCATCCAATGGAGGAGGAAAGAGGGAGGACGACCACAAAAAACATTAAATACTATATATATATATACAGATAATGTAAAATGTACGTGTTATCATATCAATAATTTATTACAATTAGATGAAGATATGATGATGAAGAAGATAGGGAATACCTTAATTTTTTCATTCGAAAGAGTTCAATTTTGGTGTTCCCTACTTCATCTTATTTCTTATCTTTTACACCATTAGATTTTCATCAAACGGTTCATGATTGGATTTTTTAAATAGTTTATTATAGGGAAGAATATAAAAAACAAGTAGAGGTAGGGAATCCTTTAATTTTTTTCTATTTGAAAGAGTTCAATTTTGATGTTCCTATCTCATCTTGTTCCACAAAAAAGAAAAATTCCAATTAAACTCAAACGACGTTGATTAAATGGATAAATGAATTAATCAGAAATTGTGATGGGCTCTTAATTTTCTGATAGGCCCCAAATTGTGATGAAAAGAAATATCATTTTAATCTTTTCATCCCACTAATCAGGTCCAGATTTTACCCATCACAAACGGTCCAAGATCCTTCGTCGGCACTACCACAGTTGATATCGCAATGGTAGATAATTTCCTATATCAATCAGTCGACGATCCAGAGCCTCCTCCAAATTGGATCCCCCCATGTATCAATCCTCACACACGCACGCCACACATATCGCCCCTTGCGACCACGACCTCTTCGTCGATTCCTCTTCTGCCTTCTTCTCCTCCCTTTGCTACAAACTGCGACCTGGTCTTCCTCCGACTCAAATGTTATTATTATTATTACTACTACCGCCCCTCAAATAATAAATATTATTATTTTCCATCTTTTTCTCCTCTCCGCTCACCTCGTAAAAATTTCCCCCAATCGTCTCCTCCGATCCAATGGCGTTTCACGTCGCTTGCCCCATCACCTGGTTTCGCCTCCTCCTCCACCCTCGCTCTTCTTCTTTTTCTCCTACTCCTCTCTTCTTGGAATCTGACGGCTTCGATCTTTGGGTGGTGCAGCCGCAGGGTCTGCGACTGCGAGCTCGGGTTCCCTCCGGAGCTGCGGGACGGCGTGGGGAGGGAGGGGTTCCTGGCGGAGGTCGCGGATGTCGAGGAGTTCTTCAGGGACCCGTGGACCTTGAGGTCCTTCCTGGAGGAGGATGCGGGCGCAGAGGAAGAAACCGTCCAGGTCCTGGTCCCCCGCGTCGCGCTCCCACCGCCGCAGCCGCTTGCGGCGACGCCCGCGGAGGACGGCGGCGGCGTTGGGGACGAGGCCAAAATGGCGGTGATGAAGCGGAAGGCGCTGGCAGAGTCGGTGGCAGCAGAGGACTATGTGCGGCGGCTCGAGGCCGGCGGCGGGGCGGTGAGTGTTTGCTCGATTGGTTGTCGACTTCGGTTAGGAGTTCTTTAGCGTCAGGGAATAATGAATTTCGACTTTATATTCTTTGATTTGTTTTTTTTTTCTCTTGTAACGTTTAGAAGAAGAAGAAAAGAATTTTGGATTCCTTGTTTGGTGGTGGCTTGAGAATTTGGGGTTGATGCCTAGTTTCAGAATAGATTTTGCTTGTCCACAATCTTTTTGAGTTCCCTTTATGTTATGAGTGAATAAAATTCCTATGCTTTAACTTGATTGATTTCGAAACATAAGATGGATTTGATTGAGTAGGAGGGTTTCGTTGGGATTTATGATTTAGCTTCATATATCCCTGTGCTTAGGTCCTGAGATACTATTACAATGTCACCTGAGATCCATCATGGTTTTTCACACGAATATTATAGTTCATTCTTTAAGAAAAGGAAACCCTAGTTCTGGAACTTGACATTCACTTGAAGTGTTTACTAGTTTTGTTCTTGGACAATTGTGCCTTAATTTATATTCAATTAATTGTTTATGAATGGAGCATAATTCTTTACTTGAATTTCCCAAGATGTAATTCTCTGTTCCCATCTTTTTCTTTTTTTATTTGGAAATGAGATTCTTCCAGCTACGGTGCAGTCCATGGTTCTCCATTTTTAAGTCCCCTGAATCCATCATCTTTTCCTTCTGCATCTGAAGTATCTTTTTCTCATTCATAAGAGATTATAAATGAAATTCTTTTTTTCTGGAAGGATATAAATAAAATTCTTGCTATCCTTCTTCAGGATGCACTGGGAGAAACTATTGACAACAATGCAAGAGATGATCAAGGGTCCATAGTTAAGATAATCTGTCGTATATGTTTTTCTGGAGAAAACGAGGGCAGCAAAAAGGCATTAAAGATGCTATCATGTAAAACATGCAGCAAAAAATATCATAAAAGCTGCTTGACGACATGGGCTGAGAATAGAGGTTTCTACTTATGGTGTCATGTTTTTATATGTACAGCTTATTTTCTAATAATTCGTTTATATTAATACAAATTTGATTTCTGTGCCTTCCCTTAAAAAACAGAGAAACGAAAAGTATTATCTGAATGTCTTTTTGCAGATCTATTTCATTGGAGTTCTTGGTCGTGTCCCTCTTGTCGCATATGCGAGGTATGTTCTCTTGCTACTGGACTTATCTTGTAAATAGTTATTATCTGTTTCATATTAACTTATCATTTCATCAAAACGTTATCAAATTTGTTGTTCATCCCTTTGTTGGTTTTGTCTATTCTTTCAGTTGTGATATAATTTTTTTGTTGAACTTCCAATTTGGCTGTGGCTTAATGAAGTTGTTGATGCCAAAAACATGTTTATGAAAGCTTAGGATAAAACTTAGAAAACTACCATAATATTTTACCAGGTTTAAGACCTAGGTCCACTTGTTTTAATGTGTTAAACAAAATCTGAAGTAGCACTGATAATGATTCTTGCAATTTTGCACTTTTATTGTAGCCAATGTTACACTCATTTATCCTACTTGAAGATGATCACGATCCCTGATCTGCACTCATTTATTGATTTCATCACAATAATCAAGAGTTTAATGTATCATATACTTTATTTTGTACAGGTCTGCCGAAGAGCTGGTGACCCTAATAAGTTCATGTTTTGCAAAAGGTGCGATGGTGCATACCATTGCTATTGCCAGCACCCTCCGCATAAGGTATATGTTAAGTTTTAGTTGCTTTGCCACGTTCTTCTATGTATATAATATTTTTTCTTTATCTCCTAGAACGTGGGTCATGGGCCATACTTGTGTCCTAAACATACAAGATGCCACAGCTGTGGCTCTACGATACCCGGAAGTGGACTTAGCACAAGGTAGGTTTCGTAGCATGCAGTTGAATGTCTTATATCATTATATGATTATTCTTGTTTATATAGAGGATTTCCCTGACTGTTAGTTCCTTGTATGGCACACGTCGAAGAGCTATTGACATCTTTCTGTTATCTTATAACCTGATGTGTTAATTGTTTGCAGGTGGTTCTTAGGGTATACATGCTGCGATGCATGTGGAAGATTGTTTGTGAAGGGAAACTATTGTCCAGTTTGTTTGAAGGTAATCTCTATTTTGTATGGATTTACTCATTCCAGGGACGATTATTGTACATGAAGATTCTATGGTAAGAAAGAGTATAAGGTGTTAGTGGCTGTGCATAGCGGTTTGTCCTGTATAGCCACAAATATATTGTGTTATTTATCATAATCAAGTTATTGGATAGATTGATAGAACATGTTATGTTATTAGGAAAATGTGTACATGTTGGCTTATTCAGCAGAGTGCTGTAAATGAAGTAAAGCTGAGAAGAATCATCTAAATGACTAGACACATAATTTTATGTCTAGACCTCGAAGAAAGTTATAAATAGATATTTTAACAAATTTCATTGTCTACAAATAGCAAGATATGAGGCTTGTTCCCTCTCTCTCACAGAAAAAGGAAGAAGAATATTAGGCTTTGCAGCTTCTGTTGTGTCTGATGTCAGATTGCATCAACATGTGTGTGCCTTCTTTCGTCTTAGGAAGTAAAAGCAGTCATGGTACTTGGGAAGCTTTAGATTCTTTTACTTTCTCCACTTTCAAACTTCAAGAATCTTATAAATCCAATTTCCTATTGTGAGTTTTGGCTTTTGAATCATACGAATTCGTCAAGGGCATAGAAATAGTTATCATACGTGTTTTTTTGAGGGGAAATTTATCATACAATTAATAAATAGATTTTTTATTCTAGAAACAGAGCACTTTGTCCTCTATGACATTGGCATGCTTAGAGAATATAGTTCCAAGTCGGCCGGAACTAAGGCAAGCCAATCGCCAACCGCCCCCGGCAGACCCTGCCGGAGGCGCCACCCCCGCACTCGGCGATTCCCGCCGACGGCGACACCCCCGCCTTCGGTGACCCCCGCCGACGGCGCCACCTCTGCCTCCGACGAACCCCGTCAACGGCGCCAATCAACGAACAACAGTACCGCAATCACGCTCACATGTGCCGCAGGGAGATCCGCCATGCCGATGGTTGGACTACCCTGTCTCGCAATCCAGTTGTCCGCGGTCATCTCCGGCCGGCGACGCGATGCTACAGATGCCTAGAGGATGGACATTGACGATTGTGGGAGGAGCTCAGAGGTGTGCGTACTTATCTTCCGTACAACAGGTGGTTGATCTGGGGCGATTTCAATGTTACGCTAGACATTGACGATTGGCCCATCAAACGATGGGGGAGTGATGTTGGGGCAGAAGAGTTCAAAGATTTCATTGATTCACAGTCACTGGTTGAGTTTCCGGCATCCAACTGTCGATTCACATGGAGAAGCACAGCGGCGCCGTCTGCCAGATCGAAGATTGACAGATTTTTGGGTTCATTGGAGTTGGCAGAGGCCCATCAGCAGGCTCTCGATCGACCGACTCGAGGATTCCCGCTCCCTCTTGGACCTTGAGGCGGCTGAGCGTCGACGGGCACATGTGACGATCTAGTTGGAGCACCAGATCGTGGAAACCCAGTGGAGGCAGCGCTCCCTACAGATTTGGCTCCGGGAGGGGGATGCCAACACTCGGTTCTTCCACTTATACGCGAGCTCTCGCCGGAGGGCGAATAGGATCGAGCAGATTGAGGTGCAGGGCCAGAGGGTCACTGGACACCGTGGTGTCGGGGCGGCCATCACTTCTTACTTCCAGACCTCTTCTTGGCGGCAGCCCTCGGGGCAATGGCGGTGGGCCCCAGGGGACATTCCTCGACTTACTGATGCACAATCTTCTTTATTAGTGCAGGATATCACTAAGGACGAGGTCACGGAGGCCCTTCGGGACCTCAATAGCGACGGCGCTCCGGGCCCGGATGGCTTCTTGGTCTTCTTCTATAGGGAGTTCTGGCCGTTGGTTCGGGAGGACATCTTGGCGGTCATCCGAGAGTTCACGAGTGGGAACCGGGGCTTTGAGTGCCTCAACCGGTTCCTGCTTTTCCTGCTTCCGAAGCGCGTCCCGGCGGAGCGAGTGGAGGACTTTAGGCCGATTGCCTTATCCAATGCCATTTACCTCCTGGTGGCTCGGGTATTGGCAAATTGGCTTCGTGAGGTGCTTCCTGAGTTGATCTACCCGTCACAATCGACTTTCATCCAGGGACGGAGCATCACCGACAGTTACACTATTGCCTTGGAGATTGTTGCTCAGTAGAGGAGGACCAGCCGTCGGGCCTTCTTATGGAAGGTCGATTTGTCCAAAGCTTATGACACGGTCTCATGGTCCTTTTTATGGCATTCATTGCAGGCTAGAGGTTTCTCGGAGATCTGGATCGCTTGGATGAAGTGGTGCATTACCACCGCATCTTTCTCAGTCTTGGTTAACGGCGCTAGATCCGGCGGGTGGGTGCAGCCACAGAGGGGGGTTCGTCAGGGCTGCCCTCTCGCCCCTATGCTGTTTGTCCTGGCTGTTGACGCCCTCGCCAGATGCACGCAGGCCTCCTGTGAGGCGGGCCTTTTCAGCGGTTTCGCCGGGGGCCTCGTGCCACTTCTCCAGTATGCGAACGATACAGTATTCTTCATCGAGGGCTCTGAGCAGGAGGCTCGACGAGTGGCCATCCTTGTCGACCTATTTGGTGCGACGACCGGCCTCCGGATCAACCATGCTAAATCCTCCTTTATTCCTTTTGGCATGGTTCCCGACGAGGCAGCTTGTTGTGCAGCCCAGCTTCACACCCCGATCAGCTCCTTTCCGATCACATACTTGGGCCTGCCGTTGTTGGATCATCATATCGGTTCTAGGGGGTGGACTCCGGTCATTGAGCGCATGGAGCGCCGTCTTCAGGTTTGGAGTTCACGATTATTATCACGTGGAGGATGACTCATCCTGTTGCGCTCAGTCCTTTCGGCACTCCCGACATACTACATGATAGTTCTTCTACCAGCTCAGGTTCCCAAACGGTTAGACTCATTAAGGAGCAGGTTCTTCTGGCAGGGACGCACCAGGGGGTCCATCTAGTTGCTTGGAGCAGTATTTGCCGGCCCACCTCTCAGGGCGGTTTGGGAGTCCGAGACCTCCGCTGCCCAAACTGGGCTCTCCTAGCTCGGTGGGTGAGGCGGATCATGGGGTTAGAGGATGGTCTATGGCGCAGGGTCTTCTACATATGCTATGGGCTTGATCTCTCCTGGGATTCCACCACGCGGGGCCTCATCCTTTTGGCGTGGAGTGGCGGCGCAGATCCCTTGGGTCCACCCACTGATGGTTCCTTCTCTTGGCTCGGGGGAAGGTTTCTCCTTTTGGCGGCACGACTGGGCCCTCGGAGGCTCCCTTGCTGAGGCGTTCCCCTGTTTATGGGCCCTCGCGGCGGACCCTGATGCGACGGTAGCGGAGACATGGGCCGAGGATGGCGGCCCAGGTTCGGGCTCTTGAGCTCCACTCTTTAGATCACACCTCTCTGAACAGCGTTTTGCAGAGTTCTTGACATTTCATCAGCGGATCGCTCCATTCCGCTCGGATAAGTCCAGACCCGATGGTTGGGTTTGGTTATGAGAGTCTTTCTCAGCGCGCAGCCTTTACATTTGTTTCCTACCACCCATCACTGTGCTAGAGGATTTCAGTTTTGACTGCAGACTTATATGGAGGTTGCGTGTGCCGTTGAAAGTCAAGATCTTTGCTTGGCTTCTACGGCGCGGACGGCTTCTCACTAGGCGGTACAGGGCGAGATGGCGCCTCACAGTGACACATCTTGCGTACTATGTGACGAGGCGGAGGAGGACGTCACCCATCTATTCTATGATTGCCCGACTTCTCGTGGCATATGGCAGCAGACCAGCATCGCGGGCCTCTTAGAGCGTCTTTCGCGACCTTTTTGGCCGGTGCCTGGGCCATCTGGCTCCATTGCAATCGGACTATTTTTTGTGGGGAGAGATATCAAACTGAGCGTATTGTACACCACATCCTTTTTCTTATCCAGGAGTGGGGTTCTGTCTAGCTGGGATACTTCCTATTTTTTGTCGCTGCTCTCCCTTTGAGAGCTCACTTTTGTACATGACTTTCGGTTCACAGTTATATATATAGATGGATGACAACCACAACTTTGGTGGTCATCCTTTTTCTCCTAAAAAAAAAAACAATGCTTAGGTATGTGACATTTTAGTGTTATAGACATTGAAGTGGACTTAATCCTGGGAACTAGGGTGGGCATGGAAGTTTCCTTGCATTTCTAACAATTCAATGACCTATGTTAACTTGTTCTATGCACGTAAACGTTAGAGTAGAGAGCATATTTAAGATTGCTTCTTGTACACGCATATCCACAACTGTCTTTACTGTCTCTTATCTCACAGTGATATACATATAGGGCTCTATTTCAAATTCTGTCCTTGCATCAATAAGATATGGAAATTGGTTGCTTATGCTTAATTACAGCATACTGTAGTAAAATTGTATTAGCAAAAGTATATTTCTTCGGGCTCTTGTTAAAATGTTGTCGGTGGCAAATTGATGGAAGCTATAACCAGTCAAGCCCATGGGAACCTGTTGAGATATGATTTTCATATCTCTTCATATCTTTCCTTATCTTTTCAGATCTTCGCATATCTTTGTAATATTAGTTAGGATTAGTATCCTAGATTTCTTGGGATAGTATCTCAGATATTTTGGGATAATATTCCTAATTTTTTGGAGTAATATTCTCCCTTCTTGTATTGTCTACCTTGATTATAAATAGGTGGCACTAGTGTTTTGGTCAAATAATAAGAGAACATTTTTCTCAACATGGTATCAGAGCAGATCTCATCCTTACTCCTCTCCCTTCCCTCCTCAATCTAGATGGATGACAGGTCTATTCCGACCTAGATCCATAGTTCTCAAGATCGACGTTTGATCTTTTTCTCCGTGGAACCCGTCGTGCTCAACCATGGTTGATCAGAAAGCTTCGTCTAGCAACTCTGGTGTTAAATCCACCCTCAGCACTCCACTCGGTATCAATATCAAACTGGATGGTACCAATTATCTCCTCTAGTCCACGGCATTTGAGCGCTAAGTAGGGTTCCACAGGAAGAAGCATATCCTCACCAAATCTGAAGAACGTACAAAAGATTGGGATGTTGACAATGATTGGGTTGCCTCTGCCATGCGCAATAGCATGACCGAATCTGTTGCCAAACAGGTCATGATTTATAGGTCAGCCCAGACTATGTGGGAGGGTACTCCAAAAAACTTCACTCTCATAAAAGCAATATATCTCGCCTTTACAAGGTTCTTGAAGAAATCCAATCATGCAAGAAAAATGATCAGCCCTTAGCAAATAATTTTGGGACATTAACTAATCTCTGGAATGAGCAAGATATCTATTAGCCTCTCTCTGCAGATATCAAATTGTTGGCTGAACGTGATCAAATTAGATCCGTCCAGTTTCTCTCTGGTCTGGGTTCTGAATATAAATCGGTCAAGGATCAGTTGATGACACAGGAAACTATTCCAACCCTTGAAGAAATCTATGCTTGACTCTCCCGTATCGATGATTTCTCACCTGCACTTGCTACACGTGGAAGAGGAAGAGGATTTTTCTCTGACAAAGGCAAAGGCTGTGGACGTGGACGAGGAAATGTCTTTGGAGGACGTGGTAAATTCCTTTGTGACCACTGTCCAATCATCCCTCTGACCGTTGCTGGGAAAAGTTTGGATATCCTGCTGATCACCCAAAGGTTCATGCTGCCACTACTAATGAGTCGGATATTCTAATATCTAAAGAAGAATATCATCGCCTTCGTTCTCTGTCTATTACTGAATTTATATCTCCGTCAACTGGGGCTGCTGTAATGCATCATTCAGGTACTCTTGCTCTCTCTACTAGTTCTCAATCGGATTGGATTGCTGAGTTGGGTGCCTCCTCACACGTAACAGGTGATGCCTTTTTCTTCTCATCCCTCAAATCTTTATCGAATCCACTTAATGTCAAAGTTGCTGATGGTTCTCTCTCTTCAGTCACTGGCCTTGGCACAGTTTCTGTTAATTGTGACCTCTCCCTTGATAGTGTTATGTATGCTCCAAAGTTTGCTCTAAGCCTTCTTTCGATCAGCCAGCTAACAAAGTCCTTAAATTGTCGAGCACTTTTTTATGACTCTTTTTTTTGTTCTGCAGGATCTCCAAACGATGAGACAGTTTGGTGGAGGACTTGAACGTGATGGACTCTATTATCTCCAGCCATCTACCAAAAATTCCACAGCTTACACTCAGCATTTCCCTACAACTCCATCGCCGCCTAGGTCAACCCAGTTTGATTGTTCTTCGTCGACAATTTCCTAACATTTCAAGTACTGAAGTTCTTGAGTGTGAGGCTTGTCAACTAGGAAAGCATCATCGTACTGTTTTTCCACCTCGTCTTGACAAATGAGAAGAAAGTCCATTTTCACTAGTGCATGCTGATTTGTGGGGTCCTTGTCGAGTTTCCAACAATAGGCATTTCAAATATTTCTTGGTTTTAGTAGATGATTTTTCTAGAGTCACTTGGGTTTATATGTTGCAAAATAAGGCAGAAACTCCTCGTATTATTCGAGAATTTTTTACAGAAATAAAAACCCAGTTCTCTACCTCTATTAAAGTCTTTCGCAGGGACAATGGACTTGAGTTTGCAAATTTTGATCTTTCATCGTTTTTTAAATTTGTTGGTGTAATTCATCAAACTTCCTGTATAAAAACATCTCAGCGAAATGGCGTTGCTGAACGAAAACTTCGCCACTTGCTGGATGTTTCTCACACCCTCTTCCATATGAAAGTACCCTCCCTCCACCTATTGGCCAGATGCCGTTCTCACCGCGGGTTATCTCATTAATCGAGTTTCATCGTCGGTTCTCAATGGACAAATTCCATTCCATCTCTTTTTCCCAGGAAAGTCTTTGTTTCCTGTCCCTCGTGTTTTCGGATGTCAATGTTTTGTTCACCTCTTTGACACTGATAAGTTAGCTCCTCGAGCAATCAAGTGCATCTTTTTAGGCTACTCGCGAACTCAAAAAGGTTACAGGTGCTATAATCCTACTTCTCGCAGGTCCTATATTAGTGCTGATGTTACCTTTTTTTGAAGACAAATCTTACTTTTTGGACCTTGCGGATAACCATGCGAGCCATCTAATTCCAATTCCTGACCCATCACTGGATCTACCGTCACAACAGCCACAATCTCCTCCTCCATCGCCTACACCACCCTTGAGAGTTTATAGCCGCCGACATACTCAACCTCCACAACCTCCACCGGACCTTGATGATGAACCACTCTCTGCGATTCCATCACGTGATCCTCCAAACAATCCTGACTTGTTGGAAGGAGATCATCCTCAGGTAACTCATGACCTAGATGTTCCTATTGCACATCGCAAGGGCACTAGGTCTTGTGTGAAATATCCTCTATCTAATTTTATGACTTTTGATCATTTGTCTCTTGTTGCCAAAGTTTTTTCAGCTTCTCTTGATAGTCTTTTTATTCCCCGCAATCATTCTGAGGCATTCCACCATTCGTGCTGGAAAAATGCTATGGATGAGGAGTTGTCCGCTCTGCAATCTAGAGAGACTTGGGAACTTGTAGACCTTTCAACTGATGCAACAGTAGTTGGTTGTCGGTGGATGTTCACCCTAAAGTATCTCCCTGATGGAACGATTGATCGTTATAAGGCTCGTTTAGTAGATTACACCCAAACTTATGGAGTAGAGTATCTTGAGACTTTCTCTCCAGTTGCTCGCCTTAATTCTGTAAGAATCTTACTTTTTGTTGCTGTCAACTCTGGGTGGCAAGTTCATCAATTTGATGTTAAAAATGTTTTCTTATATGGTGATCTTACTGAAGAGGTTTACATGGAACAGCCGCCTGGGTATATTACTCAGGGGGAGTGTTCAAAGGTTTGCAAGTTGAAGAAAGCAATTTATGGATTCAAACAAAGTCCAAGAGCATGGTTTGAAAAATTCAACAGAGCTATTGAAGAATATGGCTTTAGTCGATCCTCTTCAGACCATTCAGCATTCTCTTTACATACTTCTAAAGGTTCAGTCATAGTTTATGTAAATGACATTTTAATATTTGGTAGTGACACTGACGGTATTTTGGCAGCAAAGAAGTTTTTGCAATCTCAGTTTGTGATCACTGGAACTCGTCCTGATATTTCTTATGCCGTTTCGCCTAAGCCAATTTATGCAAGAACCACGTGAAGTACATTGGGCAAGTGTATGCCAGGTTTTACGATATCTAAAAGCTTCTCCAGGAAAAGGTCTTCACTTTAAAAATCATGGACATTTAAAAGTGTGGGGTTATACTGATGCAGATTATGCCAGGGCTCATGAAGATAGAAGATCTACCACTAGTTATTGTACTTATGTTGGTGGAAATCTTGTAACATGGCGCAGCAAGAAACAAGATGTGGTCTCACGCTCTAGCGCTGAGTCAGAATATAGGGCATGGCTCATATTACATGTGAACTCTTATGGGTCATCTCTTTTCTACGTGATTTTGGATTTTTTGTTACTTCTCCAGTACCTATGTATTGTGATAACAAGGCTGCAATATTTATTGCAAACAATCCTGTGTTTCGTGAGAGGACTAAACACATAGAAGTGGACTGTCACTTCATTCGTGATGCTATTACAACTAAGAAGATATCCACTCCACACACGGCCACCGAAGATCAACTAGCTGACATCTTTACTAAAGCACTTCCCAAGAAGAAGCTCCTGGATATATGTTCCAAGTTGAGCCTAAATGATATTTACTCTCCAGCTTGAGGGGGAGTGTTGAGATATGATTTGCATATCTCTTCATATCTTTCCATATCTTTTCATATCTTCACATATCTTTGTAATATTAGTTAGGATTAGTATCCCAGATTTCTTGGGATAGTATCTCAAATATTTTGGAATAATATCCCTGATTTTCTGGAGTAATATTCTCCCTTCTTGTATTGCCTACCTTGATTATAAATAGGTGGCACTAGTGTTTGGTCAAATAATAAGAGAAAACATTTTTCTCAGCAGAACCTTTATGAACATTTTGACTCACAACTTGAATTATAGATGTACTTGTGTTTCCCCACTTTTTAACAAACTTTAGAGTCATGTTATATATAGCGAAGGAATTAAAGATCGCTATATGGTAAATCTAGTGTAGTATTTAAGTTCTGTATTTTTTATTTGTCTTGAAGGCAAGAGATGGGTACCTTTGCTTAATTTCATATGAGTAATGTCTTCTTTGTGCTTAAATTTATAGGTTTATAGAGATTCTGAGATAACGCCTATGGTCTGTTGTGATGTATGTGAGAGATGGGTGCATTGCATGTGCGACGGTATCAGGTGCATGCCAGCAAATTTTGTATTATACTCTTTCATTTGAGAATTATCAATCAAGTGATAATTTATTTTTGCTGTAACTTTTGGTAAACAGTTTGCAAGTGTACACTGTGATAAATGTTCATGTTCTTAATTGATTTAATGGAAAACTCCAGCAGATAATCTTTGACAGCACCGGGTCTTCTACACCCTGACTTCTTCTGCCACATTGTGAACATTAATTCTTCTTAGGAGCCTTCATCTCTTGTTATGCTGATAGCTAATGAGCATTGATCACCCGATCAAAACAGCAAAGTGATCAGAAAAAAGAAAATCATCTATTGTAACTTTTTTCATATAATGTGCGGTTACTAGATGGTTAAATGATTAAATATAATAATGAACTTGTAAGTAGGTTTACATGTGCATTGGAATTCAAAATCTTATGATCATCCCATAACCATTTTTTACATGCAATATCACTGGACAACTGTATATGACATGCTGCTACTAATGGAATCTAGGTTGTAACTTCAAGGAGTTGCGATTTATGGAATCTAGGTTTTGATTTAAAGGAGATGCTACTTTGACAGAAAATTTTCATATTATTTTCTGAATAAACTTGCACATGGAAGAACAGATAGTAACTTAACAATCACTTGTCGACAATTTGATCGAACTATTATTTTTAATTTGATCCTTGGAAGTTGTCTACTGATATTTTTGAAATGTTGAAATAGCAGGTGTCTTACAAATTTTAACCTAGTATAACACTTCAAATTAAAAAAAAATTTGCCAAAAAGTATCTTGATTGTGGCACTGTTTGTGAATCAAACTACGTACCACCCTGATGTACAAGTAAAAGCATGCCATTTATTTGCCTTGTACTTGTGATGGATTTTCTTTTGTTGCATTCTGTATCAGATTTCTGTCTATCAACTTTGCCTTTTCTTTTGATGCTGAATCCTGTGTTTGGTTTATGTGCTTTCTTGTGAAGTATGTGGAGTTTGTGCATGCTATTTTCACCAGCTAAACAATGATTTGACTAGGAGCTTGGTTTGATATGTGTGCGAGGCACTGTTTGCTCCAGTAGTGAAGTTCAATCATGGAGTATAGTAGTCTCTAGCTAAAATCATATTGAAAGATACATTACATGCCAATTTTGATGATGATTTTGTTTGATCTTATCTTGTTCATATGACAGCTTCTCTTTTCTTTTTTGACGATCTTATGTTATGAATAAGATGTTTTCTCATTGCATCATGGACAGTGCACATTGACTTTCTGCAGAAAGAATGATGTTTTTCTTTTCATAGCTCTTTTATGTATGCTTTGTTTTCTTTTAATCCCCATCTTAGGAATTTCCAGTCTTCTGTCACATGTACTTATTGATCTGCTCCTCTTAAATTTTGTGCAGTGATGAAAAATATCAGCAATTCCAAGTTGATTCCAACCTTCAATACAAATGTGCTGCATGCCGTGGTGATTGTTACCAGGTTCTCTTCGCTCCTGTGGATTGTTGCATATACTCTTTATAATCAACTATATGCTAAATGAGTGCTTCAATGGTCAGGTCAAGGATATAGATGATGCAGTCCGGGAACTTTGGAAGAGGAGGAATATAGCTGATCGGGAACTAATTTCATGTTTGAGGGTTGCTGCTGGATTGCCACCAGAGGAAAACATATCTCCTATCGCCCCATATTCAGATGATGAGCAAAATGGTCCAGTTCTAAAAAATGAAAATAACAAAGCACTAAAATTTTCTGTTAAAGGCATTGGTGAGAAGACTTTGAGGAATTCCAAAGACTATGGAAAGAATGCCTCAAATAAGAAACTCGGGAAAAAAAAAGGCTATCAAATTAAAATAGTTAGCAGAAGAGGAGAGACATACCAGAATTATGAAAAAGGGCGTGAAACTAGATCGTTGGAGAGTATCTTCAGAGATCAGAAGGTTGATGAAGTAAACTCAAACAAAGCTGATGGGCCTGAAGTGTTTTCATCTCCCATATCCCAGAGTCTTAACAACAATGGCACGAAATCTTGTAGTAATGAAGTGGCTGCTTATGATCAAAGCAATGTCAGAGAAACAGCAGACAATAACATTGATATGGTAACAAAAGTAAGAATAAAAGGTAAACAACAAGTTTTGCAGTCTAAAGAAAGCTCAGGCAAAAATGATACTCTGAGAGGTACCAAATTGGTTATTCACATTGGTTCAAAAAATAGAAATGTTTCTGGTTCACCACATTCTGAAACTTCAAGCTGTCACAAGGATCAAGATTTAGCTGCCTCATTTGGTATTGTGCCACGCTTGGCTAATCTATGAGTTTCCTTCATATGCTTATTCTTTTGAATTGGGAATTAATACTATTTGATTTTTCTAATCATGAGGCTTTTGTTAGAGTTACGAGAGCAACATAGAAACCAGTCTTCATAGAAAAATATAGAAACCAGTTTTTTCGGTTTTCTTGTTATACACGATAAAAGCAATCATTAGTGTGTGGATTAAGATCTATTTCTGCACAAAATACAAGATTGTAGTTCCTCTAACAGGGTATGTAAATGTTTTTTCCCTGTAAGGTAAAAGGATCCTGTCATCTTTATATTGATCGTAAAAAGTAAATGGTAAGAGTACATAAGGACTAGGCTTCTTGAGAGACAAAAGATCACCACAACCACTCATCTAAAGAAGGCCCAGTCCTTGGTTGGACTTCTAACATCATCGAAAACAACATGTCAACGAACTAATCCAACTTTAATGACCCTAAATAAAATTTGCATTCTCTGGTTTAAACTTGGTCATGTCTATTGCCCAGAGGTCCCAGACCCTTAGAACCAGTTCTTTCGGGTTGGTGAGATGAACGTTAGCCTACTTATACGCCTCTTTTCTGTCTATCCTATGTGGATATCAAATATTTTGTGTTTTTATTTCTTATCAACACAAATATTCTTTTCCTGTTTATATTTGTCCATGACCAATGACTTTTCATAGATTTATTAGTTCCTTTTTCATTGATGAATTATTTCTCATATGAACTTTGACCTAAAAAAATTCTCACATAAATTGTTCTCTTATGATATTGCAGTCTTACTCGTTATGTTTGTCAAATGCAGGTGAAGATACCATCCAAAAGAAATCTAGTGATTGCAAGAATAAAGCGACGGATGATGGTAGATTCATCAAGCTTGATGATGAAAGAGGTATTTGTTATGATTTTCATGAGTCATGTATATTCATTCTTCCATGCTAAATTATGTTTTATGGTGTGTTAACTGCGCACGTGGGTCTTTTTTTAGAACTTGGAGGGAATGCTTTAGTTGGTGCAAATCCATGGAGTATTTTGGGATATCTCATGTAACTAAGAAAGTTATCTTTTCATCATTTCAGGGGCTAATTCTAACAACACAAAGATCTCAAAACGTGGAGTTAGAAATATTGTTAACGTTGGAAAAGTTCCCGAGGGGTTCAAGAAAGTCAATGGCAGCATTGGTGATGAATGTGAACTTAATGCAACAGGCAGTAGTCCACTCCTAGCAAATAAGAATGATACTACCATTGTCACTACAGCAGAGACTGTAACAGATAACAGGAGCGAAAGGGTCACCTTGAAGCATTCTATGGATACATCTATTAAGTTGACCAGGGATAATTATGATACTACCACAAAGAAGTTGTCCTCGGCTTCTTCCACTGACCACAAACCTTTGCTTAAGTTGAAATTCAAGAACCCATATTTTGAACAGAGAAGTTCTTGGGCACTGCTAGGGGAGGATGAGAACTCTGTGAAAGGGCAAAGATCAAAGAGGAAGAGACCAACAACTGAAAAAATAGCTGGACGAGAAGATGCAAGTTCTTCACAGTTATACCAGGAGAATCTAATAGATGCAGCAATAGATGCAAGTTGGATTTTAAAGAAGCTGGGCAAGGATGCAGTCGGGAAGAGAGTTGAAGTGCAATCAACCGACTGTTCCTGGTGAGTATTGAAACAATATATGTCTGAAGTCTATTGGTTCCTTATAGGATATAGTCTAGTTAGCACTATGATCTTTCTTCTGGTGTAGTTAGCATCATGTGGTTTTGAATTATCCAAGGTAGACTCTTGACTGACTAACAAAAAATTTAATCAGGAAACGAGGGGTGATTTCTGATGTCAACCAAAGCAGCTCAACTTTATCAGTAAGCTTGGATGATGGAAGGTTTCAAGCGTTGGAACTCGGAAAGCAAGCAATTCGATTCATTCCTCAGAAACAAAAGCGGAGCCGGACATGAAATGTCTATTTATTTATGTTCTTTGATAAAAGCTTGGATAATTCCTAAGCTTGGATGATGGAAGGTTTCAAGCGTTGGAACTCGGAAAGCAAGCAATTCGATTCATTCCTCAGAAACAAAAGCGGAGCCGGACATGAAATGTCTATTTATTTATGTTCTTTGATAAAAGCTTGGATAATTCCTCCCGGAGGGAATTATGCACGGTTGACTCAAAACATGCCAGAGCTGTTCCTGTTACAGATACTTACGAGGATTTTCCATCCTTCCTCCCGGAGGAGCCCAGCTCATGTTAAACTGAGTCGATGCTTGCTGGAAGACTGGAAGTGCCCCTAATTATGGCTGTTGTACCATCCATCTCCTCTACCCAAATTGTACCATTAATTTTACTCATCAAAATCTTCTTTTGTTTTTTTTTACGTTCGAAAGAGAGTATTCCTTCTATTTGTTTGAAGGCCATTCTTGGGGGAGAATACTCTCAGATTGCTAGTGTCGCTCTAACTTCGTCAGCTGAATTTTTGATGTGATTGCGATGCCAATATGATATTATTTAGCATATGCTGGATAGTGATCCTTAATATTTATGCATTCAATATTTTTGTTGCATAATTTCATAATAAGGATGTGTCAGTTTTAGTTTTATCTATCTAATATATTTTTGGAATATTTGGGGCGTAGTGTATTGAATAATTTTGTCTCTTGAAATGAAAGTCATTTAAAATATGAAAAAAATTATATATCAATCTTGAAATTTAGGATTCCGAGAAAATTTTATATTCTATTATGAATTGTAAAGGTCGAAAATGTCACAAGATGAGAATTTGTTAAGTTTTAAGAAAAATAGGTTATTTAACTTTTTTCTTAACTATAACATTTTGTCGCATGTGACCTTGAATTATAAATTGGGATTAAGGATTGTGTGGATCTAAGGTAGGTTAAATTTATGATAAACTCATTTTAAAAAATGTTTATCAAGGATCATCATTAATTTATAAATCAATGGTGGATCCACATATGTAGATCTATTTTGGATCTACGTATTCCTTAAATCTTTATAAAGTTTACAAATTTAATCACAATTATCACAATTCAAGTCCTTTCGCATTATATTTTATTTTTTTTCCTATTTATCAAAACACTAAAGTGCTCTTGTCGTGTCCTAAAATGTTTCATTCCTCTTCATCTTTCTTTGCTTCTTTATGACCTATGCAGTCTCAGCGGCTCGTCCCGAACGCCGCCTTCGACCCCGTCACAAAGTTTGGCATCTTCCTTAACTATTCCATTGACAACATAGAAAACATTTGCCGTTCACTGATCAGCACTATGCCTTTAGGGCCACCGCCATGTTTCGAGCGCTCCTTGTTGGATTAAAAAATCATGAGCTTGTCGCCAACGCCGCCGCGCTCATCACGGTTCCTTCGTCCCTTACTATTACCCCAGCGAAGCTCATCTATAACAATTCAAATTTTTAAATGAGAGTATTTAAGTCATTTCAAAAAATCTTAAGAAACTTAGGCTAGACTATAAAAAGCCCCCAAACAATTTTGTCATTTCAAAATATTTTAAATGAGAGTATTTAAGCCATTTCAAAAAATTTTAAAAGGAGGGGGGGACGAGAAAGAGAAGAGGACATGAACAAAGAAAAATGGATCAGTGAAGAAAAAAGAAATCAAAGTCCCAAATACGTAAAAGGGATCCATCCTCTTTTTCCTTTCTCAATAGTTCGATGACACATTTGTCCTCATAATGGATTGTGATTGTGGGCTGCATGAACACATCAATTAGATCTATATGTTTCATATGATAATCTATTATTTTATTATGTTTCATGACTTAAATCTAGAATTTCATATGATTTTAGGGAAACTCTGAAAGATGTATTTTCATGATAAATAGGATGATGGTAGTATGTTTTATTCCTATGATTTATGTCCTAGAAGTATTCCAAATGATATATATTTTTTCCGAGATTTTAGGACGTCAACACGGCCATGCCACCGTTAAAAATGACCGTGACTGAAAGGACAAGACCAAAGCAATTAAAGGGCTCTCGGTCAAGCCCGTGACACCTCTTTCACGGTCATGATAAGGGCAAGCACGGTCGTGATCAACTTGGTCACAACCGTGAGCGAGACCAATGAAGCCAAAATTTGGCCAAGGTTGGGAATGACTGTGAGAAGGTTAAGCATGATCATGACAATTCTAGGCACAACCGTGACAAGGTTGTGAGAAGGCTAAGCACGATCATAACAATTCTAGGCATGACCGTGACAAGGCTGTGACGATGTTGAGCAGGGCCAAGATAATTATGGGCACGACCATGACATTTTTAGGCATGATCGTGACTACTGGAAAATGTCTTTTATGATGTATTAAACCTATTTTATAATATATATAGGTTATATATGGATGATTGATGATTGTACATGACACATAAATACACATAATGCATGTTCAACTGTAATTAGACTAAAAATATGAAGAATGATTGATATGAATGATTGATGTATTGTAAAGCATAAATGCACATAAAGTTGAAGAATGTCCTTGTCAAATGGGTAGCAAAGTTCTGCATTTATGTATGTACTTCAAGGGAACTTAAGCCTGCGAAGTAAAGTTCTGCATTCATTTGTGTATGCACTTTTTTGAGAATAAAGTCTCTCATCAGAAAGTGTACGTATTCCTTGGAATAAAGTCTCTCACTATTATGGTGTGCTTATTTCTTGGAATAGAGTCTCTCACTATTATGATGTGCGTGTTCCTAAGGATGTGACATAGCTAGCCAATGTGATGATATTGATATATTCTCCAACTACTATTAAGTTCAAAGATGTTATAAGATAAAGTAAGAATGAAAGTGAAGTTTAACTTCAAATTATCTTATAATAAAAAAAGTTAAGATGATGAAGTAAAGATGAAAAGTAAAGTTCTACACTTATGTATGTACTTCAAGGGGGTTTAAGCTCGAGAAGTAAAGTTCTACATCTGTGTATGCACTTTTTAAGGAACAATGTCCCTTATCATAAAGTGTGTAATTTCTAAAAACTACTGGGAATAAAGTTTCTTATTATTATGATGTGTGTGTTATGAAGATATGACTTATGATATAGAGTGAAGGTATGTTATATGATAAGGATGAAAGATGAAGATGACGCTTCAAGTATCAGATAATAACGAAAGAAAGAATAATGAAGACAGGTCCAAAGAGTTATAAAGCAATCCCAAGAAAATGGTAAAGTATGAAAGATGTTAAGTAACAAGGATTAAGGAATTATAAAAAAAACTCCTAGGATGTTCAAGAATATAAATGAATATTCTTATTGTATGACACTTGTAGATGATGGGTCTAAAGTTAAGTAGGTATGTGATGTGAACTTTAATGGATGTGGTTTTTCTCACACCAAAAGTAATCCTAGTCGTAGTTAAATTTCACTCTAGAGTTTACACAATTGCAAGTGCACAGTTTGAGTAGAAATTCTGAGTGTCATAACCCCGTTGATTTAGATCAAATATCAATCTATTTATATCTTGGAAGTTGTCACAAAAGATTTAAAGGAAGAAGATAAAGCAGGAAAATAATTAATAGGAAAGGAAGGAAAGAAATAAAAGAAAATAGAATATAGGAGAGTAGATTCCCTTGTGATGAATTAGTTTAGGCTATTACATCTTAGTTCTCATTTATGAGTTAAATGATCTCTCGATCTTATGGTGCGAATCGATTACTCTTTCTGTAAACTCGCCGATCTCTCTTTGAGTCAAGAGGGAAATAACCATTGATAATTAGATTAGGGATGATTGGTTAGTTGATCTCTCATCCAAACTAGAAAAGAGGCCGATCTCTCGATCTTAATTTATCAATTCTTCTATCCTAATCCGAGCAATTAGAATGAATCTAACCTAACTAGTCACTGTTATAGGCTCTCGGCTCACAACAAACATAACAATGGACTTCTCAGTCTCTAAAAAAATAAAAAAATATCATATTACTGAAGACACTACAATTGAGAGTAACCCGTCTTTTCTCTCGAATGGAGCGGGTTAATGACAAAAATAATAGAGCTCTCGATCTGATTGAAATTAAATGCAGATAATAAGATTGCAATGTATCAAACATATAGGAACTAGATGTTAGAAATATGGCATCAGAGAACTAGAATCGTAGCATCAACAAAATATCATCACAAGAAAATTAGAATTCCTTTAGGCAGACATAGGTTTCGTCAAAATCAATAATTCTTCTCTCGACATTCTTTTTCTTCCTCCTCCTTCAGCTTCTGCTATCTTTTCTCCCTTCTCCAGCCTGCCTTCCTCCCCGATCCCTCCTCCTTTTGTTTCTCCTTGTTAAGAATTCCTAATTTGAAAAGTAGTTAGTCCCATTTTTACTAGTTCAACTCCACTACAGATAATAGATAAAAATTGTTTCAAATATAATAAGATTTTATATCACTCTAGAGGATTTGGCTTTAATAATTATAAGCAAAATAAGGGATGATCAAATTCCCCCAAGCTTGGATTTTTGCTTGTCCTCAAGCAATGTTCAAGCTAAGAAGTTTCAATCTTCACCCTACTTTCCAATGACACTTTTTGGCATTCAGACCTTGTGTCTTCTCTCTTTTCCACATACCCCGGCTTTAATGAAGGTATTAGAAGCAAGACATTTTTAACTTCCTCCCAACTCAGATCATAGTCATAAAGAAAAAAATAAGATGGACTGAAAATAAGAATGTTAATGCTGAGTGCACCAATGCATTATGAGCTTTCTTTTTATTCTTATTTCTTTTTCATTAATCCGGTACTCATGTGATTATCCATAGTGCACTGGGTGATCTGTGTAACGGGTTTTTGATCGGCACATCCTAGGGAAGTTGCTCTTAGGTTGTCAAGTATGAACCCAACGGATCTAATCACCCAGATTCACTCAGGTTCTGGAGTACACCCATTTTGTACCTTTTGGGGATACATCAACCCTCTTTTCTTTGCTTTTAACTTTTATTTTTTCACTTTTACTAAGCTTGACACTACACTGGAATAGTTAGCATTAACATAATTATTATCAGACTTAACAAAAGTAAGAGTTGAGCATAAGTAGGATTTGTCGTCGAGCTTTTAAAGCTTCATCACAGCCACTTTCTTCAGGCCATAACCCTACACTTAAAGCATTGAATTGGAGTCATGAAATACTTCAAATTTTGTCGGGTTGCTAGGATTTTCTTGAACATGGCTTCAAAGAGTCACAAAAGGGGACCTTGCTATGAGGCAATAAAAATATCTCTTATTTTACAGCTAGGAATGAAATGTTTCAATGTTGCTTCATGAAATAGTAAATTTGTTGCAATTGAAAAAAAGGAATAGCAAATGCAGGGAGGAATGTAAAAAGAAAGGAGTAGAAATGTACCATGTCGTCCTCTCCCCCAAGTTTGAAATCGACACTACCCTCACTGTCGATCATGCCAGGAAGAGGGACCGGGGGGGTTACAGCTCAAGCAACCGGTCAGTGACTTGTTGAATGTCACTAAGCGTCGTGAGGACAAAATTTTGCACCACTTCAATTCCTTGAATTTTGTCGTGATGGGCGAGACCTTGTTGTTCCAAGTTATGTAGCTGGTCCTTCAATGCTTGGATGTCCTCATGTTGGCGGGCGTTAGCTTCTGCTAGCTTGGTCACTTATTCTAAAATAAGGTTTGGTTTAGCAGCTGAGGTGAGAGACGGGGTTCGTAAGGCATCGATTGCGGATGATGAAGAATAGACGATGACATGTCTTCTATTTGTTCTTGGTCCAGAAGGAGCTCATGGGGATAGGGTGTAATCTAGTGCAAGGGGAGGAAGTATTGAAATTGGGCGTGTGACTTGGATGAAGTCATTCATCCACCAATTTCGGCCTGGTAAGATGGAAGATTTTTGGAGGTTAGGCAGCTTGAAAAGAGCTGAGGAATCAAATTGTCGCCAAAAGTGTTGGCCATTTGCTGTATGGAGGACTACTTGAGTTACAAAGTCCAAATCGAGTAGGCTTGCTAGGGTTGGATTGGTGTCACCTAAGAACACATAATGTTCGGCAATTGGTGAGATAAATTTCCACAAAGAATCGGATTATAGTCGCGGGTAGATTCCTTGAGTATACTTTGCATGAGAAAGGCTGCAAGGTTGACCTCTAAGTTGGAAGAAGACACCAGGTAATGAAAAGCTCATCGACAGAGACAAGATCCATCTCATAATCATTCGGACGGATTAAGATGGTATTGGTAAGGAGAATGTGGAGGTATCGAAAAATAGGGTTTTTGAGATGATGACCGACAAGTTGAAGGAGGTTGTTGGTACGTTGTCATGTAAGTTGATACAAACTTCAAAAACAAGAAAAACAAGTGGAGGGTTTTTGTGGCCTGTGTTGGGAGGTTTAGGAAACGAGCGAAGGTGTCGAGGCTCATAGAGAAATCCTGATTATAAAGATGGAATTCGATGTGGTCAGGAACACCGTCGTTGTCAATGTGAGTTCAGAACACTATTTGGACGAACTCTGCTTCTACATCTTTATAGATGTCCTAGCATTTCATGAAGAAGGGCAGTAGGCGTGATCGGTGAAGAAGAGTTCTAATATCATCAAACAAACCAAGAGGCTCAAGGGTTGGAAATCTAAGAACCTGGTGGAGGAGAAATTGCTACATCGGTTATTCAGCAGGTGTTGGGCTTCTTCGCTATTTTCCGGCTGTCGCATATTTGAAGTTCTTCGTAGGAGGCTATCGAGACATAAACGGCGTCTGATGGATTCTAAAGAGTTGTTGGTGCCAGAGTCAGATGATGTCCGCGTATGCTTCATTTTGTCGGCCGATTCTGAAGTGCTTCAGGCTTAGGGTGATTGTCGAACCACCGAGAAGGGTTGGGGGAATTAGGGATTGAGAGACCATCGTATGGATGGTGTATAGTAGGATTGAACAGGTGGGCAATTTGGTAGATATGGTACTAGATTCTGTTGGGATTCTCAACTAAATCTATAAGATGAACTTTTCAGGTGGTATTTTGATATTTTTTGACCTTGTATGGGTGCTGACGTGGCTGATGACCATTTATTTAGTTGGGTTGCCTCCCTATAGCGCATTTTTTGAAGTCGTTGGCTCAACCTTGCGACTTTAGTTTTTAGCCCTCCGGTTGCAGATGTAAAACTTCATTAAGCATTTCTATGCCAGAATTATAATGTTTCAACCTGATGCGTTGTAATTGTAACAATAAAATTTGCTAGCAAGTGCACTAGTCGCTCAAGTAATATAGTAAAAAGGAGTAAGAGTGTCGAACCCACGAGGAATATTATTAATTCAATATCTGGATTTATAAATTAATAAGAGAGGAAAAACATGGATTTTTGGAAAGAGGTTTTATGAAAATAAAATAAATAAAATAAGATAATGATAAGATAGTGGTGTTGAAGTTAGGCCTTAGGATGAAAATAGATCAGGATAAATATTTGAACCATAAAAGATAACTTTAATCTTTTAAGATGGATTAGGAATTTTCTCAAGTTATTAATTTACAAGATTAACATCACAGAGTCCACAAACTGGTAATTCTACTATTTAATCCGGTAAATCAAACTATCTTAAATTTAATCAAACCTAAAGTCCCACAAACTGGTATTCGTCAGATAAGATTAAAATTAAGATGCATTAATATGAAAATCATAGACTATTAATCACTCCACAAACTGGTTAGATTAACAGACCACATAAACTTGATTCTCCACACACTAGTTATCAAATTTATGTCAATTATTAATTTCACATAAAATCAATTAATTTAATTAATGAATTCTGAAATTAAATAATCCACAAACTGGTAAGTACTCAACTCAGAAATCCAAATAATTAAATCAAAAGCATTAAGCACAATTAACTAATTGATCAGAAAAGATTAAAAATAATATAGGGTCCAAATAATTTCCCTTCAATAATAATCTCCTAAAATGAAATAAATAAAAATATGGAGTTCATCCTAGAAATTCTGGAGAGATAATAACAAAGTAATAATAATTGGAAGAATTACACCCAAATAGACAAAAGTCGAAGCTTCGGATCACGGGCAGACAGTCGGGCAGCCTCTCGGACTTGATCAGGGTCGCGGTCAACTTCCAGCCGTCGCACTTCTCTCCTCTTGGTCGTAGCCTGCAGAGCTCACGACTCGCCGTGGAAGAAACCTGAACTTCAGAGCACGAATTGAAACGATGGATTCTTCACGTATTTATAGGGTGCGGACGGTCTTCAATTTGATCTCGGCCGTAACATCGTACGGTTAACTTTAAATTTATAAGATAAACTCGGCCAAAGATAAATCTTTTTATCATTACGCCCAAAGATAAAATTATTTATCTTTTACTCCCTTAGAGTTTCGGCCGTAACGAAATTATTTTTCTTTACTCCTTTCCATTACTCCCAAAAGATAAAAAATCCTTTTATCTTTACGCCTTCAAATGTCTTGTTACGCCCAAAGATAAACTCATTTTTATCTTGTTACGCCCTTCATCTTCATGCCATTACGCCCTCCAAATCTCGGCCGTAAGGAATGAACTTATCTTCTTACGCCCAAAGATAAACTCGATTGATTGTTACACCCTTCATCTTCATGCCATTACGCCCTCCGAATTTCGGCCGTAAGGAAAGAACTTCTTCTGTTACGCCCAAAAGATAAAAACATTTATCTTTACGCCTTCAAATGTTAGCCGTAACAAAGAATTAAATCTCGTTACTCCTTTTGAATCTCGGCCGTAACAACTTGGGTGTAAAGCAAATCTCGGCCGTAAGGAATTTCTTTGAATTTCGGCCGAGATTTGAATTTTCCTGCAAATAATTATCAAAATATAGTTAATCCATCCACAATTAAAATATTTAGAGAATTTAATAATTAAAATTGATAAATCCGGAATTACGATTAAAAGTGACTAAAAATGATGCATGCCATGATCAAATTACAGAAAATTTAATTAAAATAATTAACTAAAATATGTTGTATTTTGCATGCATCAAACTCCCCCAAGCTTAAAGTCTTGCTTGTCCTCAAGCAAAAATTCAAAGCAAGGCTCAAGAAAGTTCCATCATAGCCTCCACATTGTCAACTGATTAATTTTCTCATACAATTCTTCTGCACACCTACTACTTAGTATCTTATCATTTTCCATGCACTTAGCTTCATTGAAGTTCTGAATGCTACACAAATTTAAACAATCTCTAATCCAGCCTTGTAAAAAAAAAAATAAATTGTCTATCAAATAATAACATTAATATTGAACACATAAGTACTAATTGAGCTTAAAACTTTTTCTTTTTCTTTTCATTTTTCAATTTTATTTTCAATCATTTAAAAGTTCTAATCTTCAAGCAGGATTGCACAAGGAAGTCCATGTAGCGGGCTTTGGACTGATGACTCCCAAACCAGATGGCCTTAGGGCACCAGGTGATAAAGCACCCCTCGAGTTTACTTGCCCGAACAACCAAGGTTCTGAATGAAGAGTTCGAACTTAGCCATGATTCAGTACTCCTGTGCTTCTCCATATTCCACAAGATGGTCCATGTAGCAGGTTTTCGATCGACGGATCCCAGAGCAGTTGCCCTTAGGTCGCCAGGCATGAACCCCTACGGATCTAATTACCCGAACACACCTTGGTTCCGGATAACACTTTTGTACCTACACATAACTTTATTCAACTCTTTTTTTTTTTTTAGCATAATTATTTGTTGGGGTTTAACTAACCCTTCTTTTCTTATTCACTTTCAATTTTTATAAGCTCAAAAAGTACTTGATATGGTCAATAAGAAGGCTACTATTATCAAGACCTAAAAGAAATAAAAAGGCATGAATATGATTTTGTCGTCTAGTCATTCATAATTCTACTTAGCATAGGCACATAGTCCATAAGTTTGATACTAAAATAGCAAGTGATAAGAAAGAAAAGCATTCAAATTTCATCAATTAACGACATGTCTTTGAACTTTTACTTAAAGATAATTAAAACAATAAGACAAGAGTTTGTTTAGATGGTAGCAAAAATAAATGCATGCAATGGTATTTTTTAGAAAATTTTCAAAATTTTCATATATATATATATATATATATATATATTTTTTATAAATAAATGCAAACATAAGCAAATAAACAGAAAGATGCAATGCATGAAATGCAAATTCCCCCAAGCTTGAACCAGACACTGTCCTCAGTGTTAAGCCAGCAAGGGAAAATGATACATACTCAATAAAAAGGAAAATTTAAAGAAACGAAAATAAAGAAAAGGGAAAAGACACAACCGGATTTATTGTCTGCGGGGTGGCGATGGTGGATAGTAGCTGAGATTTCCTTGGCGCATATGATACTCATGGATGCGTCTCGTCATGCGCGCATGTTGAGTCTGAAGGGATTCGAAGCGACCCTGACGATCATCCATATTTCTAAATTCAGCTCGAATGTTGGTCAGCTCTTGTGCTTGTCGAAGTTGCTCTTCCTGAATAGCGTGCAACTGCCCTGACTGACGAAGTTGCTCTTCTTGAAAAGTGTGAAACTCCCCTGCTTGACGAAGTTGTTCATCATACATTGATTCCCATAAGTTTTGCATGGAAGCATAGTCAGGCTGAGGTGGCGGAGGTGGATAGTAAGCCTGCTCTGGAGCTGAAGTAAAAGTGGGCTCTGGTGCTATATAGCGATTCTGCACAGGTTCTTGTAAAGGGGCAGATACTTCCATCGAATCGCGTTCCTCATAAGGAGTAGAAGGTATGAACGAGGAATCAGAAGAGCTCTCTTGTGCTGGAGATGGAATCGGAGAAGGCACCGGCATATAAGGCGAATGGACGGATGTGGCATATTGGGAAGCTGCCGGTGATGCAGCCTGGAATCCTTGTTGCTGTTGAAGGTAAGGTTGGGCTGCCGCATAATCAGTAGAATCAAACCAGGAGAAAGGTTCATCCTGGTGTAGCTGTCCGGTAGATGGTCCTGCATGTGGGATTACTGGAGCGATGACCTGCCTAAAAAGAAGCCAATTATTTGGATTAATCGGCGTAAAAGCATCTCGATCTGAGCAGGGCACCTCCTGATGGTGGCCTTTAAAAATAAAAACTTTGATCCCTGAGTTGTTGGTCTTCACGAGACCCATAGCCTGAATGGTCCTACGAGTGAGGTGAGTGTTTCCTGGCACAGCTTCGAGATCATCCAAGTCAAGTTGTAGGTGCTGAGCGATAGGTGTGAGAAGAGCACCCATATTAATGCTACCGCCACGATGAGTAGTGCGGCGCTGGAATCGACGAATTAGGAAGGCACCCACATTAACGGGAGTTCTGTGAAGCATGCTGTGGATGAGATATAACTCTCCTTCTGAGACGGCACCATCATTATCACTGCGTCCACTTATGGTGTTGCTTAGCATGCGATGGACGTAGCGCAGAACAGGATTCTGAATTGAGCTATCTTTAGCGGTGTTCCAAACCAATCGATCTTCTTCTGTTATCTGTTTCCAAAAAGTTTCAGCCTCAAAGTCAGCAGGTACAGAAAGAGATCCATGGTTGGGAAATCCATAGATATTATTAATCTCTCCTAGAGTGAGAGTAAATGGTCGTCCATAAAGTTGGAATGAAATGCGGGGCTGATCATAGTTCCTGCCATCTAAATTAAAGATTTCCAGAGATGAGAGGAATTCCATAATTAGTACTTCATAAGTTGGCCACCAAGAATGCACAAAGTCAGATAGTCCAATTTGAGAAAATAATAGATGAGTATCTGCAAGTAAATTATACTCCCTCAGCAATTCAGTATCTGAAAATCTGGTGGCATGAATTCGAATATCACACATTCGTTCATATCGAGCTTGATACTCCGGCTTAGTCCAATAATAATCTCCGGGGTAGGAGATTAATTGTGAGGGCTGTGGGGCCGGCTGAGCATTCGGATGTCGTCGTTCATGACGTCCCCTCCATATATTAGCAAATCGCCTCATCTTGATCTGGACAAAAAATAAATAAAGAAAAGGTACCGGCTTGGTGGAAGCGACTGAGGTTTCGACCGTAGTATTCGATGAAGAACCGGCTGAAGGTCGGAGGTGACGAAGAACTTCGGCCGTAATTGATAAAGCTCGGCCGGAGATTGGAGTTTGGCCGTAAGAAGTTGGAGGCGTGACTAGGAACTCGGCCGTAAGGAGTTGATGAATCTGTCGATTTCGGCCGTAAAGTGAATAACTCGCCCGGAGTTTGGCCGTAAGAGAGCGACGGAGATGGCGTGACTTTGGCCGTAATAAATGTCGGTGCGGTGGAAGACCGGCCGTAACGCTGGAACTTCGGCCGTAAGGAGTTGCTCGGCCGGAGTCGAGTGGAGTTTCACTTCGGCCGTAAGGTAGAAAGCTCGGCCGTAATGAAGTCTTGGTGCGCGGTGGAACTTCGGCCGTAAGAAGTTGGAGGCTTGGCACTTTGGGCGTAAGGGAGAAAGCTCGGCCGTAATGTACAGAGGGCGGCACGGTGTTGAAGCTTCGGAACTTCGGCCGTAAGAGATAGATGAAAGGGCGAGTGGTGATTGATCTGCATAACACGAGAAGAGGTAAGTATTTTATAGATGAATTGGAGGGGTAATACCTGTAGCGCGCAGTGAAAGGTCAAATCCGGGCGTAAAGGCGTGCATTTTTCCAAGGTATGTCCGTGCTCTGCTGATGTGACATCTCGGCCGTAATGGAATGGTGGCAGGGCGTAATAGGAACCGCAGCTCTTGTCATGTCTTCGGCCGTAAAGAGCATCGTAGGGCGTGATCTTTGGCCGTAACGATGTGGCGTCTTGTCTGTTGGAATCTTTACGGCGTGGTCAACGAGGTCATTCTCGGCCGTAACGAGAAATGGTGTCAGCTTGTCTTGTCATGTCCGAGCTTGATGCGTGTGACAACTCGGCCGTAACGAGGGTGGCAGGGCGTAATGACGATGACAGCTTGTCGTTTCTTTGATCGCTTCGGCCGTAACGGAATCCGTGGTCTGCTGATGTGACATCTCGGCCGTAATGGCAGGGCGTAATGGCAGGCAGCTCTTGTCATGTCTTCGGCCGTAAAGAGCACAGGTCGTAGGGCGTAATAAATTTTTTTTTTTTTTCGATTGGACTTGTGCATGCAGATGTGCTGTCGTGTCATTCTCGTCCGCGCATAACACCTCGGCCGTAATGAGACATCTGGCGTGATTCTCAGCCGTAACGATTTGGCGTCTTGTCATGTCTGTTGGAATTTTTACGGCGTGGTCAACGAGGTGATTCTCGGCCGTAACGAGGCACATGGCGTAATCTTGTCGTTTCGCCTTATGTTTCCCCATGCATGATGCATTCCTCGGTCGACGTATGATTATCCGAATTCCGCTCGATGCACAGAAAGAAATATTAATTAGATGACTCGATATAAAATAAAAATAAAATGCCTAACAACTAACTAAGTAAATAAAAAAAATAACTAAAAAAAAAATAGAGAATTGATTGTGATTAAATATTCAATTCGTCACTGCAACAACCAAGTGTCAGAAAAAAATAAAAAAAATAAAAAATTAATATCTGATCAGAATGTGTGACATATAAATTTATCCAAAGGATTAACTTAGTTGTGATTAGATTTTCACTCAAGTCCTGCAACAACTAATTTTCAGTAAGAGAGATAAAATAATAAAATACAAATATATACAAGAAAAAAGAAATACAGATAATAGGTCACGAAAAATGAGTTTTTAACAAATAAAGTCTTTTGACACGATAGAATTTGAAAATTCGTCATTAAAATTAATTTTCGAGATGAACTTTTCAGAAATTCTTCAAACCAATACGAATACCAAATATTAATATTGACCAAAAGAATTTATGATGATATAAGAAATCACACAAAATAAATCCGAACTAATTTACGGTCATAGAGTTAATAATCAGACATAATCAAGAATTATTTTGAAGAAATAGGATTGATCGGCCGTAATTACAGAAATATATTTACGGTCGAAATTAGATTAGTAATTCGAAGCTCGTTCGTCCGTAAAAATATTGAAACAGTGTCAAAAGGATTCAACGTGAAGGCGTAAAAATTAGCATGGTGATGAATTATCTCGGCCGAAAAAAAAAAAATTGAATGAAATGTTGCCAAATAAATCATTACGGCCGACAAAGAATATAGTTCATATCGGCCGTAAAACGATGAGAGGTAGAACAACACATATAAATCGGCCGAAGAGGAGTAAAATCCATGGATGATCCATTACGGCCGAGACAACTAAATCGCTTCGGCCAAAACAAAGTCAAATCAAAAGTTCAAACTATTATCTTTATCCATTACGGCCGAAAATAAAAAAAATCACAAATCAATTGGGTCGGAAGATGGCGTAAAAAACGAGTGTTCAGAAATTTTACGGCCGTAAAACCATGAGATTAATTCTCGGCCGTAAAAATGAAACATGAGATCATTTCGGCCGTAAAAAGATTAAATCGTCAATGAGGTCACTTCGGCCGAGATGATGTCAACACGAGGCCGTAGAGAAAAATAGGGTTTCGGCCGAAATAATTTCGAATGTTGAATTGAATCATTACGGCCGTAAAACAATTCCTTACGGCCGTAAAACAATTCATTACGGCCGAGAATGAAAAATGTCGAAATAATGAATTAAGCAATTCCTTATGGTCGTAAAACAACGAAATCATATGAAGAGTTTAAACAATTAAAGTGTTACGGCCGAGAATGAAAATTGATTCGAATAGGGCGTAAAAATTTAAACCATCGATAAACCGGGCGTAACAAATCAAATCAATATCAATTACTCATGGCGTAAAAACAACGTTTGAAAAAAAAAATATTACGGCCGTAAAGATTGAAAGTTTAGAATTCAGAAATCATTCAATGCGAGGCTGTAAAATTAATAAAGCCGACACATCAAATCTTGGTCGTAAAATCATAGGTCGACACTGTAATTCGGAAAATTCAATAGGCGTTGGATTTAAACCGAAAGTAGACAAATAAAAAAAATTATCGTGACCTTTGTCTGCAAAAGAAAAAAAATATTAGTTTATTCACAAAAATAATTAAAACAATTAATACATATGCACAGAGAATTATTTATAATTTATTTACATCTCCTAATAATTCATAAAAATCAGAAATTAATTAATAAAATATTCCCCGGCAACGGCGCCAAAAACTTGATGCGTTGTAATTGTAACAATAAAATTTGCTAGCAAGTGCACTAGTCGCTCAAGTAATATAGTAAAAAGGAGTAAGAGTGTCGAACCCACGAGGAATATTATTAATTCAATATCTGGATTTATAAATTAATAAGAGAGGAAAAACATGGATTTTTGGAAAGAGGTTTTATGAAAATAAAATAAATAAAATAAGATAATGATAAGATAGTGGTGTTGAAGTTAGGCCTTAGGATGAAAATAGATCAGGATAAATATTTGAACCATAAAAGATAACTTTAATCTTTTAAGATGGATTAGGAATTTTCTCAAGTTATTAATTTACAAGATTAACATCACAGAGTCCACAAACTGGTAATTCTACTATTTAATCCGGTAAATCAAACTATCTTAAATTTAATCAAACCTAAAGTCCCACAAACTGGTATTCGTCAGATAAGATTAAAATTAAGATGCATTAATATGAAAATCCTAGACTATTAATCACTCCACAAACTGGTTAGATTAACAGACCACATAAACTTGATTCTCCACACACTAGTTATCAAATTTATGTCAATTATTAATTTCACATAAAATCAATTAATTTAATTAATGAATTCTGAAATTAAATAATCCACAAACTGGTAAGTACTCAACTCAGAAATCCAAATAATTAAATCAAAAGCATTAAGCACAATTAACTAATTGATCAGAAAAGATTAAAAATAATATAGGGTCCAAATAATTTCCCTTCAATAATAATCTCCTAAAATGAAATAAATAAAAATATGGAGTTCATCCTAGAAATTCTGGAGAGATAATAACAAAGTAATAATAATTGGAAGAATTACACCCAAATAGACAAAAGTCGAAGCTTCGGATCACGGGCAGACAGTCGGGCAGCCTCTCGGACTTGATCAGGGTCGCGGTCAACTTCCAGCCGTCGCACTTCTCTCCTCTTGGTCGTAGCCTGCAGAGCTCACGACTCGCCGTGGAAGAAACCTGAACTTCAGAGCACGAATTGAAACGATGGATTCTTCACGTATTTATAGGGTGCGGACGGTCTTCAATTTGATCTCGGCCGTAACATCGTACGGTTAACTTTAAATTTATAAGATAAACTCGGCCAAAGATAAATCTTTTTATCATTACGCCCAAAGATAAAATTATTTATCTTTTACTCCCTTAGAGTTTCGGCCGTAACGAAATTATTTTTCTTTACTCCTTTCCATTACTCCCAAAAGATAAAAAATCCTTTTATCTTTACGCCTTCAAATGTCTTGTTACGCCCAAAGATAAACTCATTTTTATCTTGTTACGCCCTTCATCTTCATGCCATTACGCCCTCCAAATCTCGGCCGTAAGGAATGAACTTATCTTCTTACGCCCAAAGATAAACTCGATTGATTGTTACACCCTTCATTTTCATGCCATTACGCCCTCCGAATTTCGGCCGTAAGGAAAGAACTTCTTCTGTTACGCCCAAAAGATAAAAACATTTATCTTTACGCCTTCAAATGTTAGCCGTAACAAAGAATTAAATCTCGTTACTCCTTTTGAATCTCGGCCGTAACAACTTGGGTGTAAAGCAAATCTCGGCCGTAAGGAATTTCTTTGAATTTCGGCCGAGATTTGAATTTTCCTGCAAATAATTATCAAAATATAGTTAATCCATCCACAATTAAAATATTTAGAGAATTTAATAATTAAAATTGATAAATCCGGAATTACGATTAAAAGTGACTAAAAATGATGCATGCCATGATCAAATTACAGAAAATTTAATTAAAATAATTAACTAAAATATGTTGTATTTTGCATGCATCACAACCTTTGTCCGTTGACTTTAAAAATTTCTGAATTGCTACTTTTGATGTCCACCGCTCCATGAGGATAGACTCTTTCGACTGTGAACGGTCCCGACCATCTAGTGTTGGATCTAAGTTTTAATGACATATGAAATTATATTTTGATGATACAAACCTCGAAAGATTAAAATTAAAATGCTAAAAATGTTTAAAGAAAAAGGGACAACATTATGCATTGCACTTCGATTAAATAATTAACTATGATCCTATTAGATTTTAGATGAATCATAAATATCAAAGTTGTAGAGAATTCTATTTAATCCAAGATTATCTAATTTGGATAACCGTGCAAAAACTTATGCATAAAATAGTGCAGGGCGGTCGAGCTGCCGGTTGGAACACAAGTCGACCGGTCAGGAATATAGGTCGACTGATTAGGAACACAAGTCGACCGGTCCAGAACATAGGTTTATCGGACATTGCAAAATTCACCAACGATCATGTTTTTTCATAAAAGAAAGTGTATTGGTCACCGGTCTATATGTGCGATCGACGGACCTCCGAGTCAAATGAACAGTAACTATAACGCCCTCAAATCGCACCACACTACGTGGCAGAATACGCTTGAAAGACGCTACGGGTCATCCTTACGTGTACATCATATTGACCAAAAGTAAGACTTTGAGTGGTCAACTCAAACATTATATAAACGCGGAAGACTTAATCATCATTAAATATAAAAAGAGTATGACATCTTAGTATGCGGAAGACTAATAAAGAACTTCATATGAGTCCAAAGGGAAGTTAGTACATCAAACTAAAGGACTCAAGATACCTATGTGCAGCCACCTACGAGGTCGATCTGTTAAATTAAATGATTTATTGAGAAATTAAAATTTGTCATAGGTCTAATAACTAGTGTGTGAGAATTAGATTTGTGTAGTCTGTTAATCTACACTAGTTTGTGGAGTGATTAATAGTTTAGGATTTTCATATTAATGCATCTTAATTTTAATCTCATTTGACGAATATCAGTTTGTGGGACTTCAGGTTTGATTGAATTTAAGATAGTTTGATTTGTCGAATTAAACAGCAGAATTATCAGTTTGTGGACTCTGTGATTTTAATTTTGTAAATTAATAACTTGAGAAAATTCCTAATCCATCTTAAGAATTTTAATTTATCTTTTCTGGTTCACATTGTGATCCTTAATGCAATATCATCCTAAGACCAACTTCAACACCGTTACATTATCTTATCTTTATCTTATTTTATTTTACAAAACATTTTTTTCCAAAATTCCATATTTTTCTTCTCTCTTATTAATTTATAAATTCAGATATTTTATTAATAATATTCCTCGTGGGTTCGACACTCTTACTCCTATTACTATATTACTTGAGCGACTAGTGCACTTGCTAGCGATTTTATTTTGCTATATCATTTTACGCATCAAGATGTCAAAAAGAAGAAGAAGATTTTAAGCTCTCAACAATCCCAAGTGACGAAGCTCTTAAAAGAGAAGTGATGAATGAATGCCATAAGTTTGAGTTTGCTATCCATCCGGGCAGCACTAAGATGTACAAGGATGTGCAAAGAATCTTCTGGTGGAATGATATGAAGCGAGAGATTGCTGAATATGTTTTCAAGTGCCTGGTGTGCCAACGGGTAGAAGTGGAACATCAGAAGCCCTATGAAAAGATCACATCTCTTGTCATTCCACAGTGAAAGTGAGAAAACATTTCTATGGACTTCATCACATGTTTACCCTGTACTCAGAAGGGAGATGACGCCGTATGGGTGATTGTGGATCATCGGTTCACGAAGTCTGCAGACTTTCTGCCCATAAAGTCCAAACAATCAGTGCAGAGCCTTATGAATCAATACGTATATGAGATCATCAGACTTCATGGGATCCCCACATCCATTGTATCAGATAGGGACCCAAGGTTTACAGTCAGATTCTGGATAGGCTTATAGGACTCTTTTGGAACGAGGCTGAATTACAGGATGACATTCCATCCACAAACGGACAGTCAGACTGAAAGGACCATCCAAATAGTTGAAGACATGTTAAGAGTTTGTGCCCTTGATTGGAAGGACAACTGGGATGATCACCTACCACTCATCGAGTTCGCTTATAATAATAGCTACTATTCCAGCATTCGTATTGTAATATCTCTAAGTTAATCATGCATGATTAGTTGTATGAATGTGATGTTATATTATCTTATTGATAATCTCTATGAATGTGATGTTAAGACTTACACTTCAATATCAACTAAAGTGCGAAAGCGATAAAAATTTACTTAAGGCATGAAAATGTGATTTTCGGAAAAGTGAAATTTTGGAAAATTAAAGTCCCGATAATTGTTCCTATTTATGAAAGAATTCTAAATGCGATTTTTAAGAATTTTTAGGAGGTGTATGAGTTAGGTAAAACGTAGACACAAAATCAAAAAATCTGTGAAATCACGATTTTTGTTCTTCGGACAAAAATTTAGATTTCGATTTCTTAGTTATTTACTTTTCTAAATATTTTATTTGAATCCAAATGGGGGGTAGTTTCTTATTTACATGTAATGTCTTAAGTAAATAAATAAATAAATAAATAAATGAAAAATGCAAAAGCCATTTACTTATCCTTGAAGTCGGTTCTCCCCTTCTTTTAATACTTATCCTTTCACCTTTTACTACATTCTTCTGCCTTATTCACCACCCTTGATCGAAATTAGGAAAAGAGAAGGTAGAAGACACCATACTACATGATTGAAGCAAATTAGAAAAAGAGAAGGAGTAACTAGGGTTTTAAAGTTTGGTAAGTTCCTATTTCATTTTCTTTGGTTTTTAACTACATAATTCTTAATTAGGGTGACTCTGAACCTTTCTTATCCATTTATTTTCGGATTTTACTTGAACATGGGGCAAAACTCATGTTGTTCATGGGTAAGATTAACCCTAGCCATGTTCAGTTGATTCATAAATCTTTAGTTACATAATTTCATACCTTCGAGTGATCCAAAAATTATGAAATTTATTCTGATTGATCCCCTATGAGTCTACTTTCATTGAGCTTTGGAATCAAGTTAATATGATTTTTGTAGACAAAGTTATGCTCGTATCTTTAAGATACTATCACTCTGTCCGCTGAAGTTGCTACCCGAATTTGTAAATTATGTATTAAATTCAATATGTCATGGAATTATTTGATAATTTAGGGTGTTATAGAATTGATGTTAGGTTTCATTGACAATTGAAATCACTAGAAAATGATGTGTAGCGAACGTTATAAATATTTTACCGAGTCTTACTCAGTTTGTCAGAATGGAGCTTAGGACATATTATGCTAGTATTGGTTAATTTTATTGTACTCAGTACAAATAGAGAGAAATTCAAGTAATTTTATGAATTTCACCCTAGGATATCTACAATTTGGGAAAATTAAAATTACTAGAACATGGAATGTTATTTTATATAAATTATAAAAGTAATGTTACTCAATCTGTCAGGACATAGAAACAACATAAAAATTAGGCTGAATGTTGATTTTCATGAGAGCAAACCATAATGAAAATAGGAAATAAAACTTTTACAGATGAATGCATATGTAATATGAAACTAAAAAAATTTGAATGATGTCATTTGGTTATGTATATAAGAAGATAAGAATTTTTCTTTACTATGTGTGCAATCTGTCATATTATTAAGTCAATCCTTATGCTAAATAGTTACTTAAGTTATAAGAGTAAATACTTAAGATTCATATACCCTTTGCAATTTATGATGTTTCATGTGTTATAGACTTGTGCTCATATCATAGTAGTAATGTGTTCCTTACTATTATTGTTATAGGAGTAGAAGAGTAAAGTAGTGAAAGGGAAAGGAAAACATTTTGTTAGCCCTTATAAGTAAGTTGATTTCTCCTACTCTATGCTTTCACCTCTTTTGAATTCGGTATGACATCGATTATTATATGTATTGAATATGTTTTAGAATGCTATGAATTGATTTCGAGAAATGCAATTACGGAAAGTATATGTGATATGATTTGAATGGATTGCGATGAGTGCAATCTTGTTCATTTTGAAATGGTGTTGGATATGATTCATCTTCTGATAGTCAGGAGATGTTTGTGATGTGATGAATTATGCATCGACATCCATGTGCATTTGCATATATGATGGTTGGAATTAAGTGTTACATCGCTGATCACGATGGGAGCCATCTCTAAAATCCAATGCATCATTTCTATTCCCCAAACATGGGATGAGATAGACTGGAGCTAAGTGTCATGCGGAGCTAAGTGGTACATCGTGAGTAGTCGCAATGGGGGCCACCTCTAAAATTCATAGGGGCCACCTCTAGAATCCACCTATCGCTATATGATTGTTCTCCGAAAAGGATGAGGTAGAATGGAGCTAAGTGCTACATCGCCGATCACGATGGGAGCCACCTCTAGAATCCACCTACCGACCACTGGCCAGTTGGTGATTCGTGCATACATATAGAGTGTTGCATTGCATACACGTGTTTGATATGTTTAAGTGACAATGAATGTAAATTGAGTGTAATGATTATAATTGGGATGTTATATATGTATGTAGTAAATGTATGAAGATATTGACCCTGATATTATGATTAATGCATGTATGCTTGTGTCTCCTCGAATTTATTATATGGTAGCACATAGCTTATGAGTTATCAGCTTACTGAGCTATTATTTTCTCACAGTGTTGTTGTACACTTTTTCAGATCAGTAGAACTTTTGGGAGCGCGAGAGACAGCCTTAGTAGGGTGTGGATTCTTTTTGCTGCTAAGGTATTAAGAAGTCATGTGCCCCACTGCGCGTGTTAGATAGAAGACTTGCAGCTCTCATATTCCTCTGTTGGGATATGGAGAGAGTTTGATATGTGCTGTGTATGTGAAGTAATTTTGTATCTTGTAAAATGTGAATCTTTTATGATTATGTGGTAGTGTAAATACTAAGGTTGAATGCTCTGAATGATCAATATGAACTGCATGGTTTGCTTATATGTATTATCATTTTCTTGTATTATCTAGAGGAGTTATGCATAAATTTTTTTAAAAAAATTAATAATAATAATATTTGATCGTCTATAATTAGTCGCGAACTCTGATTTAAATCACCGTTTAAATTGGGGTCGTGACACGTATGGCTCCCTTTGTAGCCTTGTAATGTCATTCACCTGCATACTGAAATGAGATAGGTGAAAGGAAGATTCTGGATGCTAAGGAACTAAAACAAACAGAGGAATATTAAGCAAGGGTCGAGGTGATACAAGAAAGGATGAAGGCAGCTCAAGCTCGACAAAAGTTTTATACTGACAGAGGACGACGTGAACAAAGTTTTCAAGCAGGCGATCAAATACTCCTGAAGGTTTCCCTAATAAAGGGAGTGATGATGTTCAGTAAAAAGGAAAGCTCAGCACAAGATATGTTGGAACATTTGAGGTACTTGAGCTGGTCGGAGAGGGTGCTCGCAGACTAGCCTTACCTCCATCCTATGGGCGAGTTCATAACTCCAGGTCTCTATGCTCCGAATGTATAAACATGATGATGCAAATGTTATACGGTATGAAGAACCTAATCTTAAAGATGACCTGACCTATGAGGAGCAGCCCATCCGAATTCTAGAGAAAAAAGTTCAACGTTACAACAACAAAGATGGTAAAAGTGGCTTGGAGCCATCACCGAGGTGACGAAGCAACCTGGGAACTCGAGTCTGAGATGCGAAGGGAATTTCCTACATTATCTGGTAAATCCTGACTTCTAACTAAATTCGAGGACGAATTTTATTTTAAGGGATTTATGATGTAACGCCCGAGATTTAATTGAGAAAAAAAAATAAAAGGAAAAGAAAAGGAATATAAAACAAAGAAGGAAAAAGATAAAATCTGGGATCAGATTTTAAGAGGAGTTGGTTTCTAACCAAACTCAAACTTCTCACCTATAAATATGAGGCCAAATCAAACCAAAACTTCCTTTTCATTTTCCTCATGAGTCGGCCCTAGTTCTCTTCGTACGTGCGCCCTTTTGGATTTTCTCATCCCTGATGGCCGTCGCCTTACAGGGGACACACCGAATGACTCGGACGGGATCGGCCGCGCATCTGAATAGAGAGGAGGTGCAGAGGAAGAGAAAGAAGAGGAAGATGAAGAGGAAGAAGAGGACTACAATAACAATTTCTTGGACAGAAACTTCCCTGAGTTCACTTGAACCGGCTCGGGTAGGTCCATCGTCGGACCAAGTTCGGAGGAACTCGGCCCGGACCCATCAATTTTTCATTCTTGGAGCTCTGCAATCGGACGAACCTGGACCAGATTGAAGATGACCTAGACCGAGTTCTGCGTACGATGAACAATCGGGCGCGAGAGCCGCTCCGACTCGATGATGACTCGACCCGGCCCAGGTCTAACTCGAACCCGGCTCGGATTTAATCATGATTTTCCCGAAGATGATGACTATGAACTCGGCCCGAGTTTCTACCTACCCGGCCTGAGTTCCAACATGATCTTAGTCGATCTTATGATGTTTAGATTCCTGAGTTGTGTTCCTACTCCAAATCTTAATGATGATTATTACACTTGTGCCCCTGATTTACTCTCCATGATCATATCTTTTATCCTGATTTAAAGTTCTTATCAAAATGTGATTTATTTAATTAAAAGATGCAAGATAAAAGACGTAAAATGTTAAATGGAGAGCTTTTTTTTATGATGGACTGATGACGATAAGTTATGGGCTGACTTCGGTCAGTTATGAACTGACTTCAGTCAGTTATGGATTGGCTCTACCAGTTAAGATGATGATGATGAACAGATTGAGGCAGACTTCCCCATGGATTGAAATATATTTCAAATAAGTCAAAGATGAAAATTAAGATGAAGAAGAAGATGAACACATGTGAATAAAGAACCTTTCTTATGATGACCGGCTTGATGCATTTATTATGATGATTCTTTATGATCTTTATTCATATATCTCTTTACATGCTCTTATCATTTATGATCATGATTCTTTCTCCGTTTATATGATGATGTTACATTTATGATTCATGCCTAGTATCATGATCTTATTACGATATTTAGCTTACTTCCATACTGAGTTGTAAAACTCATAGGGAGATTCTTCCCTGCATGTTCTTAAATGCAGACCAAGGTATGAATGATGATGGTGGCCAATGATGACAGATCGAACTCGTAGGTGGCTGCACATGGTTATCAAGTTCTTTAGATGATGGATAGCTTTTTCCTTTTTTTTATCATTTGATGTATTAGATTTCCTTTGGACTCCTACGAAGTCATTTATCTAGTCTTCCGCATATTATGATGTTACTCGCTTTTATCCATAGTGATGAATTAGTTCTTCCGCTTTTATCGTTAGCGAGTTGACTAGTCAAAATTTTTATTTTGATCAATAAGATGTACACGTAAGGATGACCCGTATCATCTCCGAAGCGTATTCTACCACGTGACGGAGTACGATTTGAAGGTGTTACAGAGAGGCATTCTCAAAGGAGAGAGAAAGTAATGGTGGCATTCTTGGAGAGAGGGGAAGGAGGAGAGAGACACTCTTGCGACTTAAAGGAGGGCGGGAGGGACATAGAGAGGCATTCTAGAGGGAGAGAGAGTACCGAGAGGGAGGGAGGGAAGGAGAGACTCTTGCGGCAAAGAGATTTCGATGGGGGAGAGATCCAGCGTGATAGAAGAGAGGGAGGGCAAAAATTGCATACGATTGGACCTCTCAAATTCTTCGTCCAATGGAGGAGGAAAGAGGGAGGATGACCACAAAAAACATTAAATACTATATATATATATACAGATAATGTAAAATGTACGTGTTATCATATCAATAATTTATTACAATTACATGAAGATATGATGATGAAGAAGATAGGGAATACCTTAATTTTTTTCATTTGACAGAGTTCAATTTTGGTGTTCCCTACCTCATCTTATTCCTTATCTTTTACACCATTAAATTTTCATCTAACGGTTCATTATTGAATTTTTTAAATAGTTTATTATAGAGAAGACTATAAAAAACAAGTAGAGGTACGGAACCCTTTAATTTTTTTCTATTTGAAAGAGTTCAATTTTGATGTTCCTATCTCATCTTGTTCCACAAAAAAGAAAAATTCCAATTAAACTCAAACGACGTTGATTAAATGGATAAATCAATTAATCAGAAATTGCGATGGGCTCTTAATTTTCTGATAGGCCCGAAATTGCGATGAAAAGAAATATCATTTTAATCTTTTCATCCCACTAACTAGGTCCAGATTTTACCCATCATAAATGGTCCAAGATCCTTCGTCGGCGCTACCAAAGTTAATATCGCAACGGTAGATAATTTTCTATATCATTCTGTCGACGATCCAGAGCCTCCTCCAAATTGGATCCCCCCATGTATCAATCCTCACACACGCACGCCACACATATCACCCCTTGCGACCACGACCTCTTCGTCGATTCCTCTCCTGTCTTCTCCCTTTGCTACAAACTGCGACCTGATTTTCCTCCGACTCAAATGTTATTACTATTATTACTACTACTGCCCCTCAAATAATAAATATTATTATTTTCCATCTTTTTCTCCTCTGCGCTCACCTCGTAAAAATTTCCCCCAATCCCCCCGAAATATTTTGCTTTTGTTTTGTTTTTTTTTTCAAATCAAATCAAATCGATCTCCTTCTCCTTGCTTTTAAAACCCCGTTCGTCTCCTCCGATCCAATGGCGTTTCACGTCGCTTGCCCCATCACCTGGTTTCGCCTCCTCCTCCACCCTCGCTCTTCTTCTTTTTCTCCTACTCCTCTCTTCTTGGAATCTGACGGCTTCGATCTTTGGGTGGTGCAGCCGCAGGGTCTGCGACTGCGAGCTCGGGTTCCCTCCGGAGCTGCGGGACGGCGTGGGGAGGGAGGGGTTCCTGGCGGAGGTCGCGGATGTCGAGGAGTTCTTCAGGGACCCGTGGACCTTGAGGTCCTTCCTGGAGGAGGATGCGGGCGCAGAGGAAGAAACCGTCCAGGTCCTGGTCCCCCGCGTCGCGCTCCCACCGCCGCAGCCGCTTGCGGCGACGCCCGCGGAGGACGGCGGCGGCGTTGGGGACGAGGCCAAAATGGCGGTGATGCAGCGGAAGGCGCTGGCAGAGTCGGTGGCAGCAGAGGACTATGTGCGGCGGCTCGAGGCCGGCGGCGGGGCGGTGAGTGTTTGCTCGATTGGTTGTCGACTTCGGTTAGGAGTTCTTGAGCGTCTGGGAATAATGAATTTCGACTTTATATTCTTTGATTTGTTTTTTTTTTCTCTTGTTACGTTTAGAAGAAGAAGAAAAGAATTTTGGATTCCTTGTTTGGTGGTGGCTTGAGAATTTGGGGTTGATGCCTAGTTTCAGAATAGATTTTGCTTGTCCACAATCTTTTTGAGTTCCCTTTATGTTATGAGTGAATAAAATTCCTATGCTTTAACTTGATTGATTTCGAAACATAAGATGGATTTGATTGAGTAGGAGGGTTTCGTTGGGATTTATGATTTAGCTTCATATATCCCTGTGCTTAGGTCCTGAGATACTATTACAATGTCACCTGAGATCCATCATGTTTTTTCACACGAATATTATAGTTCATTCTTTAAGAAAAGGAAACCCTAGTTCTGGAACTTGACATTCACTTGAAGTGTTTACTAGTTTTGTTCTTGGACAATTGTGCCTTAATTTATATTCAATTAATTGTTTATGAATGGAGCATAATTCTTTACTTGAATTTCCCAAGATGTAATTCTCTGTTCCCATCTTTTTCTTTTTTTATTTGGAAATGAGATTCTTCCAGCTACGGTGCAGTCCATGGTTCTCCATTTTTAAGTCCCCTGAATCCATCATCTTTTCCTTCTGCATCTGAAGTATCTTTTGCTCATTCATAAGAGATTATAAATGAAATTCTTTTTTCTGGAAGGATATAAATAAAATTCTTGCTATCCTTCTTCAGGATGCACTGGGAGAAACTATTGACAACAATGCAAGAGATGATCAAGGGTCCATAGTTAAGATAATCTGTCGTATATGTTTTTCTGGAGAAAACGAGGGCAGCAAAAAGGCATTAAAGATGCTATCATGTAAAACATGCAGCAAAAAATATCATAAAAGCTGCTTGACGACATGGGCTGAGAATAGAGGTTTCTACTTATGGTGTCATATTTTTATATGTACAGCTTATTTTCTAATAATTCGTTTATATTAATACAAATTTGATTTCTGTGCCTTCCCTTAAAAAACAGAGAAACGAAAAGTATTATCTGAATATGTCTTTTTGCAGATCTATTTCATTGGAGTTCATGGTCGTGTCCCTCTTGTCGCATATGCGAGGTATGTTCTCTTGCTACTGGACTTATCTTGTAAATAGTTATTATCTGTTTCATATTAACTTATCATTTCATCAAACCATTATCAAATTTGTTGTTCATCCCTTTGTTGGTTTTGTCTATTTTTTCAGTTCTGATATAATTTTTTTGTTGAACTTCCAATTTGGCTGTGGCTTAATGAAGTTGTTGATGCCAAAAACATGTTTATGAAAGCTTAGGATAAAACTTAGAAAACTACCATAATATTTTACCAGGTTTAAGACCTAGGTCCACTTGTTTTAATGTTGTTAAACAAAATCTGAAGTAGCACTGATAAATGATTCTTGCAATTTTGCACTTTTATTGTAGCCAATGTTACACTCATTTATCCTACTTGAAGATGATCACGATCCCTGATCTGCACTCATTTATTGATTTCATCACAATAATCAAGAGTTTCATGTATCATATACTTTATTTTGTACAGGTCTGCCGAAGAGCTGGTGACCCTAATAAGTTCATGTTTTGCAAAAGGTGCGATGGTGCATACCATTGCTATTGCCAGCACCCTCCGCATAAGGTATATGTTAAGTTTTAGTTGCTTTGCCACGTTCTTCTATGTATATAATATTTATTCTTTATCAACCTAGAACGTGGGTCATGGGCCATACTTGTGTCCTAAACATACAAGATGCCACAGCTGTGGCTCTACGATACCCGGAAGTGGACTTAGCACAAGGTAGGTTTCGTAGCATGCAATTGAATGTCTTATATCATTATATGATTATTCTTGTTTATATAGAGGATTTCCCTGACTGTTAGTTCCTTGTATGGCACACGTCGAAGAGCTATTGACATCTTTCTGTTATCTTATAACCTGATGTGTTAATTGTTTGCAGGTGGTTCTTAGGGTATACATGCTGCGATGCATGTGGAAGATTGTTTGTGAAGGGAAACTATTGTCCAGTTTGTTTGAAGGTAATCTCTATTTTGTATGGATTTACTCATTCCAGGGACGATTATTGTACATGAAGATACTATGGTAAGAAAGAGTATAAGGTGTTAGTGGCTGTGCATAGCGGTTTGTCCTGTATAGCCACAAATATATTGTGTTATTTATCATAATCAAGTTATTGGATAGATTGATAGAACATGTTATGTTATTAGGAAAATGTGTACATGTTGGCTTATTCAGCAGAGTGCTGTAAATGAAGTAAAGCTGAGAAGAATAATCTAAATGACTAGACACATAATTTTATGTCTAGACCTCGAAGAAAGTTATAAATAGATATTTTAACAAATTTCATTGTCTACAAATAGCAAGATATGAGGCTTGTTCCCTCTCTCTCACAGAAAAAGGAAGAAGAATATTAGACTTTGCAGCTTCTGTTGTGTCTGATGTCAGATTGCATCAACATGTGTGTGCCTTCTTTCGTCTTAGGAAGTAAAAGCAGTCATGGTACTTGGGAAGCTTTAGATTCTTTTACTCTCCACCTTCAAACTTCAAGAATCTTATAAATCCAATTTCCTATTGCGAGTTTTGGCTTTTGAATCATACGAATTCGTCAAGGGCATAGAAATAGTTATCATACGTGTTTTTTTGAGGGGAAATTTATCATACAATTAATAAATAGATTTTTTATTCTAGAAACAGAGCACTTTGTCCTCTATGACATTGGCATGCTTAGAGAATATAGTTCCAAGTCGGCCGGAACTAAGGCAAGCCAATCGCCAACCGCCCCCGGCAGACCCTGCCGGAGGCGCCACCCCCGCACTCGGCGATCCCCGCCGACGGCGCCACACCCGCCTTCGGTGACCCCCGCCGACGGCGCCACCTCTGCCTCCGACGAACCCCGTCAACGGTGCCAATCAACGAACAACAGTACCGCCATCACACTCACATGCGCCGCAGGGAGATCCGCCACGCCGATGGTTGGACTACCCTGTCTCGCAATCCAGTTGTCCGCGGTCATCTCCGGCCGGCGACGCGATGCTACAGATGCCTAGAGGATGGACACTTCGCGCGTTCCTGCCCGGCCCTATCAGATGTCTTCGCTGTAGGGGGGATGGGCATTGGAGGTCGTCGTGCCCACGGGCTCTGGGCGCATGGCCAACCGCGGTGCCACCAGCAGGACAACGACGGATGGTGAGCACCCCCCTCACGCCAGTGGCTCCGGCAGCCTCCCTCTTCGTCCCGTGGTCACCGGAAATTCAGCAGGGGGTGGACGGTGAGGCTCCGGCAGCCTCCCTCTTCGCAAATGTGTTGTCGGTGAGGTGGACGGTGGACCTGTGGATCCATCGTCTCTTCGTGCTGCGGTCATCACCATCGTGGGTGCCTCACCGCCGTTCCATCTAGGTCGCATATCACCTTTGTTGTGGCTGCTGGTCCTGGGATCAGCGCAACAGAGAGAGAGGCTCCTCGCGGCGCCGACCATCATACCGCCACATACCTCTGTTTCGTGGCGAGAGTGGAGACAAGAGGACGGCGCACAACCAGCTCCACCAGGACGACGATGCGCTGTGGATATCCACGGCTTTCCACTCCATCTGCAGCTGCTGGAGGTCGGCATGGCGGTGGCAAGGCTTCTCGGGACCCCGATTTCCGTCGTCCTCCCAACCCTCAGCTCGCCGGAGCTGTCCATCACCACTGTTGTCGTCGAACTCCATCCGGAAGGCACCCGCCCCACAGCACTGACTCTCTTTGCCGGCGGCAGCAGCTTCATCGTCCGCCTGACGCCGTCGGCGGAGCTTCGTGGGCAGACATGGTCGCCGGTCGTGCTCCAACGTCAGCTCCGTCAGCAGCCTGCAGGCCAGACTGGCCTGACATTGCACGCACAGGGTGAGGGTACGAGCCGTACCCAATTTCAAATTCACAATACCCATGCCCTAAATCAGCCTGACCTGAACCTAATCGCCCACACCCTGACACAGTCTGAACCCAATTGCCCACATTCCCGAACCCGATGCCCACTCTCGTGCAGACTCAGCCCTCCCCAACGAACCCAACCCCCCGAACCACAACTTAACCCAATCCCCCAACCCCCACCTGCCCCGAGTCCAATCTCGAGCCCGCACCCAGTCCGCACCCAGCCATCCACGACATCGAGCCCAACCACGTCCTCAGGTGCACCCGTCCATCTCTCTCACCTCCCCCCTCGAACCGGCGAAGCCTTGCAGCCTCACTGTCCTCCGGCGACCATCCGCCAATGCCACCAACGTACCCCCGCCCCCACCCCTGCCGAGCAACCACGCCAGAGTGTTCCGACCCCCACACCACTGTGCTCTACCCTCGCTGACGGCCACCGCCCCCTTCTGGAGAACCTGGCGGTGACAACGACGCCAGGATTAACGCCCCCTTCCCGCCAGTACTGGCGATGCCGACAAGGGTCCACAGCGACGCCGCCTCGACAACCAAACCCGACTGAGGTGCAGCAGCCGGCGGAGACGCCGCCACATGTGGACAGCAAGTTGCGGAGGCCGCCGGCTTCCGGCATACTCGTCGACGGTCCCTCCCTCGGATGGAGATGTCTAGGAGGATGGGGTTGCACCGCCCTCTACACCTCTTCCACAGCAGTCATAGGCGCCGCCCGGCACGGAGCTCTGGACGGGCAGATCAGGGGAGTGACACGGTGTCCAGATGAGAATCCTCACTTGGAATGTGCGGGGTCTCAATGACCCCGGGAGGCGGCGTATCCTAGGCCGTTATCTTAGGGAGTGGGAGGTGGACGTGGCTCTCTTCCAGGAGACCAAGTTGATGGATTGTGGTCCCGGAATCTGGGCCCAAATCGGGGGCACGCTTTTGACGGAGCACCTTTCTCTTCAGGGGTGGGGTAGTCCGGTGGCTGTATCATTGGCTGGAGGGAGCATTCTTTCTCCTTGGTCGATTCGTGGTCGGCGAGATTCTCTCTGACTGCACACTTGCGTGGGCGGGGAGACGGAGGGGACTATCTTATTTCATGTGTATATGGCCCTTGCTCTGCATCACTACGAGACACCATGTGGGAGGAGCTCAGAGGTGTGCGTACTCATCTTCCGGACAACAGGTGGTTGATCGGGGGCGATTTCAATGTTACGCTAGACATTGACGATTGGCCCATCAAACGATGGGGGAGTGATGTTGGGGCAGAAGAGTTCAGAGATTTCATTGATTCACAGTCACTGGTTGAGTTTCCGGCATCCAACTGTCGATTCACATGGAGAAGCACAGCGGCGCCGTTTGCCAGATCGAAGATTGACAGATTTTTGGGTTCATTGGAGTTGGCAGAGGCCCACCAACAGGCTCTCAATCGACCGTTCTCGGACCACACCCCCGTCTGTGGCGGTCCAATGACGGTCGGGTGCAGCGCTCGCTATTCCACTTCGAGCGGTCTTGGCTACTTGAGGAGGGTCTCCGTCATCTGATGACGGAGCAGTGGCTGAGAGTTCCGGCTTTTGATTCGGCGGCTAGGATGCTTGTGAGTCGCCTTGACAGTTTGCGGTCTTTTTTGTGTTGCGACAAATTCGGGAGGATCGATCACGACGGAGGACGGAGGCTCTTGGGGTGATAACACAGATGGACCGGCTCGAGGATTCCCGCTCCCTCTTGGACCTTGAGGCGGCTGAGCGTCGACGGGCACAGGTGACGATCTAGTTGGAGCACCAGATCGTGGAAACCCAGTGGAGGCAACGCTCCCTGCAGACTAGGCTCTGGGAGGGGGATGCCAACATTCGGTTCTTTCACTTATACGCGAGCTCTCGCCGGAGGGCGAATAGGATCGAGCAGATTGAGGTGCAGGGCCAGAGGGCCGCCCCGACACCGCGGTGTCGGGGCGGCCATCACTTCTTTCTTCCAGACCTCTTCTCGGCGGCAGCCCTCAAGGCAATGGAGGTGGGCCCCAGGGGACATTCCTCGACTTACTGATGCACAATCTTCTTTATTAGTGCAGGATATCACTAAGGACGAGGTCACGGAGGCCCTTCGGGACCTCAATAGCGACGGCGCTCCGGGCCCGGATGGCTTCTTGGTCTTCTTCTATAGGGAGTTCTGGCCGTTGGTTCGGGAGGACATCTTGGCGGTCATCCGAGAGTTCACGAGTGGGAACCGGGGCTTTGAGTGCCTCAACCGGTTCCTGCATTTCCTGCTTCCGAAGCGCGTCCTGGCGGAGCGAGTGGAGGACTTTAGGCCGATTGCCTTATCCAATGCCATTTACCTCCTGGTGGCTCGGGTATTGGCAAATTGGCTTCGTGAGGTGCTTCCTGAGTTGATCTACCCGTCACAATCGACTTTCATCCAGGGACGGAGCATCACCGACAGTTACACTATTGCCTTGGAGATTGTTGCTCAGTAGAGGAGGACCAGCCGTCGGGCCTTCTTATGGAAGGTCGATTTCTCCAAAGCTTATGACACGGTCTCATGGTCCTTTTTATGGCATTCATTGCAGGCTAGAGGTTTCTCGGAGATCTGGATCGCTTGGATGAAGTGGTGCATTACCACCGCATCTTTCTCGGTCTTGGTTAACGGCGCTAGATCCGGCGGGTGGGTGCAGCCACAGAGGGGGGTTCGTCAGGGCTGCCCTCTCGCCCCTATGCTGTTTGTCCTGGCTGTTGACGCCCTCGCCAGATGCACGCAGGCCTCCTGTGAGGCGGGCCTTTTCAGCGGTTTCGCCGGTGGCCTCGTGCCACTTCTCCAGTATGCGAACGATACAGTATTCTTCATCGAGGGCTCTGAGCAGGAGGCTCGACGAGTGGCCATCCTTGTCGACCTATTTGGTGCGACGACCGGCCTTCGGATCAACCATGCTAAATCCTCCTTTATTCCTTTTGGCATGGTTCCCGACGAGGCAGCTTGTTGTGCAGCCCAGCTTCACACCCCGATCAGCTCCTTTCCGATCACGTACTTGGGCCTGCCGTTGTTGGATCATCATATCGGTTCTAGGGGGTGGACTCCGGTCATTGAGCGCATGGAGCGCCGTCTTCAGGGTTGGAGTTCACGATTATTATCACGTGGAGGATGACTCATCCTGTTGCGCTCAGTCCTTTCGGCACTCCCGACATACTACATGATAGTTCTTCTACCAGCTCAGGTTCCCAAACGGTTAGACTCATTAAGGAGCAGGTTCTTCTGGCAGGGACGCACCAGGGGGTCCATCTAGTTGCTTGGAGCAGTATTTGCCGGCCCACCTCTCAGGGCGGTTTGGGAGTCCGAGACCTCCGCTGCCCAAACTGGGCTCTCCTAGCTCGGTGGGTGAGGCGGATCATGGGGTTAGAGGATGGTCTATGGCGCAGGGTCTTCTACATATGCTATGGGCTTGATCTCTCCTGGGATTCCACCACGCGGGACCTCATCCTTTTGGCGTGGAGTGGCGGCGCAGATCCCTTGGGTCCACCCACTGATGGTTCCTTCTCTTGGCTCGGGGGAAGGTTTCTCCTTTTGGCGGCACGACTGGGCCCTCGGAGGCTCCCTTGCTGAGGCGTTCCCCTGTTTATGGGCCCTCGCGGCGGACCCTGATGCGACGGTAGCGGAGACATGGGCCGAGGATGGCGGCCCAGGTTCGGGCTCTTGAGCTCCACTCTTTAGATCACACCTCTCTGAACAGCGTTTTGCAGAGTTCTTGACATTTCATCAGCGGATCGCTCCATTCCGCTCGGATAAGTCCAGACCCGATGGTTGGGTTTGGTTATGAGAGTCTTTCTCAGCGCGCAGCCTTTAAATTTGTTTCCTACCAACCATCAATATGCCAGAGGATTTCAGTTTTGACTGCAGACTTATATGGAGGTTGCGTGTGCCGTTGAAAGTCAAGATCTTTGCTTGGCTTCTACGGCGCGGACGGCTTCTCACTAGGCGGTACAGGGCGAGATGGCGCCTCACAGTGACACATCTTGCGTACTATGTGACGAGGCGGAGGAGGACGTCACCCATCTATTCTATGATTGCCCGACTTTTCGTGGCATATGGCAGCAGACCAGCATCGCGGGCCTCTTCTCATCGGGTTTGGAGACTGTGTGGCACTCCCTTCGTGGTTTAGCCCGTCAGAGACAGGGATGGAGAGCGTCTTTCGCGACCTTTTTGGCCGGTGCCTGGGCCATCTGGCTCCATTGCAATCGGACTATTTTTTGTGGGGAGAGATATCAAACTGAGCGTATTGTACACCACATCCTTTTTCTTATCCAGGAGTGGGGTTCTGTCTAGCTGGGATACTTCCTATTTTTTGTCGCTGCTCTCCCTTTGAGAGCTCACTTTTGTACATGACTTTCGGTTCACAGTTATATATATAGATGGATGACAACCACAACTTTGGTGGTCATCCTTTTTCTCCTAAAAAAAAAACAATGCTTAGGTATGTGACATTTTAGTGTTATAGACATTGAAGTGGACTTAATCCTGGGAACTAGGGTGGGCATGGAAGTTTCCTTGCATTTCTAACAATTCAATGACCTATGTTAACTTGTTCTATGCACGTAAACGTTAGAGTAGAGAGCATATTTAAGATTGCTTCTTGTACATGCATATCCACAACTGTCTTTACTGTCTCTTATCTCACAGTGATATACATATAGGGCTCTATTTCAAATTCTGTCCTTGCATCAATAAGATATGGAAATTGGTTGCTTATGCTTAATTACAGCATACTGTAGTAAAATTGTATTAGCAAAAGTATATTTCTTCGGGCTCTTGTTAAAATGTTGTCGGTGGCAAATTGATGGAAGCTATAACCAGTCAAGCCCATGGGAACCTGTTGAGATATGATTTTCATATCTCTTCATATCTTTCCTTATCTTTTCAGATCTTCGCATATCTTTGTAATATTAGTTAGGATTAGTATCCTAGATTTCTTGGGATAGTATCTCAGATATTTTGGGATAATATTCCTAATTTTTTGGAGTAATATTCTCCCTTCTTGTATTGTCTACCTTGATTATAAATAGGTGGCACTAGTGTATGGTCAAATAATAAGAGAACATTTTTCTCAACATGGTATCAGAGCAGATGGATGACAGGTCTATTCCGACCTAGATCCATAGTTCTCAAGATCGGCGCTTGATCTTTTTCTCCGTGGAACCCGTCGTGCTCAACCATGGTTGATCAGAAAGCTTCATCTAGCAACTCTGGTGTTAAATCCACCCTCAGCACTCCACTCGGTATCAATATCAAACTTGATGGTACCAATTATCTCCTCTAGTCCACGGCATTTGAGCGCTACGTAGGGTTCCACAGGAAGAAGCATATCCTCACCAAATCTGAAGAACGTACAGAAGATTGGGATGCTGACAATGATTGGGTCGCCTCTTCCATGCGCAATAGCATGATCGAATCTGTTGCCAAACATGTGATGATTTATAGGTCAGCCCAGACTATGTGGGAGGTACTCCAAAAAACTTCACCCTCATAAACGCAATATATCTCGCCTTTACAAGATTCTTGAAGAAATCCAATCATGCAAGAAAAATGATCAGCCCTTAGCAAATTATTTTGGGACATTAACTAATCTCTGGAATGAGCAAGATATCTATTAGCCTCTCTCTGCAGATATCAAATTGTTGGCTGAACGTGATCAAATTAGATCCATCCAGTTTCTCTTTGGTCTGGGTTCTGAATATAAATCGGTCAAGGATCAGTTGATGACACAGAAAACTATTCCAACCCTTGAAGAAATCTATGCTCGACTCTCCCGTATTGATGATTTCTCACCTGCACTTGCTACACGTGGAAGAGGAAGAGGATTTTTCCCTGACAAAGGCAAAGACTGTGGACGTGGTCGAGGAAATGTCTTTGGAGGACGTGGTAAATTCCTTTGTGACCACTGTCATCGATCCAATCATCCCTCTGATCGTTGCTGGGAAAAGTTTGGATATCCTGCTGATCACCCAAAGGTTCATGCTGCCACTACTAATGAGTCGGATATTCTAATATCTAAAGAAGAATATCATCGCCTTCTTTCTCTGTCTATTATTGAATTTACATCTCTGTCAACTGGGGCTGCTGTAATGCATCATTCAGGTACTCTTGCTCTCTCTACTAGTTCTCAATCGGATTGGATTGCTGAGTTGGGTGCCTCCTCACACGTAACAGGTGATGCCTTTTTCTTCTCATCCCTCAAATCTCTATCGAATCCACTTAATGTCAAAGTTGCTGATGGTTCTCTCTCTTCAGTCACTGGCCTTGGCACAGTTTCTGTTAATTGTGACCTCTCCCTTGATAGTGTTATGTATGCTCCAAAGTTTGCTCTAAGCCTTCTTTCGATCAGCCAGCTAACAAAGTCCTTAAATTGTCGAGCACTTTTTTATGACTCTTTTTTTTGTTCTGCAGGATCTCCAAACGATGAGACAGTTTGGTGGAGGACTTGAACGTGATGGACTCTATTATCTCCAGCCATCTACCAAAAATTCCACAGCTTACACTCAGCATTTCCCTACAACTCCATCGCCGCCTAGGTCATCCCAGTTTGACTGTTCTTCGTCGACAATTTCCTAACATTTCAAGTACTGAAGTTCTTGTGTGTGAGGCTTGTCAACTAGGAAAGCATCATCGTACTGTTTTTCCACCTCGTCTTGACAAATGAGAAGAAAGTCCATTTTCACTAGTGCATGCTGATTTGTGGGGTCCTTGTCGAGTTTCCAACAATAGGCATTTCAAATATTTCTTGGTTTTAGTAGATGATTTTTCTAGAGTCACTTGGGTTTATATGTTGCAAAATAAGGCAGAAACTCCTCGTATTATTCGAGAATTTTTTACAGAAATAAAAACCCACTTCTCTACCTTTATTAAAGTCTTTCGTAGGGACAATGGACTTGAGTTTGCAAATTTTGATCTTTCATCGTTTTTTAAATTTGTTGGTGTAATTCATCAAACTTCCTGTGTAAAAACATCTCGGCAAAATGGCGTTGCTGAACGAAAACTTCGCCACTTGATGGATGTTGCTCGCACCCTCTTCCATATGAAAGTACCCTCCACCTATTGGCCAGATGCCGTTCTCACCGCGGGTTATCTCATTAATCGAGTTTCATCGTCGGTTCTCAATGGACAAATTCCATTCCATCTCTTTTTCCCAGGAAAGTCTTTGTTTCCTGTCCCTCGTGTTTTCGGATGTCAATGTTTTGTTCACCTCTTTGACACTGATAAGTTAGCTCCTCGAGCAATCAAGTGCATCTTTTTAGGCTACTCGCGAACTCAAAAAGGTTACAGGTGCTATAATCTTACTTCTCGCAGGTCCTATATTAGTGCTGATGTTACCTTTTTTTGAAGACAAATCTTACTTTTTGGACCTTGCGAATAACCATGAGAGCTATCTAATTCCAATTCCTGACCCATCACTGGATCTACCGTCACAACAGCCACAATCTCCTCCTCCATCGCCTACACCACCCTTGAGAGTTTATAGCCGCCGACATACTCAACCTCCACAACCTCCACCGGACCTTGATGATAAGCCACTCTCCGCGATTCCATCACGTGATCCTCCAAACAATCCTGACTTGTTGGAAGAAGATCATCCTCAGGTAACTCATGACCTAGATGTTCCTATTGCACATCGCAAGGGCACTAGGTCTTGTGTGAAATATCCTCTATCTAATTTTATGACTTTTGATCATTTGTCTCTTGTTGCCAAAGTTTTTTCAGCTTCTCTTGATAGTCTTTTTATTCCCCGCAATCATTCTGAGGCATTCCACCAAACAACAACAACAACAACAAAGCCTTATCCCACTAGGTGGGGTCGGCTACATGGATCATACGACGCCATTCCGCTCTATTAGTAACCAAACCTTTCGGTATATTATTCACCAATAGATCTTGCTCTATTAGTTCGCCAAGTGTCCGCCTTGGCCTCCCTCTCCCTCTTTTAATCGGACTACAGATTATTTGATCTACTCTTCTTACTGGCGCATCTAATGGTCTTCTCTGAACATGACCAAACGATCTCAAACGATTCTCTACCATTTTCTCACTAATAGGAGCCACTCCGACTCGTTCACTTATATGGTCATTCCTAATCTTATCTAATCTTGTATGACCACACATTCATCTCAACATCCTCATTTCGGCTACCCCCACTTTACGTTCATGTTGTCCCTTCATAGCCCATCATTCACTACCATATAATACTGCTGGGCTTATAGCAGTACGATAGAATTTTCCTTTAACTTTATTAGGTACTTTTCTATCACAGAGAACTCCAGTGGCTTTCCTCCACTTACACCAACCAGCTTGAATTCTATGATTAACATCGTCATCAATCTCACCATCTTGTCTTACAATTGATCCTAAATATTTAAACTTTGTCACTTGAGGAATTATATCCTCCCCTAGCCTAACTTTCAAATCGTCTCTAAGTTGTTTATTTGTGAAATTGCTATGCATATATTCTGTTTTATTCCTACTTAAACGAAAACCCTTTGACTCCAACGTATTTCTCTATATTTTCAATTTTGTATTAATCTCTTCTTTTGAATCCGCTAAAAGTACTATATCATCCGCAAATAGCATGCACTTAGGTACCTCCTCTGTGATACTCTCGGTTATAGCATCGATAACTAAGTTAAATAGATACGGGCTTAAAGCTGATCCTTGATGTAGGCCAATTCCTATAGGAAATTCATTTGTCTCACCTCCGGGTGTCCTAACCCTAGTCAATGCCCCATCGTACATATCTTGTATTACCTTAATGTCGGCAACACTCACCCTCTTCTTTTGCAAGGCTTTCCAAAGTACATCCCTTGATACCCGATCATACGCCTTCTCTAAGTCAATGAAAGCCATATGTAAGTCTCTTCTCCTACTTCGATACTTCTCCATCATCCCCCTTAGTAAATAAATCGCCTCTGTAGTGGATATTCCTGGCATGAACCCAAATTGTCTCTCAGAAATACTAGTCTCCATTCTCAATCTATGCTCAATCACTTTTTCCCATAATTTCATTGTGTGACTCATAAGTTTAATCCCTCTATAATTTGCACAATTCTGAATATCCCCTTTATTTTTGTAAATAGGAACTAATGTACTTAATCTCCAATCATCAGGCATCTTTTTCGACCGTAAAATCTCATTAAATAGTTTACATAACCACAACACACCTTTTTCTCCTAAATATTTCCAAACATCAATCGGTATACCATCCGGTCCAACGGCTTTACCATTATCCATTTTCTTAAGAGCTTCGCTAATCTCCGAGACTCTAATTATAGAGGAGATGAGGGGATGTCCGCCGGCATTCCACCATTCGTGCTGGAAAAATGCTATGGATGACGAGTTGTCCGCTCTGCAATCTAAAGAGACTTGGGAACTTGTAGACCTTCCAACTGATGCAACAGTAGTTGATTGTCGGTGGGTGTTCACCCTAAAGTATCTCCCTGATGGAACAGTTGATCATTATAAGGCTCGTTTAGTAGCCAAAGATTACACCCAAACTTATGGAGTAGAGTATCTTGAGACTTTCTCTCTAGTTGCTCGTCTTAATTCTATTCGAATCTTACTTTTTGTTGCTGTCAACTTTGGGTGGCAAGTTCACCAATTTGATGTTAAAAATGTTTTCTAATATGGTGATCTTACTGAAGAGGTTTACATGGAACAGCCGCCTGGGTATATTACTCGGGGGGAGTGTTCAAAGGTTTGCAAGTTGAAGAAAGCAATTTATGGATTCAAACAAAGTCCAAGAGCATGGTTTGAAAAATTCAACAGAGCTATTGAAGAATATGGCTTTAGTCGATCCTCTTCAGACCATTCAGCATTCTCTTTACATACTTCTAAAGGTTCAGTCATAGTTTATGTAAATGACATTTTAATATATGGTAGTGACACTGACGGTATTTTGGCAGCAAAGAAGTTTTTGCAATCTCAGTTTGTGACTACTGGAACTCGTCCTGATATTTCTTATGCCGTTTCGCCTAAGCCAATTTATGCAAGAATCACGTGAAGTACATTGGGCAGGTGTATGCCAGGTTTTACGATATCTAAAAGCTTCTCCAGGAAAAGGTCTTCACTTAAAAAATCATGGACATTTAAAAGTGTGGGGTTATTCTGATGCAGATTATGCCAGGGCTCATGAAGATAGAAGATCTACCACTAGTTATTGTACTTATGTTGGTGGAAATCTTGTAACATGGCGCAGCAAGAAACAAGATGTGGTCTCACGCTCTAGCGCTGAGTCAGAATATAGGGCATGGCTCATATTACATGTGAACTCTTATGGGTCATCTCTTTTCTACGTGATTTTGGATTTTTTGTTACTTCTCCAGTACCTATGTATTGTGATAACAAGGTTGCAATATTTATTGCAAACAATCCTGTGTTTCGTGAGAGGACTAAACACATAGAAGTGGACTGTCACTTCATTCGTGATGCTATTACAACTAAGAAGATATCCACTCCACACACGGCCACCGAAGATCAACTAGCTGACATCTTTACTAAAGCACTTCTCAAGAAGAAGCTCCTGGATATATGTTCCAAGTTCAGCCTAAATGATATTTACTCTCCAGCTTGAGGGGGAGTGTTGAGATATGATTTGCATATCTCTTCATATCTTTCCATATTTTTCCATATCTTCGCATATCTTTGTAATATTAGTTAGGATTAGTATTCCAGATTTTTTGGGATAGTATCTCAGATATTTTGTGATAATATCCCTGATTTTCTGGAGTAATATTCTCCCTTCTTGTATTGCCTACCTTGATTATAAATAGGTGGCACTAGTGTTTGGTCAAATAATAAGAGAAAACATTTTTCTCAACAGAACCTTTATGAACATTTTGACTCACAACTTGAATTATAGATGTACTTGTGTTTCCCCACTTTTTAACAAACTTTAGAGTCATGTTATATATAGCGAAGGAATTAAAGATCGCTATATGGTAAATCTAGTGTAGTATTTAAGTTGTCTGTATTTTTTATTTGTCTTGAAGGCAAGAAGATGGGTACCTTTGCTTAATTTCATATGAGTAATGTCTTCTTTGTGCTTAAATTTATAGGTTTATAGAGATTCTGAGATAATGCCTATGGTCTGTTGTGATGTATGTGAGAGATGGGTGCATTGCATGTGCGACGGTATCAGGTGCATGCCAGCAAATTTTGTATTATACTCTTTCATTTGAGAATTATCAATCAAGTGATAATTTATTTTTGCAGTAACTTTTGGTAAACAGTTTGCAAGTCTACACTGTGATAAATGTTCATGTTCTTAATTGATTTAATGGAAAACTCCAGCAGATAATCTTTGACAGCACCGGGTCTTCTACACCCTGACTTCTTCTGCCACATTGTGAACATTAATTCTTCTTAGGAGCCTTCATCTCTTGTTATGCTGATAGCTAATGAGCATTGATCACCCGATCAAAACAGCAAAGTGATCAGAAAAAAGAAAATCATCTATTGTAACTTTTTTCATATAATGTGCGGTTACTAGATGGTTAAATGATTAAATATAATAATGAACTTGTAAGTAGGTTTACATGTGCATTGGAATTCAAAATCTTATGATCATCCCATAACCATTTTTTACATGCAATATCACTGGACAACTGTATATGACATGCTGCTACTAATGGAATCTAGGTTGTAACTTCAAGGAGTTGCGATTTATGGAATCTAGGTTTTGATTTAAAGGAGATGCTACTTTGACAGAAAATTTTCATATTATTTTCTGAATAAACTTGCACATGGAAGAACAGATAGTAACTTAACAATCACTTGTCGACAATTTGATCGAACTATTATTTTTAATTTGATCCTTGGAAGTTGTCTACTGATATTTTTGAAATGTTGAAATAGCAGGTGTCTTACAAATTTTAACCTAGTATAACACTTCAAATTAAAAAAAAATTGCCAAAAAGTATCTTGATTGTGGCACTGTTTGTGAATCAAACTACGTACCACCCTGATGTACAAGTAAAAGCATGCCATTTATTTGCCTTGTACTTGTGATGGATTTTCTTTTGTTGCATTCTGTATCAGATTTCTGTCTATCAACGTTGCCTTTTCTTTTGATGCTGAATCCTGTGTTTGGTTTATGTGCTTTCTTGTGAAGTATGTGGAGTTTGTGCATGCTATTTTCACCAGCTAAACAATGATTTGCCTAGGAGCTTGGTTTGATTTATGTGTGCGAGGCACTGTTTGCTCCAGTAGTGAAGTTCAATCATGGAGTATAGTAGTCTCTAGCTAAAATCATATTGAAAGATACATTACATGCCAATTTTGATGATGATTTTGTTTGATCTTATCTTGTTCATATGACAGCTTCTCTTTTCTTTTTTGACGATCTTATGTTATGAATAAGATGTTTTCTCATTGCATCATGGACAGTGCACATTGACTTTCTGCAGAAAGAATGATGTTTTTCTTTTCATAGCTCTTTTATGTATGCTTTGTTTTCTTTTAATCCCCATCTTAGGAATTTCCAGTCTTCTGTCACATGTACTTATTGATCTGCTCCTCTTAAATTTTGTGCAGTGATGAAAAATATCAGCAATTCCAAGTTGATTCCAACCTTCAATACAAATGTGCTGCATGCCGTGGTGATTGTTACCAGGTTCTCTTCGCTCCTGTGGATTGTTGCATATACTCTTTATAATCAACTATATGCTAAATGAGTGCTTCAATGGTCAGGTCAAGGATATAGATGATGCAGTCCGGGAACTTTGGAAGAGGAGGAATATAGCTGATCGGGAACTAATTTCATGTTTGAGGGCTGCTGCTGGATTGCCACCAGAGGAAAACATATCTCCTATCGCCCCATATTCAGATGATGAGCAAAATGGTCCAGTTCTAAAAAATGAAAATAACAAAGCACTAAAATTTTCTGTTAAAGGCATTGGTGAGAAGACTTTGAGGAATTCCAAAGACTATGGAAAGAATGCCTCAAATAAGAAACTCGGGAAAAAAAAAGGCTATCAAATTAAAATAGTTAGCAGAAGAGGAGAGACATACCAGAATTATGAAAAAAGGCGTGAAACTAGATCGTTGGAGAGTATCTTCAGAGATCAGAAGGTTGATGAAGTAAACTCAAACAAAGCTGATGGGCCTGAAGTGTTTTCATCTCCCATATCCCAGAGTCTTAACAACAATGGCACGAAATCTTGTAGTAATGAAGTGGCTGCTTATGATCAAAGCAATGTCAGAGAAACAGCAGGCAATAACATTGATATGGTAACAAAAGTAAGAATAAAAGGTAAACAACAAGTTTTGCAGTCTAAAGAAAACTCAGGCAAAAATGATACTCTGAGAGGCACCAAATTGGTTATTCACATTGGTTCAAAAAATAGAAATGTTTCTGGTTCACCACATTCTGAAACTTCAAGCTGTCACAAGGATCAAGATTTAGCTGCCTCATTTGGTATTGTGCCACGCTTGGCTAATCTATAAGTTTCCTTCATATGCTTATTCTTTTGAATAGGGAATTAATACTATTTGATTTTTCTAATCATGAGGCTTTTGTTAGAGTTACGAGAGCAACATAGAAACCAGTCTTCATAGAAAAATATAGAAACCAGTTTTTTCGGTTTTCTTGTTATACACGATAAAAGCAATCATTAGTGTGTGGATTAAGATCTATTTCTGCACAAAATACAAGATTGTAGTTCCTCTAACAGGGTATGTAAATGTTTTTTCCCTGTAAGGTAAAAGGATCCTGTCATCTTTATATTGATCGTAAAAAGTAAATGGTAAGAGTACATAAGGACTAGGCTTCTTGAGAGACAAAAGATCACCACAACCACTCATCTAAAGAAGGCCCAGTCCTTGGTTGGACTTCTAACATCATCGAAAACAACATGTCAACGAACTAATCCAACTTTAATGACCCTAAATAAAATTTGCATTCTCTGGTTTAAACTTGGTCATGTCTATTGCCCAGAGGTCCCAGACCCTTAGAACCAGTTCTTTCGGGTTGGTGAGATGAACTTTAGCCTACTTATACGCCTCTTTTCTGTCTATCCTATGTGGATATCAAATATTTTGTGTTTTTATTTCTTATCAACACAAATATTCTTTTCCTGTTTATATTTGTCCATGACCAATGACTTTTCATAGATTTATTAGTTCCTTTTTCATTGATGAATTATTTCTCATATGAACTTTGACCTAAAAAAATTCTCACATAAATTGTTCTCTTATGATATTGCAGTCTTACTCGTTATGTTTGTCAAATGCAGGTGAAGATACCATCCAAAAGAAATCTAGTGATTGCAAGAATAAAGCGACGGATGATGGTAGATTCATCAAGCTTGATGATGAAAGAGGTATTTGTTATGATTTTCATGAGTCATGTATATTCATTCTTCCATGCTAAATTATGTTTTATGGTGTGTTAACTGCGCACGTGGGTCTTTTTTTAGAACTTGGAGGGAATGCTTTAGTTGGTGCAAATCCATGGAGTATTTTGGGATATCTCATGTAACTAAGAAAGTTATCTTTTCATCATTTCAGGGGCTAATTCTAACAACACAAAGATCTCAAAACGTGGAGTTAGAAATATTGTTAACGTTGGAAAAGTTCCCGAGGGGTTCAAGAAAGTCAATGGCAGCATTGGTGATGAATGTGAACTTAATGCAACAGGCAGTAGTCCACTCCTAACAAATAAGAATGATACTACCATTGTCACTACAGCAGAGACTGTAACAGATAACAGGAGCGAAAGGGCCACCTTGAAGCATTCTATGGATACATCTATTAAGTTGACCAGGGATAATTATGATACTGCCACAAAGAAGTTGTCCTCGGCTTCTTCCACTGACCACAAACCTTTGCTCAAGTTGAAATTCAAGAACCCATATTTTGAACAGAGAAGTTCTTGGGCACTGCTAGGGGAGGATGAGAACTCTGTGAAAGGGCAAAGATCAAAGAGGAAGAGATCAACAACTGAAAAAATAGTTGGACGAGAAGATGCAAGTTCTTCACAGTTATATCAGGAGAATCTAATAGATGCAGCAAAAGATGCAAGTTGGATTTTAAAGAAGCTGGGCAAGGATGCAGTCGGGAAGAGAGTTGAAGTGCAATCAACCGACTGTTCCTGGTGAGTATTGAAACAATATATGTCTGAAGTCTATTGGTTCCTTATAGGATATAGTCTAGTTAGCACTATGATCTTTCTTCTGGTGTAGTTAGCATCGTGGTTTTGAATTATCCAAGGTAGACTCTTGACTGACTAACAAAAAATTTAATCAGGAAACGAGGGGTGATTTCTGATGTCAACCAAAGCAGCTCAACTTTATCAGTAAGCTTGGATGATGGAAGGTTTCAAGCGTTGGAACTCGGAAAGCAAGCAATTCGATTCATTCCTCAGAAACAAAAGCGGAGCCGGACATGAAATGTCTATTTATTTATTTTCTTTGATAAAAGCTTGGATAATTCCTCCCGGAGGGAATTATGCACGGTTGACTCAAAACATGCCAGAGCTGTTCCTGTTACAGATACTTACGAGGATTTTCCATCCTTCCTCCCGGAGGAGCCCAGCTCATGTTAAACTGAGTCGATGCTTGCTGGAAGACTGGAAGTGCCCCTAATTATGGCTGTTGTACCATCCATCTCCTCTGCCCAAATTGTACCATTAATTTTACTCATCAAAATCTTCTTTTTATATTGTTTTTTTTAACTTTGTTCGAAAGAGAGTATTCCTTCTATTTGTTTGAAGGCCATTCTTGGGGGAGAATACTCTCAGATTGCTAGTGTCGCTCTAACTTCGTCAGCTGAATTTTTGATGTGATTGCGATGCCAATATGATATTATTTAGCATATGCTGGATAGTGATCCTTAATATTTATGCATTCAATATTTTTGTTGCATAATTTCATAATGAGGATGTGTCAGTTTTAGTTTTATCTATCTAATATATTTTTGGAATATTTGGGGCGTAGTGTATTGAATAATTTTGTCTCTTGAAATGAAAGTCATTTAAAATATGAAAAAAATTATATATCAATCTTGAAATTTAGGATTCCGAGAAAATTTTATATTCTATTATAAATTGTAAAGGTCGAAAATGTCACAAGATGAGAATTTGTTAAGTTTTAAGAAAAATAGGTTATTTAACTTTTTTCTTAATTATAACATTTTGTCGCATGTGACCTTGAATTATAAATTGGAATTAAGGATTGTGTGGATCTAAGGTAGGTTCATATATATGGACCATCATTGATAAATTTATGACAAATTTATTTTAAAAAATGTTTATTAAGGATCACCATTGATTTATAAATCAATGATGGGTCCACATATGTGGATCTATTTTGGATCTACATATTCCTTAAATCTTTATAAATTTTGCAAATTTAATCACAATTATCACAATTCAAGTCCTTTCGCACTATATCTTATTTTTTTTCCTATTTATCAAAACACTAAAGTGCTCTTGTCGTGTCCTAAAATGTTTCATTCCTCTTCATCTATCTTTCTTTGCTTCTTTACGACCTATGCAGTCTCAGCGGCGCGTCCCGAACGCTGCCTTCGCCTCCTCAACTATTCCATTGACAACATAGAAAACATTTGCCGTTCACTGATAAGCACTATGCCTTTAGGGCCACCGCCATTGTCCTCAACAACGGATGTTTCGAGCGCTCCTTGTTGGATTAAAAAACCATGAGCTCGTCGCCAACGCAGACGCCGCCGCGCTCATCACGGTTCCTTCATCCCTTACTATTACTCCAGCGAAGCTCATCTATAACAATTCAAATTTTTAAATGAGTGTATTTAAGTCATTTCAAAAAATCTTAAGAAACTTAGGCTAGACTATAAAAAGCCCCCAAACAATTTTGTCATTTCAAAATATTTTAAATGAGAGTATTTAAGCCATTTCAAAAAATTTTAAAAGGAGGGGGGGACGAGAAAGAGAAGAGGACATGAACAAAGAAAAATGGATCAGTGAAGAAAAAAGAAATCAAAGTCCCAAATACGTAAAAGGGATCCATCCTCTTTTTCCTTTCTCAATAGTTCGATGACACTTTTGTCCTCATAATGGATTGTGATTGGGGGTTGCATGAACACATTAATTAGATCTACATGTTTCATATGATAATCTATTGTTTTATTATGTTTCATGACTTAAATCTAGAATTTCATATGATTTTAGGGAAACTCTGAAAGATGTATTTCCATGATAAATAGGATGATGGTAGTATGTTTTATTCCTATGATTTATGTCTTAGAAGTATTCAAAATGATATATATTTTCCCCGAGACTTTAGGATGTCGACACGGCCATGCCAACCTTAAAAATGACAGTGACTGAAAGGACAAGACCAAAGTGATTAAAGGGCTCTCGGTCAAGCCCGTGACACCTCTTTCACGGTCATGATAAGGGCAAGCACGGTCGTGATCAACTTGGTCACAACCGTGAGCGAGAGCAATGAAGCCAAATTTTGGCCAAGGTTGGGAATGGCTGTGAGAAGGTTAAGCACGATCATGACAATTCTAGGCACGACCGTGACAAGGTTGTGAGAAGGCTAAGCACGATCATGACAATTCTTGGCATGACCGTGACAAGGCTGTGACGATGTTGAGCAGGGCCATGATAATTTTGGGCACGACCATGACATTTTTAGGCATGATCGTGACTACTGGAAAATGTCTTTATGATGTATTAAACCTATTTTATAATATATATAGGTTATATATGGGTGTTTGATGATTGTACATGACACATAAATACACATAATGCATGTTCAACTGTAATTAGACTAAAAATATAAAGAATGATTGATGTATTGTAAAGCATATTGCACATAAAGTTGAAGAATGTCCTTGTCAGAGGGACGGGGGGGGGGGGGGGGGGGGGGGGGGCGGGGTGGTTGTAGCTCAAGCAATCGGTCAGTGACTTGTTGAATGTCACTAAGCGTCGTGAGGACAAAATTTTGCACCACTTCAATTCCTTGAATTTTGTCGTGATGGGCGAGACCTTGTTGTTCCAAGTTATGTAGCTGGTCCTTCAATGCTTGGATGTCCTCATGTTGACAGGCGTTAGCTTCTGCTAGCTTGGTCACTTATTCTAAAATAAGGTTCGGTTTAGCAGCCGAGGTGAGAGACGGGGTTTGTAAGGCATCGGTTGTAGATGATGAAGAAGAGACGGCGACATGTCTTCTATTTGTTCTTGGTCCAGAAGGATAGGGTGTAATCTAGTGTAAGGGGAGGACGTATTGAAATTGGGCATGTGACTTGGATGAAGTCATTCATCCACCAGTTCCAGCCTGGTAAGATGGAAGATTTTTGGAGGTTAGGCAGCTTGAAAAGAGCTGAGGAATCAAATTGTCGCCAAAAGTGTTTGCCATTGGCTGTATGGAGGTCTCCTTGAGTTAGAAAGTCCAAATCGAGTAGGCTTGCTAGGGTTGGGTTGGTGTCGCCTAAGAACACATAATGCTCGGCAATTGGTGAGATAAGATTTCCACAAAGAATCGGGTTATACTCGCGGGTAGATTCCTTGAGTATACTTTGCATGAGAAAGGCTGCAAGGTTGACCTCTAAGTTGGAAGAAGACACTAGGTAATGAAAAGCTCATCGACAGAGACAAGATCCATCTCGTAATCATTCGGATGGATTAAGATGGTATTGGTACGGAGAATGTGAAGGTATCAAAAAATAGGATTTTTGAGATGATGACTGACAAGTTGAAGGAGGTTGTTGGTACGTTGTCCTGTAAGATACCAGACTTCAAAAACAAGAAAAACAGGTGGAGGGTTTTTGTGGCCTGTGTTGGGGAGGTTTAGGAAACGGGCGAAGGTGTTGAGGCTCATAGAGAAATCCTAATTATAAAGATGGAATTTGATGTGGTCAGGAATACCATCGTCGTCAATGTGAGTTCAAAACACTATTTGGACGAACTCTGCTGCTACCTCTTTATAGAGGTCCTAGCATTTCATGAAGAAGGGAAGTAGGCGTGATCGGTGAAGAAGAGTTTTAATATCATCAAACAAACCAAGAGGCTCGAGGGTTGGAAATCTAAGAACCTGGTTGAGGAGAAATTTCTACATCGGCTATTCAGTAGGTGTTGGGCTTCTTCGCTATTTTCCGGCTGTCGCATATTTGAAGTTCTTCGTAGGAGGCCGTCCGGACGTAGACGACGTCTGATGGATTCTAAAGAGCTATTGGTGCCAGAGTCAGATGATGTCCGCGTATGCTTCATTTTGTCGGCCGATTCTGAGGTGCTTCAGGCTTAGGGCGATTGTCGGACCACCGAGAAGGGTTGGGGGAATTAGGGATTGAGAGACCATCGTATGGATGGTGTATTGTGGGATTGAACAGGTGGGCAATTTGGTAGATATGGTACTAGATTCTGTTGGGATTCTCAACTAAATCTATGAGTTGAACTTTTCAGGTGGTATTTTGATATTTTTTGACCTTGTATGGGTGCTGACGTGGCTGATGACCATTTATTTGATTGGGTTGCCTCCATAGAGCGCCTTTTTTTATGTCGTTGGCTCAACCTTGGGACTTTAGTTTTTAGCCCTCCGGTTGCATATGTAAAACTTCATTGAGCATTTCTATGCCGGAATTATAATGTTTCAACCTTTGTCCGTTGACTTTAAAAATTTTTGAATTGCTGCTTTTGATGTCCACCGCTCCATGAGGATAGACTCTTTCGACTGTGAACGGTCCCGACCATCTAGTGTTGGATCTAACTTTTAATGACATATAAAATTATATTTTGATGATACAAACCTCGAAAGATTAAAGTTAAATGCTGAAAAAGTTTAAAGAAAAATGGACAACTTTATGCATTGCACTTCGATTAAATAATTAACTATGATCCTATTAGATTTTGGATGAATCATAAATATCAAAGTTGTAGAGAATTCTATTGAATCCAAGATTATCTAATTTGAATAACCGTGCAAAAAATTATGCATAAAATAGTGCAGGGCAGTTGAGCTGCCGGTTGGAACACAGGTCGACCGGTCAGGAACACAGTCGACCGATTAGGAACACAAGTCAACCGGTCCAGAACATAGGTCTATCGGACATTGCAAAATTCACCAACAACCATATTTTTTCATAAAAGAAAGTGTACTGGTCACCGGTCTATATGTGTGGTCGACCGGCCTCCGAGTCAAATGAACAGTAACTGTAACGCCCTCAATCGCACCCCGCCACATGGCAGAATACGCTTCGAAGACGCTACGGGTCATCCTTATGTTACATCATATTGACCAAAAGTAAGACTTTGAGTGGTCAACTCAAACATTATATAAATGCGGAAGACTTAATCATCATTAAATAATAAAAAGAGTATGACATCTTAGTATGCGGAAGACTAATAAAGAACTTCATACGAGTCCAAAGGGAAGCTAGTACATCAAACTAAAGGACTCAAGATACCCATGTGCAGCCACCTACGAGCTCGATCTGTCACCGTTGGCAACCTTCATCATTTCGATCCGGTCCTGCATTTAAGAACATGCAGAGAGAAAACTCCCTTTGAGTTTTACAACTCAGTATGGAAGTAAGATAGAAATAATCGCAAGATCATGATACTAGACAAGAATCATAAGGACATCATCATCATCATATAGAAACAAAATAAGCATCATCATGATATAAATAAAAGGATTTTTGTAACATGTCATATGGATAGGAGATCACTAAGATCATAAGAAATTCATAGATCAAGATATCATCTTCTTAGGATCACACGATCAAAAGATCAGAATAGATCATAATAAATCATCATAGAATGACAAGAGTCGATCATCATGATTATGAGGTCATCATCATATAAAGATTCATAAGAGATAATTGTATGAAGACAAAATCTTGTATCATCTTCTTTAGATCATATTAATAATAGATCAAGAGACCATGGAAAGATCATCATAAGTGTGACAAGAGCCACTAATCATCATAAAGAGATATCATTATTAATATGCTTCATCTTCTTCATCATCTTATTATTCATCTTTGACTTATAGTGGGGTATATTTCAACCCACGGGGAGGCCTACCTCAACCCGTCCATCATTATCATCATAACTGACCGAAGTCAGTTCATAACTGGTTGTCACTAGTCCATCATAAAAAGAGCTCTCCACTTAATATTTTTCATCTTTTATCTTGTAACTTTTAATTTATCTTTCATTAGGACATAAGGATCATGATTAAGATTTGATCATCATAAGAAAGGATCAACAAATCGTACTGATCAAGGGTCCTAATCATCACCATCATTATATATATGACTTAATTAGAGCTACAAGATAGGATCATGGAGAGAAATCAGAAATATATGAACATCATAATCATCATCATTATCATAAGATAGATCAAGATCGATGGATATAGATCAATGTCATCATAGATATGATTGGATCTAAATTAAGTCATCATAAGATCGTAATAGACATCATCATTATTAAGGGCATAAATAACATAATCATATCACGACTTAAATCAGGACTATGCACATGAATCAGGGATCAAAAGATCGTAAAAATCATCTTAGTATTATCGGAACCCAGGCCGAGTTGGGTGAAACTCGGGTCGGGTCATGCATGGTCATCCTCGAAAAAAATCGGAGAAAATCGGACCGAGTTCGGGTTACACCCGGGCCAGATTGAGTCATCATCTTGTCAGACAGCCGTCGTGCCTGACTATTCGCCACACATGAAACTCGTTCCGGGTCATCCTCAACCCGGTCCAGATTTGTCCGATTGCAGAACTCGGAGAGCGCAGCAATGGCGGATCCGGGCCGAGTTCCTATGAACTCGGTCCGACGAAGGACCTGCCCGGTCCGGGTTCTAGTGAACCCAGGTTGGGTTCTTCTTACATAGAAACTGCGCAGACGCGCGGTTCACATTCCGTTCGACATTTTCGATGATGGCCGGCATCAATCATCATCACAGAATATTATTTTACACTAGGCATAATCTAGGGCATGCGTCAAGTCTAAAATCATGATTCTAGGAAGAATATATCCTAGTTCCATACCTTATTAGTTTCTGTCCAGAAACTAATCTGCAGTCTTCTTCATCTTCCTCTGCCCGCTCCTCTCGGTTCAGGCATGTGTCCGGTGGCGTCCACCCCCTCCGGCGAGTCTCTTGTTGATGACGACGGTTCAGGGGCGTACAAAATAGGAGAGAAAAAACTAGGGCCGACTGGTGGAAAAAAAAGGGGCTAATTTGTTTGATTTGACCTCATATTTTATTTATAGGGGAGGAATTTGAGAACAATTGAGACTTCAAGATTTGATTTAATCCCCTCAGATTTTAAAACTTTATTTCCTATTTATCTTTTCCTCTATTTGATTTTTATCTTCCTATTTGTTTTAATCCTTTCCATCCTCTTCTTTTCCTTATATGGTTTCAAACTTTTGATCTTCTTATCTTCTTTTTTTCTTTCTTCTTTGCCCAACCGTCTCGGGCGACACAGTAATGGTCAAATTTGAAGGAGAAATTTGTGGAACAATTTCTGGACGAATTTTTCACATACTAGAGCCTATAAAAGGAGTGCTAAGGCTAGAAGCAAAAGCACCTATACAAGCATTGAAGCAAAACTTCAAGAAATCAAAAGAACGTCATTTCTCTTAAAGTTATCATTTAGAGTTTTCTTTCTTTCTCTCTTCCACTCTTGTGAGCTTAGTTTTGTAAAAGAGAAAATATTTTGTTCAGAAAAAAAATAGAGAGAGCTCCTGTGTAAAAGAGGTTCTAAATCTTACCTCTTGAGCGAGAGAAAAAGATTAGCTTCCTAGGAGGAGAGGTTGCCTTGCCTCTCGAAGCGGAGAAAAGGTGGTTGATGTAAAGGGCTTTCTTCCTTGCCCCATTTGGAACAAAGAAAAGGATTACTGGAATCTCCGACGATCTCGAGGTTGAGAAGTCGGAGCAGGACGTAGGTCAAGGTGTGGCCGAACCTCGTCAACAACCACCATATCTTTGCATTTGATTTTGTCTCTCTCTCTCCCCGTTCATATTATGCTTATGACCTTAATTGCTTTATTTTAAATGGTTTTAAAGAATTAGTTTTGTGCTTCCGTGACGATCTTTGTGAAATCGATATTTTTTGATTAACACCAATTCACCTCCCCTCTTGGTACCCTTTGGGATCCTACAATTGGTATCAGAGCAAGATTGCTCTTGTTTTGATATTTTGAATCTTCTCATTTTTAGATCTAATCATTTTAGATCTTTTAAGATTCATCATTTTTTTAAGATTTAACAATCTTTAGAGCTATGGCATCAAGTGCATTTGTTTTTGCCGAAGGACAATCAATTAGTCACCCTCCCCTTTTAAATGCATCAAATTTTGCATATTAGAAAATTAGTATTCAAGCCTACATATGTTCTATTGATATAAACATGTGGAATATTGTCGAAAAAGGCTATTATTTATATGAAAAATTACCTTCCGAACATGACGAAAGATAATTTTTTTTTTGAAATTGGATTGGAAAGCAAAGAATATTTTTTATTATGCTTTGGATTCAACGGATTTTAATCGGATTTCAAATTATGAAAGTGCAATTGAGATTTGGAACAATCTCATCACTACTTATGAAGGAACCGATAAAGTCAAAGAATGTAGATTAAATATCTTGAATCATCAATATGATTCCTTCAAGATGCATGAAAATGAATTCATAAATGATATGGTTACTCAGTTTAATGATATTGTGAATTGCTTAGCCTCTTTGGATGAGCCTAGAACTAATCCCAAAAGGTGAAAAAGATTCTCAGGTCTCTCTCCTCCCAATGGCATACAAAAAGGATGGTGATCGAAGAAAATGATCTGAACAAATTGGATTTCGATGATCTTATTGACTCACTTCTAACATATGAGATCGGAATCCAAGAAGAAGAAGAAGAATCCAATGCTCCCAAAAAGAAGACATTGACTTTGAAAGCAAGCGAAAATGAAGATAACTCAAGTGAAGAAGAAGTGGACGAAAAGAAACTCGCCCACTGTACAAGAAAACTTGACAAATATATCAAGTTGGTGAAATCTAAAGAAAAGAGTGAGAAGCCGAAAATAGGATCATGTAAATATCATTCAAAAAATAAAAAAGAGACATCTCAGAAGAAGAAGAAGAAGAAATATAAAGAGCCAAATGAAGATGAATCAAATGACTCATCACGTTCTTCTAGTGAGGATGCATACTTGTGCCAAATGGTACACAACGATGAGGTAACTTCAAACTCTTCAATTTCAAATAATGACTCGTCGAGATTTTTTGAAGAAAATGTTTCTTTAGATGTAAATGAATAACTCTCCTCTCTCATAAAAAGATATTTTTCAACTAATGAGGAAAATGAAAAATTATTATATGAGATTGAAAAACTCAAAAATATAATTGAAACTTTAGAAATTACACATGCATGTGAAATTGTAAGACTACCATGATTTTTAAAAAAGGTAAAAAAGAAAAATGAATTTTTGAAAACTCACAAAATAAGACTATTTCTCATGTAACGACAAATAATCTTAGGAATCATTTTGGACATGAAAATTCATATTGGAAATCCAACCATCTATATGGTAGAAAATCACATCTCAAATGTTTTACATGCGGATTTTATGGTCATTATACATACCAATGCAAAATAAGAAAATCTTCACAAAATGGGTTGATATGGGTTCCAAAATGAACATTATCTAATAAAATCGGACCCAAAGAAGTTTGGGTACCAAAAGTTACTTGATTATTTTTCAGGTATGCCTCACATGCAAAGAACATATGGAATTGGAAATGTGAAGGCACAAAGTTTATAGTAAAAGTATCATCTATTTTGTATGTCACTCAAAAATTCAAAACTGCTATTTTTTTTAAAAAAGAGGAACATATAAATGAAAATTGGTAATAGTGATGAGGGAGCATGATTAAACTTTATTTGACATATCATGGACATCATTGTTGAATCAAAGTTTTATGCCATATTTTGATTCTTAATATTTTTTTTGACTTTCATAAATTGGTTTTCATTATAAAATAGCCATAAATTTAGGTGGAGTTATCATTCAAAATTTGAAATACTCTACATGTCTATTATATGACAAAAGGGGGAAGAATAATTTTTTTTTGAAAAATTGATTAAGGGGGAGTTACATATGGTTTCTTATATGCTTCATATATAAATTATTCTTTTTGATGAAACAAAAAGGGGAGAAATATGATCTGAATATCATTTTATATGAAAAGTTCCTTACAGTTTACACTTATGAGAATATCTATCATTGTAAGGAAAGTTAAGTGTTGGGGGGAGTAAAATTGATTTTACAACTTATTTTATAACTTTTTCGTAACTTATACATTTTCCATATTTCTTGATTTGTCTTCATAAAAAAGGGGGAGATTGTTGGATCTAAGTTTTAATGACATATAAAATTATATTTTGATGATACAAACCTCGAAAGATTAAAGTTAAAATGCTAAAAAAGTTTAAAGAAAAAGGGATAACTTTGTGCACTACATTTTAATTAAATAGTTAACTATGATCCTATTAGATTTTGATGAATTATAAATATCAACATTATAGAGAATTCTGTTAGTTTTCCATAGAATCCAAGATTATCTAATTTGGATAACTATGCAAAATGTTATGCTTAAAATAGTGCAGGGCAGTCGAGCTGCCGACTGGAACACAGGTTGAACGGTCAGGAACACAGGTAGACCGATCATGAACACAATCGACCGGTCCAGAACATACTGTTGACCGGACATTGAAAAATTCACCAACGGTCATATTTTTTCATAAAAAGAAGTGTACCGGTCGACCGGTCCATATGTGTGATCGACCGGCCTCCGAGTCAAATGAACAGTAACGGTTAAATTTGAATGAGAAGTTTGTGGAATAATTTTTGGATGAATTTTCCACATACTAGAGCCTATAAAAGGAGTGCTAAGGCCAGAAGCAAAAGCACCCATCCAAGCATTGAAATAAAACTTCAAGAAATGAAAAGAAGATCATTTAAGTTATCATTTAGAGTTTTCTTTCTTTCTCTCTTCCACTCCTGGGAGCTTAGCTTTGTAAAAGAGAGATATTTTGTTCAGAAAAAAAATAGAGAGAGCTCATGTGTAAAAGAGGTTCTAAAAATTACCTCTTGAGTGAGAGAAAAAGATTAGCTTCCTAGGAGGAGAGGTTGTCTTGCCTCTTGAAGGGGAGAAAAGGTGGTTGATGTAAAGGGCTTTCTTCCTTGCACCATTTGGAACAAAGGAAGGGATTACTGAAATCTCCGGCGGTCTCGAGTTCGAGAAGTCAGAGCGGGGACGTAGGCCAAGGTGTGGCCGAACTTCGTCAACAACCACCGTGTCTTTGTGTTTGATTTTGTCTCTCTCTCCCCATTCATATTATGCTTATGACCTTAATTTATTTTAAATGGTTTTAAAGAATCAGTTTTGTGCTTCCGCAATGATCTTTGTGAAATCTATATTTTTTGTTTAACACCAATTCACCCCCTTCTTGGTACCCTTTGGGATCCTACATCTAGTCCGCGACTTTCCTAGAAAAAGTCTTAATCGGGAGTTGAACAACAAAACTTGGTCGCCTTCTTTAAAGTCCTTTTTCAGTATGTGATTATTATGCCAGTTCTTTGCTCGTTCTTTGTAAAGACGAGAGTTGTTGTAAGAATCTAGCCTTAGTTCGTCTAACTCGTTGAGCTGTAGTAATCGTCTACCAGAAGCCGCTTGAAAGTCGTAATTGAGCGCTTGGATTGCTCAGAAAGCTTTGTGTTCTAATTCCACATGTAAGTGGCAGTGCGTGCCGTAAATCAACTTGAATGGTATCATTCCTATCTGTGTTTTGTATGCAGTGCGGTATGCTAATAATGCTTCGTTGAGTTTCCTGCTCCAATCTTTTCTTGTTATTGAGACCGTCTTCTCTAAGATAATTTTAATCTCTCTATTCGAAACTTCTGCTTGCCCATTGGTTTGAGGGTGATACGCGGTAGAGACTCGATGTTTGTCTCCATATTTAAGCAATAAGTTTTCAAAACTTCATTCAATGAAATGTGAACCTCCATCGCTGATGACCAACCTGGGGACCCCGAATCTTGGGAAAATAGTTTCTTTAAAGAGTTTAACAAGGGACTTTGAATCTTTTGTGATTTTAGGAACTGCTTCAATCCATTTTGAAATGTAATCAATTGCCAGAAGTATGAACTTGAACCCGCATGAGGGAGGGAAGGGTCCCATGTAGTCTACTCTCCACACATCAAATATTTCTATTTCGAGTATCGGCTATTGAGGTACTTCATTTCTTCTGCCTATGTTTCTAGTCCTCCATCAAGCATCACAAGACTTCACGAAATTAGTTGCGTCTTTGAACAGAGTAGGCCAGTAAAAACTTGTTTGGAGAACTTTAGAGGCTGTCTTTTGATGTCCTCCATGGTCGCCATAAGAAGATGAATGACACTCTTGTAGTATGGAAAATTGTTCTTCTTCTGGTATGCACCTTCGATATATTCCATCAAAATTTTGAAGAGAAATGGCTCATTCGAGAAATAGTGTTTGATGTCGGAGAAGAATTTCTTTTTGTGTTTGATCTGTGCTTCGTCTAAAGTTCTGCTACCATAGTAGATCATGTCTTGCTTCTTGTCTTTCCTTTGTCCTAATTATGCTTTAACAGCTTGATCACTAGCATCGCACATGATTCAAATGGCATAGAACAATCTGTAGGTTGGATGATTGGGGCTGTCGTGAGAGCTCTTTTCAACGCGTTGAAAGCTTTTAGGCAGTCTTCATCGAATATAAATTTTGCTTCTTTGGATAAGAGTTTTGTTAATGGCCTCACAATGAGAGAAAATCCTTTGATAAATATTCGATAAAATCCGGCATGTCCAAGGAAACTTCTGACTCCTTTGATGTTAGTAGGTGGGGGCAACTTTTCAATAACTTTTGTCTTAGCTTTATCAACTTCAATGCCCTTGCCTAAAACTATGTGTCCTAAGACTGCGCCTTCTTGTACCATAAAGTGGCATTTCTCTCAATTCAACACTAGGTTAGATTCAGCGCATCTCTATAATACTTTGCAGAGGTTGTGAAGACAAATTTCAAAAGTGGTGCCATACACCGATAAGTCATTCATGAAGACTTCCATGATTTCTTCGATATAGTCAGAAAAGATTGACATCATGCACCTTTGAAAACTTGCTGGAGCATTGCATAGCTCAAATGACATTCTCCTGTATGCAAAGGTTCCATATGAAATCTAGAAAATCCGTCTAGATGGTAGAAATAGGAGTGGTTCACCAGTCTTTCTAGCATATGATCAATGAAAGATAGGGGAAAGTGGTCATTTCGGGTGGCTTTGTTTAGCTTCCTGAAATAAATGCACATCCTCCATCCTGTGATAGTTCGTGTGGAAATGAGTTTGTTTGAGTCAATCTTTATTATGGTCATCCCACCTATTTTTGGCACGACCTGCACTGGGCTCATCCATTGGCTGTCAACATCTTTTGCATGAGGGTATCTTGTTTTGACATTTACTTTTTCATCATTGATTCAAGCTTACTTGTAGAAGACGGTCCTTGATCAGGCGAAGAATTTCGAGGTTGTGTTCTTTGATTGAATTTGTTTTGCCAGGCAGGAGCTTGAGCTTGCTGATGGTTATCTCTATAAGAGAACTTCGGGTTATTTTTCCATCCAAGATTAAATGTATTAAAGTATAGAAGGGTAGGGACCTATCGCGTTTGCCTGATGTTGATGACCTTGTTGCTTCAGTAATTCGTAGTGTATAGAGATATGATTGGATGAACCACATATTTCACAACATCTGTTTATCATATTAATAGTAGAAGTAGCTTCGTTGAGTCCTAACCTGTTGATTGCCTTCTGAACAATGTGCTCTACCTTAGAAGAAAAATCTTCACCATCCAATCGTGTCTGAGTGAAAGCAATTGGTTCATTGGACCTTGAGTGAGCTAAGAAGTGTTGGTTCCTTGCTATTTCTTCTATAAGTTGGTATGCCTCAACTACATTTTTCTTTATGAATACACCATATCCGCAACATTGTCAAGTGCCATCTTTGAAGCATAATTAAGTCCATTATAGAAGGACTGAACTAAAATCCACTTGCTTAAACCGTGATGGGGGCACGATCGTAGCAATGTTTTAAATCTTTGCCAAGCTTCATACAATGTTTCCTGATCTTTTTGAACAAATTCGATAACCTGATTCCTGATCTTAATTATCTTACTTGGAGGAAAATATTCTGACAAGAAAGCTTTTACAATTGTTCCCAAGTAGTTAATTATCGTGGTTCCAGTGACTGTATCCATTGTTTAGCTTTGCCTATTAGTGAAAAAGAAAAAAACTCTCAATCTTAATGCTTATGGTGATACTCCATTTAGCTTTGTTGTCTCGCATATTTCTAAGAAGTCTTTAAGATGCTGACTCAGATCCTCGTCTGGAGTTCCTCCAAATTGGTTCTGTTGAATCGTGGAGATCAAAGAGGATTTCAACTTAAAGTTGTTAGCTTGAATAGATGGCTTCAAAATAGCGGACTCTAACCCATCTACAGTGGGGGTATAGAGTTCTTCTAGAGAAGGGACTGGTGGTTGAGGTTGTTCTTGTTGTTGAGCCATCATTTCTACTCTTGAGTCAGAATTCGGTTCGATTTTTGTTGATTGAGTGCTACTTGTTCCTTCCATCAGAGATGTTCTATTCTTATATTCTCGCACTCTTCTTTTGAAGGTTCGATCGATCTCAGGATCTAATTAAAGCAGTTGCTTGCGAATAGTCCTGGGCATATACTAGTTCCCTGAAATAAAAGGATTAAATGGAATTCGACAATGAATATTAAGAAATGAGATAATGAAAGATATAAATAGAGAGCAATGATCTAAATCCCCGGCAACGATGCCAAAAACTTGACGTGAACTTTTAGTGGATGAGATTTTTCTCACACCAAAAGTAATTCTAGTCGTATTTAAATTTTACTCTAGAGTTCACACAACTGCAAGTGCACAAGTCCAGTAGAAACCCTGAGTGTCATAACCCCGTTGATTTAGATCGAATATCAATATATTTATATCTTGGAAGTTGTCACAAAGGATTTAAAGGAAGTAGATAAAGCAGGAAAACAATTAATAGGAAAGGAAGGAAAGAAATAAAAGAAAATAGAATATAGGAGAGTAGATTCCCTTGTGATAAATTAGTTAACGCTATTTCATCTTAGTTCTCATTTATGAGTTAAATGATCTCTCGATCTTACGGTGCAAATCGATTACTCTTTCTCTAAACTCGCGGATCTCTCTTTGAGTCAAGAGGGAAATAGCCGTTGATAATTAGATTAGGGATGACTAGTTAGTTGATCTCTTATTCAAACCAGAAAAGAGGTCAATCTCTCGATCTTAATTTATCAATTCTTCTATCCTAATTCGAACAATTAGAATGAATTTAACCTAACTAGTCACTGTTATGGACTCTCGCCTCTCAACAGACATAACAATGGAATTCTCAGTCTCTATAAAAATCAACAATTATCATGTTACTGAAAACATTGCCATTAAGAGTAACCTGTCTCTTCTCTCGAATGGAACGGGTTCGTGACTAAAAGAATAGATCACTCGATCTGATTGAAATTGAATGCAGATAATAAGATCGCAATGTAGAGGTTAGAAATACGGCATCAGGGAACTAGAATCATAGCATCAACAAAATATCATCACAAGAAAATCAGAATTCCTTTAGCCAGACATAGGTTTCGACAAAATCAATAATTCTTCTCTCGACATTCTTTTCCTTCTTCCTCGTTTAGCTTCTGCTCTTGTTTCTCCCTTCTCCAGCCTACCTTCCTCCTCGATCCCTCCTCCTTTTCTTTCTCCCTGTTAAAAATTCCCAATTTGAAAAGTAGTTAGTCCCCCCTTTTACTAGTTCAACTCCACTATAGATAATAGGTAAAAATTGTTTCAAATATAATAAGATTTTATATCACTCTAGCAGATTTAGCTTTAATAATTATGAGCAAAATAAGGGATGATCAGTATGTCATGATTATGTTCCAAGAATATTATGCTATGTTAGGAATGTAAGCATGATATAACGTCATATAAGGATTATGATATAGTTCATGGCATGCAGGGTTATAAGTTTATATTGTTATGATGATGAAAAATACGTCGCATGTAGTATCATGTGGTAAGTTAGCATACATGCATGAGCTCTACATACTCTAATTGGGAACCCTGCACTCTAGATCTGTGCAAGTAACCAAGATTAAGTGATGAATTGACAACTCAAGCTTATGATGAAGTATTACATATGCTTAGGTTTAAATAAGTCCTATGGTTCTTGTTGAACATGCTATGTATTGAATCTTTTAGGCTTTTGAAGTCTTATCAAGTATTAGTTAAAAAGATGTTATATGATTAGAATAAAGTTTTATTTATTATGATTTCCTGTAAGTTGTCAAGTCTTCTGCTTTAAATGATGTATAGCGAATGGGCTAATGACGTAAAATTCCCCTAAATGCCCAAAACGTTTAGGGTGAATTTTGAGTCGTTACATCGTCACCTCATTCTCTAGCTACCCGACCATGCTAAAGACCCCCATCGAGACCACTAACAACATTGATCATATTAAGGCAAAAATCAACCTCCACTGGACCCTCTTGGACATCGTTGTATCCCCGGCGGAGGCAAGTGCCTGCCCATGCCTGCACATGCAGGCACTGAAATACTAACAAAGTATTACCTACATCACAAAGTCATCTGCTGGTTCGGTGGTAACCACAATCTATTCTTGTCCAGTTGACCTAAGATCGAATCCCCTCTCCACAACTGTTTTATAACGTGTGCTTTTAATTGTTAACATCTCAAACATTTTAATATTGTATATGTTATGTTTTTATATATCTTTCATATTTTTTATTTACCTTCTATTTTTTTAACATGGAAGCAACATATATGAAAATCTCAAACAAATTTTTAACATAATTAGCTCAACCATTTTATATTGTATATTATAAATCTTTATTTTTTAATTGAAATATATTTTTCATTCATTTACTTGCTTATGTACATTCCCAAAAGATATGGATAGATAATTATATAATATTCTTATAAATAATATTTAAAATTTTAACAAAATATTTTTGTAAAATTTTTAAATTCATATATTGTAATGTTAATATTTATTATTTTAGTGAATGGTAAACTCAATGATAGAGTTTAGATCGGGTCGGATTGGTGGTCGGATCAGCCGACCCGATGAACACCCCTAAGTAAACCCACTGATGATTTCTTCTGGCTCCGCCACTATGTATCCCCCATACTGAGCTTACTCTCCCTCGACGACCACTCCTACAATTGCTCGAGTTTCGTCAAATTCAATTGCAACCTTCCAAACTGAAACTATAGACGCAACAACACCGAAGTCGCCATGCCCATCCTTCCAGCAACCTCATTGTCATCTACGACATCCTCTAGATGTACCCGATGATCTTTCATTCATTCATGACCATCGAGAACACCTGCTTGATAGCCTCTATGGGTATCGAAGGGCATGTACCCGAAGGTCCTCAACTACTATTGTAACAACCTCAAATTTTGGAAAATAAATAAAAGAATATTTTATTCTCTAAAATATGGCCAATAATTTATTGAATTAATTAAATCCAAAATTAAGGGAAAATTAGAAAAGAAGTTGGAAGAGATAAGGAGTTTGAGTAGAGATGGTTTTTGATAAGTATGTCTAGGGAATAATTAGTTAAAATCAGATTTAATTAAAATTTGATAATAATCAGATAATAATTAATGATGGATAATCATGATCAGATCATAATTAGTACAAAGTCAAATAGATGTCAAAATCCTAATTAAAAACTATAAATAGGCCTTAAAAGGGGTGGCTTGAAACTCTTATCAGTCAACTATTTGCACATGAGCCTCCTCTTTTCTTCCCATTTGTATGCAATCCGAGGCATTTCAGAGAGCAACCAATGAGCCATTTCGAAGCCCCCACATAGGGCATTATCATCCAAGTGACCAACATGAGTTTAAGAATGAGGTCAGAGAGAAATCGCCGGTCAAAGTTTGACATTCGTGCATCCAACAAACTAAAGCAAACAAAGTTTTTCAGCCAACTTAAGGTACAAAGAAGGATCCCTATATCGACGATTTTTACCAATATAGAACCTTGTACTCTTTTCCTTTATATGGAGAATGTTTTGGTATAGTTTTTACATCGATTGTAATAGTTATTGCATCAAAAGAACAAACGAAAAATTGTATTGGAGTCACTCGATGGTAGCAGAACCCAGCCCCAGTTCAATGGAACTTGAGTGTGAATCAGACTCGACTAGAGTTGGTACAAACCTGACCTGGGTCGTAGTAGGACATGACTTGGGTTTTGGTAACCCAAGCACAACACACATTGACTGGTCGGATCTGAACCAAATTTTTGATTACTTGGCCTAGGTTTTGAGATTTGAGATCGAATAGGTATTGGGATAGTCTAATTCATCCTGAGTTCCTCTCACAGTCCTAGGTTTTGAAGGCTAAGACTGAACAGATGTGAACCGAGCTGACTTGGCCTGGTTCACATCATACCCGATCTGAATCTTGTTGGTCCAAAGACCATATTCTAAGTATTTTGATGATAGCAAACAAGGAAGATGATGTACTAATTGTACGAAGAAAAAGAGTCATAATATTTTCAGCAGTACAAATGGTTGATCGTAACAGTAATGGGCGACCGTTTTGACTTATAATGGACAACCGCTAATTCCAGAGAGAAATGATATTCCTAAATCAGGCGACATATTTATTTTCGGTCGACCATTATATGTATTACATGAAAGATCGAAGAACATAACGGACGACCGAAGTGATGGATGGAACGATCGTAGATTACAAAGAATGCGAACATTTCTTAAGCAGACGACCGAAACACTAACGGTCAATCATTCTGGGCAGTAAAGGTAAAAAATGCATAAATCGGACGACCGAAGCTGGCACATGAATGATCACAGATTATAGAGAGCGTGGACATTTGTTAAACGGACGACCAAAACTCTAACGATCGATCGTTCTGGGCAGCAAAGAGCAAAAATGTGAAAATCGGATGACCGAAGTCGCTGCATGGACGACTGCAGTTTACAGAGAGCACATAATTTCTAAATCGGATGACCGATTTCCTTTTGGTCGACCGTTATGGAAGCAAAAGTTAAATAAATGGCTATAATCCTTCTACGGACTGCGATCAACAAAAAATTGCACAGAAAAGACAAATACAACGACTATTATTTTATATTAAACGGATGCCCGATACTATAATGGGCGACCACTGAATATGTGACAAAAGCAATAAAAACTAGTTACTGTACAAAACGGATGACCGATATTGAAATGGGCGACCGTTTTAAAGGTGACAACACAACACTTTTCGAATTGATTTACAACGGCCATATTTTCAAGAGAATCCTATAAAAGGGACTGAAAGATTGAAGGAAGGTTATCCAAGCAAGGAAAATCACTCTAGAGCTTCCTTCAAGTCCAAAGTATTTTTCTTGAGATAAATTTTGCAAATCATCCCTTCTCTCTTTTAGTTTATAAGTGTGAGAATTCTTTGTAAGGAGAGAGAATTGGAAGGAATTCTTGTGTTCTTGTTTAGATAGTGTTGAGAGCTCCTTGTAAGAAGAGGTGTGCCTTACCTCTTGAGCGAAGAAGAATGCATTGTGGTGTAGAAAGGGTTTTTCTCTCCTTACAAGAAAAGAGAAGGCTAATGAATCTCCGACGGTCTCGAGGTCAGGAAGTCGGAGCGGGGACGTAGGCCAAGGAGTTGGGCCGAACCTCATCAACATATTGCGTCTTTCTCCTCTCAACACGAGCCGAATTATAGAGGGTAAAAAAAAATATAATTTTACACAATTATGTATATTTATATGAATTGCATCTATTAATAATTGACCCTGATTATAGTAATGATATATTGATCAGATTACGGATGTTATGATTGATATAGTAATATTTCAGATTAGATCTTGTTTAACTGAATGAGAAATAATAAAGATAGATGCATTAGGGGATAGATATCTACCGATTGCCTCCAAGCCAAGACTTCTTGTTATTGTATTGATGTTGAGTGGGATAGATATCATATTAGAAGATCGATACCTTAGCTTCTAGAAAAACTTTGGTTATCCTATGTTCGGCCCTAGTACCTTGCTATTCATGAATCTATTATTATTATTAGTATTGATGAGCTTGATTCCCCAATGACTTGTATGAAAGTAGCATGGAGCTTTTTTAAATTGATCGAGTGCTCCCTATTGCATTGGATAAGATCGAACATTAATTGAATTGAATTGAATCGAATTGAATAAATCATGATCATCTGGATAATTGTTACTGAATTGGAAATTTCCTCATCGTATGGAATTGTTATTGGTAAATGATTATTGAATTGGAAATTGTTAAATTGAACATTGATTATTGTCCAAGCAATTGATAATTGATAATAGATAAGTTGTTATTGATATAAATTGGTCTAATGTCCCTAGCCTAACTCATTGTTACATTGTTATTGACTCTTGTTGATTATCTCTTTACAATTGAGCTTATTAATTATATGGTAGACCCTACGTACTAAGTATTTTTATACTCACTCATAGGTTTCTCCTGTACTTGCATCCGTGCATGTGATAGAATTGTAGTAGACGGTTCTGCATGTGGCTCAACTTAGTTATATTGGGCGTTGCATATGACATAGTGTTGAGTCATAGAGTTGTTTAGTTTTCTGCATTATTAGAATTGTGAACTTATGAATTTTCTACCTATTTTGATTATTATGGATTATTAGTTATTATTATTGAAAAATATTTTGAATTTTATAGTTTATGTTTGAAAATTTATTTTATGAAAACTTTTGTAGCGCCTTTGTGATGACTCTGAGTATGTGATATTTAGTGGGTCTCACATCTGACCTAGGTTTTGAAGGTTGAGACTGAACGGATGTGAACAGAGCTGATCAAGCACGAGTCCACATCATACCCTACCCAAATTTCACTTAGCCGAGGGTAAGTTGGGCATTTGGGAATACGACCAAATGACTTAGAAAGTGGACAAATTATAGTAGATGATTCTGCATGTGGCTCAGCTTAGTGATATTGGACGTTGCATATGACATAGTGTTGAGTCATAGAGTTGTTTAGTTTTCTGCATTATTAGAATTGTGAACTTATGGATGTTCTAACTATTTTGATTATTACAAATTATTATCTATTATTACTAAAAAAGCTTTCACATTTTATAGTTTATGCTCAAAAAATTATTTTATGAAAAAATGTGTAGCATCTCTAAGACGACTAAAGCACATGATACTCATGTGGGTCTCGAGACATTATAGAAGGTATTAGAGCATAAAGAGTGACGCTCCTTAGATGTCTCTAATAGATAGAATAGAGTACATAACAACCATTGTAGCCATCAAGTAGGATCAAGTAAGTTTTAATTGAGATATCATTTATTGGACTCATTCTTATTGAATTGTATTATTTATTATTGGGTGAGCACAAATGCTTGCCAAGTTTATGATCTCTCATCAACTTTATCGTGGCCTGGGAAGTGGATCTCAATGAGCCAATCAACAACCCCAAAGTGCAGAGAAGAATGACCAAACAGACCAAGGCCCACAAGTAAATGATGTATGGGCCAATGAACATCAAGAGGAACAAGAGAGTCAAAAATCATTACTACACAGATCACATCGAGTGCATATAGAATCAAGCAATACCAGAATCATGATACTCCTCATGGTGATCGTAAAGAGACCGTTAAGTTTTTTCATGTTGTACCCTCCCCAATTTGACGGGAAGGGTGACTTCGAGAAAGCCTACAAATGATTGGAGGAAAGTAAATAGACTTTGGTAAGGATATACCATTGTGAGAACTGCAAGACTATATGTGGTATAAGATGTTTGACAGGTGACATGTTGATGGAAAACAACAAAAGTCACCACGTTCTCTAGAGGGGATGTAATTCTTGGGGTAAATTTAAAAGAATATTAAAGATCTTCTAAAAGCGACAGAAAACAAGAGGAGTACTTGAACGATCGAGTTCTTAAAACTAGAGAAGTATTATTCATGGTGACAATAAGAGAGAAACCAAATCAAGCAGTGGGTTAAAGGACTCAAGCCTAGCCTTCAAGGAAGAGTAAAGCATTATGATTGTTAGACCCTTCAAGTTGCTGAAGAGTTCACTACCAAACTTGAAGATGATGACGCAAGTAATGCAACCCAATCAAATTAGACACATGCCAACTATGATCATAATCGTACTCAAAATAAAGATAGAAGACAAGAAAGATGAGAGAAGCATGCTAAGATGACCACAGTCGAGGAAGGCCATATTCGATGAGAAACGAACTACCTAGAGAGCCATGCCAAAATTGAAAGACAAGTTGATAGACAACATCATGCCAAGATTGTGGCAAGATGGGCTACTTTGTAAAGAGTTGCAACGAACCGATACATACTGAAATTCCACAAAAAAAGAATGTAGGATTTCAAGAATGGTGCATGTATCACTTAAACAGATTGATATGTTAAGGCTCATATGACTACAAGCTTAATTCTATCCAATTTTGTAACCTCCACTTCAAATTGACTTTGGCTAATTTATAGGTATCCAAATATCATGTTTTATATCAAATGAATAGATTTGCAAGGATACTTTCTATAAAAAATGAAAGATCACCACAATGGGAGTGTGTATAAAAAAGTTATATAGAGAGAAAGCAAGTAGAGTGACTAATGGAAACACACATATAAAAGTATTTTTAAGCAGGTTATCAATTGGTTTGTAGTCATAATGCACCACAAATATTGCATATTGGGAACTCAATGCTAAAATGATAGATTGTATGCATAATTGTCTCAATGAATGACTACATCCAAAGTACACTAGAAGTTTATGGCATATATGCCACTATATTTGCTAAGGATCCATGACCTATTCAATCAATTGTTTTGGCAAAAATGACTTCAATTAGTGATCTGAGAAGTCGCTAGCATCAATTTCGGATAGCCGATGATTATAAGATGAAGACAACATTCAGAACAAGATATGGACACTACGAGTTTTGATGTTGCCCTTCGGGTTGACCAATTCACCAACAGTCTTCATGGATTTGATGAATCGAGCGTTCAAGAAATATCCGGACAAGTTCATGATAGTGTTCATTGATGATACTAGTCTATTCATCGAGCCTAGAGAAGCATCTGCTGATTGGTCTACAGACCTTGAGAGGAAATAAGTTGTATACCAAATTTTTGAAGTGCGAGTTTTGATTGAATTGGATAATGTTCTTTGGGCATACCATCAACAAGGATGGCATATTAGTTGATATTACAAAAGTGGAAGTTGTATCCAATTGGACTCAACCAAAGAACATATTAGGGATTAGAAGCTTCATTGGCAGGATATTATCAGAGGTTCATCTAGGACTTCTTCACGATTGCGTCACGTTTGAGGAACCTGAACAAGACCACAAGGACTACGAGTTTGCAATTAACTACTATCCAAGAAAAGCAAAAACATTTTATGCCTTAAGTAGAGAATGGGAAGGATCACTTGCTTGCTTGAGAGTGAACTGATACAACATTCTTAAACTCTTGAGTCCAATTCTTAAACTCTTACAAGTTCAAGAGTTTAAATAAGTAAAATGAATCAAATTCACATAAACTTTTAAATAATTTAGACTCTTAGATTTTACCTTAAAACCATTTCCAAAAATTTGGTAGAATCTTATAAACTCTTATAGTCTCTATACAATTCTAACGAGTTCTTACGATTCCATACGATTACGTAAAACTATTATTTGTACGATAAAAAAGTTTAAAATCTTAATATTTTATTTGATTAATATATCTGTGATTGAGAGTGAAATTAGTATAATGTTTAAAAATTTAATTGCAATTATCTTGCTCATTTTTATTTTTCTATAAGTTTTCTAACCTGATAAACATAATTGTTGATAGGTACTTGGAATTTATTAGTTGTAAGCTATAGTATTCTTTTAATTACTTTCATATTATTTCATATAAGTAAAATATGTTAATTGTTTAGTATTTATGAATAATAGTTGTGTACTTGTAATTATATAATTATTACTTAAATAATTGAATTAATTTGGTACATAGACTCTACGAGTTCACAAGTCAATTTTATGATACGAGTTTATGAGATAGAAGATGAGTTTACTTAAACTCTCGAATGTGACAACATTGAGCCGATGTAACATAATCGATTACATCATGTTCTAGCAATGATGGTGCAAGGATAATGACACATCTCAACATGCAACTCGATCTGGTACTGAAGATAGGCATAGTACAACCGAACGACAATGAGTACAATCATCTACTCAAGTTGTGTGAAATGGTATATGGAGACTTCTCGATCTCAAATGAAATTATCATGTATAGGGGATGAAATTATCCTAAAGATGAAGCATTGACGAGACAAGTGCTGGACAAGTCAAAACTCTTCATTCATCTCGGAAGCTTGAAGATGTAGAAGGATGTGTCCAAATACGTTGTAAGATGTGTGGTATGTCTATAGGTAAAAGTGAAGCATCAGAGGCCATATGATGTAGTACAGGAGCTTTGAATCCCTCAATGGCAGTGGAAAAATATAACAATAGATTTTGTTACAGGTCTTACAAAAATTGGGTATGATGCAATATTAGTAGTGGTGGACTAGTGCAGCAAGACAACCCACTTCGTACTCGAGTTAGTTTGTCGAAAGCATGATGAACATTTATATTAAGGAGATTATCCGACTACATGGAGTACCAATTTTCGTTGTGTCAAATAGAGATTCACGATTCACAACTTGATTCTAGAGCATCTTGAGAGCCTTCAGGATGTCGTTGAACTTGAGCACAACCTTCCATCCACAAACGAACGAACAATTCAGACTTTAGGATATATGCTCGGGCTTGCACATTGGACTAGAATGGCAACTGGGATAGTCACCTCTCATTGATGGAATTCACATGCAACAATAGTGACCACTCTAGAATACACATGACATCCTTCACAGCCATGTATGGAAGGCTACGTCATTCACCTATTTGTTGAAGTGAAGTTGGTGGATGGCAATTTTTTGTCAAAGAAGAGCAAATGAAATAGACACAAGAGAATGCTGACAAAGTATGCCTCATCAAAGAAAGGTTGAAGATAGTCTATGTGACATAGAAATCTTATACTGACAAGAAAAGAAGGGAACATATCTTTAAGATCTAATAATGTTGAAAGTTTCTTCAATGAAGGAAGTAATGAGGTTTAGTAAGAAAGACAAGTTGAGCCCTAAATATTCTGGTCCTTTCGAGATACTTGCTCTAGTAGGTGATACAACTTGGCCCTGACACATGAACATCTTCCATGTGTCAATGCTATGCAAGTATCATCACGATGATGCCAACATAAAGAGATTGGGGGAACCATACTTGAACGAAGATTTGATGTACGCAGGGCAACCAATCGAGATCTAAAAGTATCAAACTAAGAATTTGAAGACGAAATTATACCAATAGTGAATGTGGTTTAGACACATCATAGAGATGAAAATGCCACCTAGGAACTGAAAGAATAGATGAGGAAAGATTTTATAGAAATGTCCAAGTGGATGTTCTATTACCTTTTCATCAAATTTGAGGACAAATTTATTTATAAGTACGTTATGATGTAACAACACAAAATTTTGGAAAATAAATAAAGATATTTTATTGTGAAAAATGTGGTTAGTAATTTATTGAATTAATTAACTTCAAAATTGAAGGGAAAATAGAGAAGTTGGAAGAGATAAAGAGTATGAGTAGAGATGGGTTTTGATAAGTATGGTTATGAAATAATTAATTACATTTATATTTAATTAAATTTGAGTAATTATCAAAGGGGGATTAATGATGGATGGTCAAGATTAGGTCATAATCAGTCCATGACTCAATACAAGTCAAAACCCTAATTAAAAACCATAAGTAGGTTTTAAAGGGGTGGTTGGAAACCCTTATTAGCCATCTAATATTTTTACATACAAGCCTCATATTTTTCTTTCGTTTGCATGCGAATCAAAGCACTTCAAAGAGCAACTAGCAACCCATTTCGAAGCCCCCCAGATAGGAGATCATCATCCAAATGATCGACACAAGTTTCAGAATGACGTTTGAGAAAAGTCGCTGCCCAAAGTTTGAGGCTTGTGCAACCAATAGACTAGAGGAAACAAAGTTGATTTTTCAACCAACTTAATACGTAGGGGAGATCCCTATATTTATTTTCATTGATATAGAACTCCAGACTCTTGTCCTTAATATGGATTATGTTTTAGTATAGTTTTACATAGATTGAAATAGTTATTGCATGAAAGAACGATAAAAAACGTCGTGTCAAAGTTACAGTTTCCCAACCGGGCGACAGAACCGGATATCCGTTCTGTTTTGCCCGCCCTTGGTTCGATGAAACTCGTATGTGAATAAGACTCAAAAGGGGGGAGTTGGTAAAAACTCGACCTGGGTCGTAGTAGGGCATGATGAGGGTTCTGGTAACCCGAGCAATACACATGGACTAGTTGAATCAGGGTTTCAGATTACCTGGCTCAAGTTTTTAGGATCCGGGACCGAATAAGTGTAGCAATAGGCTAATCCACCTCGAGTTCCTCTCACACCCGACTTGAGTTCACCTGGGCGAGGGTAAATTGGGCATTTGGGAATATTGCCCGACGACACAGGATAGGTTCCAGAGGGTCAAAATCATAATTTTATATAATTATATATACATTGTATCTATTATTGATTGACCCTGATTATAGTATTGATAAATTGATCATATTATGGATCTTATGATTGATCTAGTAGTCTTTCAGATTGGGTTGTTTAACGTAATGAGAATTAAAAACGATGAAAACTGCTAGGTCTCCATGTATACTAATTGCTTCCAAGCCGAGACTTATTGTTGTTGTATTGAATTGAATAGGAAAAATAATGTACCCAGAAGATTGATACGTCAGCTTGTGGAGAAACCATGGTTGTCCTGTCCCTAGTTCATCATGATTCACAAATCTATTGTTATCATTATTGTTATTGATGGCTTTGCCTTCGACTTGATCCCTCGTTGGCCTGCATGAAAGCAACATGGAGTTTTCCTCCCTATTATATTGGATAAGATAGAACATTAACTGAATTGAATCGAATCGAATCAAAATGAATTGAGTAGATCATTAGTCATTTGAATATTTTTTATTGAGTTAGTAATTCCCTCATCATGTCAAATTATTATTGGTCAATGACCAATTATTGAACTAAAAAATGTTAAATTTAACATTGATTATTGTTCATGCAATTGATAATTGATAAATTGTTACTCAAGAAATCCTACAAGTGGCTTAGCTCAGTGAACGTTGCACATGGCATAGTGTTGAATAATAGAGTTGTTTACCTTTCAGCATTACTAGAATGATGAACTTATGGATGTTTTAACCATTTTGGTTATTATGGATTATTAGCTATTATTATTGAAAAATCTTCTACATTTTATAGTTTATCTTCGAAAAATTATTTTATAAAACAATTATGTAGCATCTATGGGATGATTTAAAACGTCACATGGGTCTTGAGGTGTTACTGCAACAAACAATCAGTCTTCATTGACTTCATGCAGAAGTGATACGACAAGATGCATGTTAGGAACTACTACCAGAATGATACTCTAGTGTTGATGATGATGTTTGATCAGAATGAAACACAAAAAAGAGAGGCATTCATGTTGAGACATAGAAGGTGCACTTTAGTTTTTTAATAAATAAAAAAATGAAAATAACAGAAAAAATTAACAAATCAGATTTTTAGGGAATGAATTTGTCAAATTCATAGTTTAGAGTCTTATGCGAAAGAACGTTATAGTTCAAAGGAGATTTATGAAAATAATCCTAGAAGAATTTATAAATAATAAAAAGTAAATCTTGATAATAATTTCTAATAATTAAATGAAGTCAAAGTAAACAATCACACTTCAAATATTGGAATAAGGATAACCCAGAATCTCACTGCATACATTTATTGTTTTGACATAAAAAGGCTCCCAATAAACTTTACCAAAACCCTTGGGACACATAGAGGCTATAAATAGAGGCTAGGAGACAGAAAAAGATATGCTTGGTGGTGCTTCGGTGCTTCAGAATTGGGAACTTGTGCCTTATTGTAGAGAAGAAGTTTTGAAGTCCGAAGATCACCCGAAGGAGAAAGATCGTCTAGTAACTGTCGATTGTGTTGTGTGATCCTCCAAGGGTTCTGAAGGCTGCAAATTATTCTTCTGTCTTTTAGTTAGATGATCTTTTACCTAGTTTTTATAGTTTATTATTTCTATAATAGAAATTTTATATTCTTTTCAAGAAAGGAAAATTGTTTGAACCCTGTTATTAGTTGAGTTAATTTACCTTTTTAGTTTCTTTTGATTATGCATGTTGAGTACATTGCCTTTTGATGAGTGATTTGATTTCTGAGATTAGGTTACAAACTTGTAAGAGGAGTGATTAGTGATAATTGATCTTTTACTTTTAAGTTGAAGCCTACATAACACTTGTTCGGTAACTCATCGTTTATGCCGAATTTCATGTGGTCTATTATTCTGTCTAGATTTGTGAGTAATAGCATAGGAGATACTTATTAATGCATCTTAAATCTCGGTATAATTAATAATTGACTCATCGTTTGCGGTTGTTAGTTTTATTAGAAGTTAAGATAGTTTGATTTACTCATCTTAAGAGGTCAATACTTTAGGTACTCCTAATTCGTCTTAAGAATCGATACTATTATTTTATGTTATAACTCAATTATTACAGAGGATCATACAAATTTATCTTTACATTAATCATCCATAATTCCCAAGGCTCAACACCAATTTCTTTTATTTGTGTGTCATTTATTTTTTGCATCTTTAATTTTTTTTCCATAACTAAACCCTTTTCTTCTCCTAATTGATTATTAAGATCGATTAGATTTAACTAGTTCCTCGTGAGTTTGGCACTCTACTATCAAATTACTTGATACGACTAGTGCACTTACTAGCAAATTTTTTTTTTTTACAAATTCAACGCATCAGCCTAGAACATATTTATCTCCATTTGCTCCTGGTGAAGGAGTACCCGATCAGGGACCAGCTCCTCTTTGGCATCATCAAGGATGAAATCATGAACATAATGCCCATCCGGAAAGAGACTCGTGCCAGTCAGTGTACTCGCTTGAAGGCGTTTGTCATCGTCGTCGCCATCAGCAACGACAACGTTGGGCTAGGGGTTGTGTTCCAAAGTGGTTGCCACCGCCATACGCGGGGTCAACATACTGGCTAACCTCTCTGTCATGCCCGTCCATAGCGGTTACTGGGCAACAAGATCGGGAATCCCCACATTGTCGACACTATCACTGGAAAGTGCGGATTCGTCACTGTCCGCATGGTGCCCGCCCTAGGGGCATGGGTGTCGTCGCTACCTGTGTGCCCAAGTATGTGCTACAATTCGCTGGTATTTAGGATGTATTTACTTCTTCGTGCGGTTCCACAAAGACCCTTGGTAACTTTGTAAAGTTCCAATTTTTTATCCATACAATCCTTTTGATGATATTATATTCAAGCTTCAAAAGTCATTTTTTTATTGTTTAAGTTAATTGTTTTCTTTTTTCTCATGCGAAGCATCTGTTCGTATAGCTATTCCTTGTTCTCTAAGGTTGTGTCTGATAGCTCTTATTTATTCTTGATCAAGTTACGATATAGTTCCGCAGCCTTATTCTTTATCAACAGATGTTTAGCTTGATTCTATATGTTGTATCCAAATTGCCTATGTTACACTGCAATTGCATCTCTTTCTTTTTTGCTTCATGCCCTCTCCGATGAATACTTGTAGACAAATTCCTATTATGTGTATTGATATAATTAATAACATGTAAGAACACTAAAGATGCCAATGCTATTGTTTCTTTTGAATGCCAATGAAAGGCTAATGGGTGTGTATACAAAGAAAGGGGACATGAGTCGGGGCCGTTTGGTTGTAGAATACTTTTTAGGAGAATAAAGTAGTAGAATATCATATTCTTGAAAAGTATAGATATTCTTATTTTTATCTATGTTTGGATGAAAGAGAATAAAATTTTAAAATATGATATTTTTAATTAAATATTTTATTATAAATAGTTTATGTTTAGTATTATAATAATAATAAAATATTCATATAAAAGCAAAAGATTAAAATTAATAAAAAGAACGATTCAAAAAGTAAAAAATGAGAATATCTCTATTCTTCGTATTTTGAAGAATATTTTTGTTCTTCTGATGGGTGTAAAGCGGTTTCGACGATTTCTAGGTGGTTTCACAAATTTTGATGTTTGATCAAAATAATCTTAAATCAGTTGATGTTTGGCTATATTTTGAGAATAAAGTGATATTCTCCTATTTATTTCATAACCAAATGCTCTCGAGAAGTCGCATTCATTGGCTTGTATTTTTGTTCTCCACCTCCCAAAAAATAGGTTACCATAGACTTTTAGTGGTTAGTGTCGATTCTATTTTATTTTTTTGAGAGGTAAAAGGAATGATTAACGACATGTTAATCATCCAGGCCACTTCTTATAAATATCAAGTCCAAATCAAGAAAGCTACATCATTCGTGGGCCATAAAAACACCACAATGTGAAAGCAAGAATTAGAAAAAAAAAATCAGAAATAGGTGCAATAGGCAGCTACAGAGGTGACTGTCTAACAAGAAACAGGTTAGGGTGTTGATATGAACGCTAATATTTACCGCGTCGCTTGAGGTTCCCTTGGAAACAGCCACATTCTTCTGCAACAAAATCACCCACGTCGCCGCAAAAATTTCGCCACGTCCCTTCTGGATCAATATGTAGATACCCTAGATCGCCCACCACTCCTTAAAGACAGCCCAAATATGTCTTGTTCCATGATAGGCACTGATCATGTCGGCTAAGTGGCCCCCCACTATCCCCCATGATATGGCAGCCCATCTTACACAACAGCGCCTCATTGAAAGTTTGGCCACCCTGCTAGTCCACCATGTCGATCGAATCATTATCACCTGATCCCTTCCAAGAAAAACTTTGTTTGATTGTATCCATACATACGTCTTTCGACCTTCTGCGGAACAACAAGACATAAAATGATAAAATAGGTCGGAGGAGTCGTGAGAAGTTAAGAAAAACAAGTCGGATAACCTGGATAGCAATCTCAACTGCCAGCTCGCTAATCTAGCCTCCATCTTGGGAATGATCCAGTTCCAATCCTTAGATCTGATCAGCCTGTCTGAGAGCAAAAACTAAGGTAGTTGATCGGGAACGCCCCCACAGGGATCTCAAACTGAGCAGAAATCTTGAAGGCTCTTCATGCGATAGGCCAGAGGGAAAGAATAAGGATTTGGAGTAAATAGCTAAAAATTTGGAGTAAATAGCTAAATCGGAGAAATCTTGGAAAATGTTGAGCATAATGCTCAACTTCCTTCTCTCATTGATTGAACCCTCGACAAAAAAAAAAGATAGTGCCAGAGAGGAAGGATGGTTTGATTGCTGAGATGTGAAACCTGCAATGAGTCCAGCCCGAACTAGGTCATATGTAAAGAATGCCAAAGAATCAACAATGACAATGAAAAGAAGAGGGGCCAACGGATTAGTTCCAGCTCTCCGTCACCCAACCATTTACAAAGATAGCAAAAGACGAGGCAGTGATATTCATCTAGTTGACCCATAATTTTGATAAACCCTTTTGCATAAATACAGCCAACAGAAATCCCAATTGAGGGAATTGTAGGCCTTTGCAAAGTCGACCTTCCACTTGAAATCCTTGTTGCCTTGCTGTTTCCATTGTGAGAGAATCTCCAAAGCCATCGCATAACTATCATTCATAGAACAATCGTGAAGAAAAGTCAAGTTAACCGGTGAGATTATGCCATCCACCACCTCATGGAGCTTGTTAGCCAAAACCATGTCGATGAGGTAGATAGCATTAGAACGCGCTATAGGGAGGTAGTTGCTCAACTCTTCTGGCAAAGAATGGTTCGGAACGAGGATTAACAAGAAATAGTTCAGCATTTATAAACCTTGGTTGCCCGCATGAAATTCATGAAAAAACAATCATAACGTCCTCCTTAACAATGCCATCAGAGATGGACCCCCTTGCCCATCCACTTCCATCTTTTTTCACCTTCTCTGCGCCTCATGTGGGTTCTGAAAAAGTCAGAGGCAACCTAGAAATTTGCTTAACGTCTCAGATATCCCTTCCATCGAACCTTGGCCTACTAATGAGGTTGGACCTTCTCCTTTTGCTCGCCAACTGGTGAAAGAATTTAGAGTTCCCTCCTTTAACCACAACTGCCAGGAACATTGTCTCCACATGATTTATCCTCGTCTTGAACATCCATCCTCAAGCCAATCTCCTCGATCCCAAAGTCTAGGTTAGACAGCAAAGTCTTCTCAAAGCAGAAATAGAGTGAACCCGGGAGTCACCATTAGAATACAAAGGATCGGGGTGTGATCTAAGTGCCTACCCAGAGCAATGGCATTTGCTAGTTGGAAGTTTTCTAGCTATCAAGTTTTCTCCACAGATGAGAGGAAGCGATCAAGTTAGGCATCGCCATTGACGAGGCGGATAGTAAATCTGTAGCTTGATGTTGGGACGTCCACGAGCTCATAGTTCTCAAAAAAGGCATAAAATCTCAACTAGAAGCCACCCAATCACGTGCTATCATTCTGGTGGTCCTATGGATTGAGAGACACATTAAAATCATCACCAATAATCCATAAGATACCAAGTATGTCCTCCACAAGGAAATTGACATAAGGAAATTGAGGCTTTGTTAAAATCTCTGAACTCCAAAAATGGTGCCCTCCCATCAGTCGCCGGAATAAGAACAGAAGGGCGAAAAGGTGGTTACAGAGAACATAATGATGACACAATTCAGAAGAAATGTATTACAATTACAACTCACTTACATTCATGGAACTCATATCTATTTATACTAAAACTAACTCATGTCACAAAACGAAATAACATTGTCACAATAGCAATAACATGACAACAGATTCAGTTCCTACAACTGCCGGAGATAATGATGAGGTCACGATGTGATAACTTTCAACACGCCCCCTCATGTTGACGGCGGAAAGAAACTGAACGTCGTCAACCTGCACAGCATCACGGAGATGATGGAAATGAAATAGATAAGCTGTCGAACCATTTTCGTCGAACACATCAGCTGCAGCTTGAGACAAAGGTATCAACTTTGCAAGCTTTTCAACACAACAGTACAAGCTGGACATATGGGGCCATGGAGGCAATTTGTTGAATGCATAACTTGTAGCTGGAGAAGATGTGCGGCAGTTTTGAGTCAACTTGAAGAAACTTGCAAATAAGGATGTGTGGTAGCATCTTGGCAGAGGCAAGGTGTTGATGAAGTTGCAGACACCATGAAGACACGCACATGCTATGGAGAAAATTTCCACTGATTTGCAGACGCCATCACTGCGGCAACAGGAAAAAAAACACCAGAAAAAAAAACTTCTACTGATTGCTTGCTAAGTAGAAGACGCAAGACAACCAAAGGCCTACATCTGTTGACACATGTAAAGAAGAAACTTGATAGCATGCGACATTTGTTGACTGTGAGACGAAAGTTGCAAAGGCCACTTGTTGCTGGAAATGTCAAGAAAATCGTCGAACGCCAAGAATGGACGTCGACCAAGAACAACGTCGAATAAACGGAGAACAAGTTCCAATTGGCGATCGCCATCGAAAGTGAAATCCGGCAAAAATAAGAAGCCAGTGACATACCCAGACATAGCCGAAAAGGAGGCAGACATTAGTGGCGCCAAATGGCAGCCTTCTAACCTGAAAAAAAAAGACGGCGAAAGCCGGAAACCCAAACGCCCATAAAGACATCGGAAATCTTGAAGTAGAATCTCCATATATTGGTGATTTCTGCCAAAGAAAGACAACGAAGTAAAAAAAAGAATCTGTCGAGAAACATCCCGATCGGCAAGAAAATGGAGACAAAACTCTAGATCGACCAACAAATACGGCCATGAAAGAAATTGATAAACAAACTCATCGTAATTCGCCATAGGTGATGCAAGGAGATGATACTCCATCAAACTCCGATGAACATGTCGGTAATACACTAATATCGGCAATAATGTTATGAGAAAATAAAAAATGAAGAGGAAGAAGATGCGGAGGCAGTGGAGGAACACAAATCGAGCGGAGAATGTTCCCAAATTCGACAAGATGAAAGAGAACAGCGAAAAGAAAAGCATAAAGCGGAAGAACAAAGGAAGATTTTGACACACTGTTTGTCAAAGAAGACGATCGAAGAAGAAAATTTTTAACCACCTTCGATATAGATGTTCCTGGGCTCTTCGGCACCATTGTTGTTTGAATATCCAATCGTTTGAAATCGCCCAATGATGTGAAAAGGAGTTCACTCAGATCGAAGGAGCTTAAGCTCTGATACCATGTTAAAATCTGTGAACTCCAAAAATGGTGCCCTCCGATCAGTCGCCGGAATAAGAACAGAAGGGAGAAGAGGCGGTTACAGAGAACATAATGATGGCACAATTCAGAAGAAATGTTTTACAATTACAACTGACTCGTACAGTCATGGAACTCATATCTATTTATACTAAAACTAACTCATGTCACAAAACGAAATAACATTGTCACAATAGCAATAACATGACGACAGATTCAGTTCATACAACTGCCGAAAATAATGATGAGGTCACAACGTGATAACTTCCAACAGGCTCTGAATCTCGGTATACTTGATACATACCAAGTATGTCCTATGTATGTACCAAGTATACCGAGAATGCTCTGAATTCACAAGCGTCCCGTAAACACATGACATAAGGAAATTGAGGTCGTTAGCCTTGATCTTCAGTATGATGGAAATGGAAAACCTCCCTATGAAAGCCGAGACCAAATCAAAATTTGAATCGCACCAGCCAATGACGATACCACCCAATCGCCCGCAGGAGCCCTTCATGACATATTTGGTCATCCAAGATTTTCCAATTTTCCACCAACAAACCTATAAGAGATCCTCTGGTTTAGTCTCTTGTAATAGAGTGATATCTTCCAATCCTATAAATACCTTCCTAAGGTCGACCTTCGTCCAGTATTATGAAGGACCTACACATTCCAGTAGAGGATCCTCATATATGAACAGGTTGCTTCTACCGGCTGCGGGATCTAGTAAGCACGCCCCTCTGTTCTCCTAATAAAGTGTGAACCACATGTGAAACCGACCTGCGCTCATGGGCGTGGATGACTGCAACAACTTCAGAAATCTCCTCCAGCAAGTGGATTGCCCGCCTCTCAACACCCAAGTAAAGTGGCACCATTGCCGTTGGATGGGGGATTGTTCTTGTTCCTCCACCATTTCAGTTGACATTCAGGTTTGTGATGAGCTCGTGATGAGAGTGATTAATTACAAAAGGCAAAATGACTTAAATCTAGGCGTAGATTATGTTCTATACAGATGGAAAAAAATTGCACAAAATTGACAATGCATTATATCGCCTAAAATCCTCACTTCATTCAACTACAAGTGCACAAATCATAGTAGTAGATTCGAATGTCGTATCCACAGTGATTTAAAATTTAAGTTTCACTAACTAATCTAAATTGATCCTAGACTAAAAAGGTTAAAACAATAACTAAGCAAAAGGGAAAGATAAAAGCAAATTAACGTTTTATCACAAGTTTTCTTAGGAATGAAGTTCATCTAATAGCGCTATGGATGGATTACAACAACTTAACAATATAAAGCATGTCAGATTCAACCTATAAAAATTGCTCTCATAGTACATTGAACTTAGAACTAAATATCATATTTTGTTAGTTTGGTTGATTTAAAAGGGGATTCAACTGATGATATCATAAAACTTATGGACCTCTACTAGTGTACTAACATTTCCTCTTAGATGTAAGCATAACAAGAGAAGTGAGTAACAATAGCTACAAGATGAGATAAACAATTCAACTGAATGCATAGATACAATCAGTCCAAAACTAATGCTAACGTTCTTGGTTTATTTCTAAACATCAAGGAAAACTAAAATCAATATCTCGTCTATCATTTTAATATGAGATTCACATTAATAAAAGTTAAATGGATGAATCAAACCTTACAATGGTAAAATGGAACTAGAAAATCAAGTCATTGTTCTTGGCACATTTATGAGCAAGAAAAAAAATGTAAAATCAACTTCTCAGTTGTCATTGTGAAATAAGATTTACATCAACAAAATCATATTCCAAAATATTCAAAAACTGTGTCAATACCAGTGACAAATCTATTGTTCTATATAAATAGAAATTAGACTACTACCCTATCCTAAGAGAGCTAAGATTAAGCTCATTATAAATGTTGAAATCAATACAAAACATAAGACATTATATGTTTTCTACAAAAAAAAATCCATATTTGTTTCTTATTTTAATAAATATTTATTGTTATAAGATAATAAAGATTAAATTGACATTTCACAATTAATAAAAAAATAACTTTATAGATTAACTTATATCTAATTTTATAAATATTATGAAAGACACATGTATCTTAATATTATATATCTTAATTTCATAATGATAATGTACATATAGTACTAATGTTAATCAATATGTGTACATACTGTCCATATTATATATCTTAATAGTATCATTAGATAAAGAATCAATGAATTGTTAGAACTTAGAATACTTATCATTCAAAATCTTTAAATGTGCTTTTTTAAAATATTTTTTTATGAATAAGAGGTAATCCATAAATTTATACTTATGATTAAAACTAATTTATATTATGATTAAAATTAGCTATATTATGATTAAAATTAGTTATATCTTGGATACAAAGTTCTAACATATTTTAATTTTAATTTATCTATTTTATATTCAAAAGTATTTATAATATATATTCTGGATCTATAAATATATTAAAGCAAATGAGTAAAAATATAAAATATTAAAGACGATTATGAGAAAATGAAAAATAATGATAATTAATTTAATATATTATTTTATTAATGCATAAAAAAAAGAATAAAAGTAAATGTAGAAAGAGAAATATGTATTATATTATATTATAAACATTAATAGTAAATTATTATTTTAATTACCGATGGGTCTAGCCTTCGAAATTACCGATAAATTTACATATGTCGGTAATTTCGAAGGCTCAACCCATCGATAATTTTAATAATAAAATATTAAGCATATATTTTTATTATATTACATATATATTATTATAAAATTAATTACCGACGGACCTATCCCGACAATGACATCATAAATATTGTGAAATTCTCATTTAAGCTTAATATGAACTTAGCAGTTGATTGTTGATTAAAAAAATATCATAAGTTGATTGCACATTTTCTTGATTTCGTATATAAATAACATATTGCTTGCCAAAATGAAAATTAAGAGTTTTTTATAAGACATTCTGTTATGAAAGATCTTGATAATGCATATTTTATGTTAAGAATGTAGATATATCTAGATCATATTCAAAGAATTCTAGAATTATCTCAAAAATTTTATGTCAATAAAATTTAAATTGATATGACATGCAAGATTACAAATTAAAAAGTACTCATACAACAAAGACATTGTTTGGTAATTTAAGTTAAGAGAAATGTGTTAGGGTGGTGTAGGAAGGTTGGTAAGATTGAATCCAGTGAGTGTTTATATAAATCATGCTTGGATATCAATTAGTGGGATGGATGGTGTTAGTTTAATCTACTTTGTGTTTAAATACGAATAGGGAAGGTTAAGTTTGATAAATGTCTTTGTTATTCTTATGATAAATTTATTTATTTTATTTTATTGAGGATAAATAAGGGTACACTACAAGAAAATCACCTATTTATGACATTTGACGGACAAAATTCCTTCGCATTTTCTGACGGCATTTGTGACGAATTAAAAAAACCTTCTGAAATACCGGTCAATAAGTCCTTCGCTACTACAGAAGGCAAATTCCTGTCAGTAAACTACCGACGGGCCTATCCTTTGAAATTATCGATGAATATAAATTCGTCAATAATAAAATATTAAGCATATATTAATATTATATTATATTTATTAGAGACGATTTGAAAGTTAGGTTAGGGGAGGATATAATTCCTCAAGTGACAAAGTTTAAATATTTAGGATCAATTGTAAGACAAGATGGTGAGATTGATGACGATGTTAATCATAGAATTCAAGCTGGTTGGTGTAAGTGGAGGAAAGCCACCGGAGTTCTTTGTGATAGAAAAGTACCCAATAAAATTAAAAAAAAATTCTATCGTACTGCTATAAGACTGGCATTGTTATATGGTAGTGAATGTTGGGCTATGAAGGGACAATATGAACGTAAAGTGGGGGTAGCCGAAATGAGGATGTTGAGATGGATGTATGGTCATACAGGATTAGATAAGATTAGGAATGATCATATACGTGAACGAGTCGGAGTGGCTCCTATTAGTGAGAAAATGGTAGAGAATCGTTTGAGATGGTTTGGTCATGTTCAGAGAAGACCATTAGATGCGTCAGTAAGAAGAGTAGATCAAATAATCTGGAGTCCGATTAAAAGAGGGAGAGGGAGGCCAAGGCCGACACTTGACGAACTAATAGAGCAAGATCTGTGAATAATATGTCGAAAGATTTGGTTACTAATAGAGCGGAATGGCGTCGTATGATCCATGTAGTCGACCCCACCTAGTGGGATAAGGCTTTATTATTGTTGTTATTGTATTTATATTATTATTAAATTAATTACCGACAGAAATCTTCCATCCCTAGTAGTGAAGTACTTTTTGACCTTCGGTATTTCAGAAGGTTTTGTTAATTCATTGCAAATGCCTTTAAAAAATGCCAAGGAATTTTGTCCGTCGGAAATTGTTCATCGGAAATAGGTGATTTTCTTGTAGTGAACTATTGGAATTGCTTCAATCTACTTGGACACATAATCAATGGCTAAGAAATTGAACTTGTATCCAAATGAGCTTGGGAAAGGTCCCATGTAATCAATTCCCCATACATCAAAGGTTTCAACTTCCAAATTCTAGACATTGTGCCTGCTCTTTGACATATATCACATCTCTTCACATAAAGATGAGCATCATTAAATAAGGAAGGCCAATAAAATCCTGATTGAAGTATAGTGGCAGCTATCTTTTGAGTAGCTCCATGTCCTCCATATGCTGAAGAGTGACATTGATGAAAAATATCTTAGAATCAAATGCTGGCACACATCTTATAAACATTCCATCAAGGGATTTTTTGAATAGAAATGGATCATCCCAATAGTAATCCTTGATGTCATGAAAGAACTTTTCTTTTACCGATATGAGTAATCAAATGACGCCACAAGCTAAATTGTTGACAATATTATCATACCATGGAGCTTGATTAGCTGAAATGGACATTCATCTGAAAAAGAGTCATTAATATCGATGCCTCTTTTGTCTCTGATTTCCACGTCAAATTCCTAAAGTAGCAGAATTCATCTTATCAATCTATGCTTTGATTCCTTCTTATTAATGAGATGCCTCGCATACAATAACTTTGGCTCCAACTAAATATGATATGAAATGATAAAAAACAAATACCACAGGCAATAGCTCCTTTTTAGTAGCAGCATAATTGACTTGAGTTTCGTCAAGAGTCTTACTAGCATAGTGTTATTTTTGCTCATAATATTAGTCACAACGTGCCTTAGAGTCTTCACCTAACATTAGAAACAATATTATGAGCAAAAATAGCTCAATAAGTTGAAAACTCATAACCTATGTGATACCAACTAATCAATACAAAGAGACATGCAAAGATCAATATCATTATATTATAATGCACAATCAATATTTCATATAACTAAAATTAATATATATAAATTTCTAATCAAAATCATCACCCTCCAATTCCAATCAATATCATTCATATTATAACAAATATATGTATGCAAATGCAACACTCTCATTTGAATGTATGGATCACCAATTGCCCAGTGGTCGGTAGATGGATTCTAGAGGGTGGTCCCCATCGTGAGTAGTGATGTAGCACTTAACTCCATTCTACCTCATTTCAGGGAACATATCATATAGTGATAGGTGGATTCTAGAGATGGCTCCCATCATGATCAGCGATGTAGCATTTAGCTCAATTCTACCTCATCCTTTTCGGAGATCTCATAATGATAGATGAATTCTAGAGGTGACCCCTACGAATGATAGATGATTTCTCATGATGTAGCACTTAGATCCGCATGGTACTTAGATCCGCATGGCACTTAGCTCTAGCCTATCTCATTCCATTTTTAGGGAACAAAATGATGAATTGGATTCTAGAGGTGACTCCCATCATGAACAATGATGTAGCACTTAACTCCACCCATCATATATGCAAATGCAGGATGTAGATGCATGATTCATCATATAGTAATTGCATCTCAAATATCAAAAGATGAATCATATCTTGTAACTCAGATATCCGAAGATGAATCATATCGAATACTCATTTATGAATGGAATTACATTGTACAATATCAATACATATCATATATGCCTTTCAATGCACAATCAATTGATCAATCATTTGAAACATACTTTTCATATGAAATTATCCAAAGACATATTCAATACATATCACAATTAATGTCACGTCGAATTAAAAAAAAAGGTGAATACATAGAGTAGGAGAAACCAACTTACCTAATATAAGTGATGACATAAGGTATTTTCACATTTCTTTTCTTATCATTCATCTAAACCTATAGCAATAATATAGATCCATATGACTCTTACAATCATACCAACATAAAGATTATTGATCATTTACACATTCCATATAGCTCAATCAATTCAATTCATCATAATTTGTTATATTGTATTATGGCCGATTGCACACCTAGTTATGAAAATTCATAATTCTCAAGATAAATAGTAAATTCACATTATTCCAATTTTACTTAGCTCTATATCATAGAAACCTGAATCTATAAAAGTTTTATATTTTATTTCATTAGGAATGGTTCACAAGAAAATCATAATTCAACCTAAGCTTTATGTTGATTATATGTTTTGACAAACTAAGTGAGGTTCAGTTAACCATTTATCACTTTCACTATACTTATCCTTTTCAAGTGATTTCAATTGTAAATAAAACCTAACATATCTTTCCAATCCTAAATTATCAAATAATTATGTAACATATTGGATTTAATACGCAATTTATAAATTTGGGTAATAGTTTTTAGAAGATAGAGTGATAGCATCCCAAAGATGAACACATAACTTTCTCTATAGATATCAAATAAATCTGATTTCAAATCTCAAGAAAACTAGACACTTACGATATAAATTAATTCTAAATTTTGTTAGTGATAGTTTATATACAAAAATTTTCGTGAACACATACTTGTTATTGTGTTGTTCATAAGTTTCTATACATATATGTTTTTGGGGTGATTCAAATTGGATTAGAACCATAATTTAGATAAGTTTTGGGCATAAAACTCATAGTTTATTTCAAAGTATAGAATTTGCAGCATAATCTATATTTAGGCCAACTTTTTTTGTTGGACAGTGAGGCATATGCTAACTAATTACTTGATAACTTTTTAAATACATATGATTCCAAAACAATTCTTTCTGGTATGTAAAGTAGCCTTTTCAAGGATCAATTTATACACGTTTCATAATTTTATAATCATAAAATCTGTTAATAACAAGCTAAACATTCGGCTATTAAACTTAAATCAAGAAAATTCTTTTCCCTAATCAATTTTCACATATGTAACAATTACCCTAACTTCCTTATAAATTCCATTGATATTATAAACAAAACTTTACTTATAATTTTCATAAGTCAAAATAACATAAACCATTAAAGTCTAAATTCGATTCCACTTCATATGTACCATACTAGTTTTCCTTTCTTCCATAAGTTCGGCTAGCATCCGCGGAGACAACCCCTTTCCTTTTTACCATATCCCCTTCCATTCCTCCTTATTTCCTCTTACGGCCGACCACAAAATGAAAAGAAAGATCTTATTTCCTCTTTGGTTTGGCCAGCATAGAAAGAAGACAAACGTATCTTTTCTTCCTTTCCTCCTCTTCAACTCGGTAGCAAAAAGGAAAGAAGGCAACCTTCCTTTCCTTACACCCTCTCTCTTCAAATTGGCCAATAATAACCCCAAGGTCACGATTCTTTCTAAAAGCTTCCTTTTATTTTTCCCCTTGAGTCATGCAAGGTAAGTCGGCAATGTATTCTCTCCACTTCAACACTCAGTAAGGTTTTTATAAATTTATTTTTGCATGATTATAGGTGATATGGCAGCTCACAATTTAATTTTACTTATTTATGAGGTGAGCTGTCATGCTACTAAATATTCTTCTTGTCTTTTTTTTTTGTTTTATGGTAAGTCAGTACAATGGTGTCTGTAATACCTCCGGCCCAATCAAGATATTTTTTGCTTTGATCCATTGGCCCATACAAATTTAAAACGCGTCTTTAAAAGTGAAGGCTAAATATAAGTCCATGGTCTTTTAGACCCCAGGTCGTTACAATAAAACATGCCACACCTATACAAGGCCATGTTCCCATATATACCCAGCATCACTCTCTTGATTTATGCATGTGAGACTAATTCAAGGCATGCTGATGCGTGTACAATTGATAGCAAGTGTACTAGTCGCTCAAGTAATAAAATGATGAGTATAAAGTATCGTTCGAGGACAAGAAATAATTAATAACTTCTCTTACTTATAACTTGAGAAAAGATGAATAAATTGTTTAATGTGAAAATAGGTTGAATAATTAATAAAAATATAAGAATATGATCAATGGAGTTTAAAAGTATAGATTTGATGAATAGGACTTATCTTGATTAATACCACTACTCACATATGAATTCTAGACAAAAGATGATGAATTAATAAAGTAAAATTCCCAATTTGATTTAACTAATATTTCAGGCTTTAAACCCTATTTTGAGATCAATAAAAGAGAGTAATCCTTTCATTTTTTAATCTAATTTATTCAATCTCAAAACGCATTCAACTGGAATATAAAGTTAAGGGCTTTCCAAGTCACCTTAACAACAACACAATTGAGTCTCTTGCGATTTCCCCAATTATGGCATGTAAGAGAAAAACCAGAGAAAAACTCTAGAGAATCTAAAGACTTCTTTTCAGATAATCGAAAGATTCAAAGGAATAAATCTCAGACAACAATCAATAAAACCATCAAACATGCTATTGATCCATCAACTAATCGTAAAAAGAATTCATAAAGAATAAAGTTCAATCAAGAAAATCCTAAAGAACTACTATAATAATCTAGAGTACATCAATCTAAATAATGTTTCAGGAAAAGAAAAGAGAACAAGAAGAACTACTCCTAATTCTACCGTCCTCTCTCGAGTTTCCGGCAGAACTTCGTTGTAGCCTTGTTATCTCCTTCAACAAGCCTTCAACTTCTGAATTATGCCCTCCAAAAATGCTTTTCCAGGCCCTCTTCTGCCTCCTTTTATAGGTTTTCTCGTCCCCAAGGAAAGAAACAAAAAATATATTCAAAAAGTGATAAAAACAGCTTTAAAATGGCTTAACAGACCGCCGTCACGGCCGTGAAAGGCTCCGGCACGGTCGTGACAGAAGGCTGAAAAGGCTGAAAAATACTTAGCCATTTTTTTGCTGGAAAATGTCTCTGTCACGGCCATTACAGGCTCTGTCACGGCCGTGACAGGGACTTAGTCAAATTTCTGCTTGGAAATCTTTTTGTCACGGCTATGACTAGAACTGTCACGGCCATGATAGTCTTATTGACTGTTTTAGGCCTTTCCTTGCCTTGATTTCGACGTTCTCTCGTATCCTATCATGAATAATTTCTAGATTTAGGTAGAGATCAAATCTAAAGGAAATTATATGAAAATAAATCAAAACTCCTCTTTTCTAAACATAAAAATATTCTAAAGTGTTAATCAAATGATCCAAATTAATGCATGATTTTCCGTGCATCAAATACCCTCAAGCTTAATATTTTGTTTGTCCTCAAGCAAATTTCAGATAAGGCATAGTGCTCCATCACAAAATTAATACTTTTCTCCCACTGTTTTTTTACACGACCATCACTAGAGTATCTATTCTCAATCAATACCCAGCCTTGCAGAATTCTTAGTATTCAAACATGTCTTTCCTGCATATCTACAAATAATATTAGTCAATCTCATAAGAGTATCAATATTGAACCACAAGTCTTTAAGGAGCTTATTTTCATACTAATATAATTTCATATTTCAGCATAATTTTTTTCTTTAAGAATTTAGTACTCCTCCATATTGCACAAAGTGGTTCATGTAACGGGCTTTCGACCGACGGATCTCAGAGCAGATGCCTTTAGGTCATCAGGCAAGAATCCCCTACGGATCTAATCATCCAGACACACCAAGGTTCCAGAGGGTACTTTATACTTTTCACTTAACTGTTGGATCTCAACTAGCTCTCTTTTCATTCACTTTAACATTAAAATTAATTAGCATAATTATGAGCTCCAAAAAGACTTAATGCTTTCAATTGAGATGCAATTATAATCAAGACTAACATCATAGTAAATAATAGAGAAATTCATCATTTAAAAGCTAGTCCTTCTACTTAGCAACAAACTCAATCCAAATCCTAATACTCTAGTGATACCCGATAAAAAGAAACAATGATTGAATTTCATAGATTAGGCGATGTTCTGAAAATAAACTTAAAGACAACAAAATAGTAAACAAAGAGAAATGAGATGACACACAAATTTTTTTCTCAAAAATTTTCATAGTTAGATGCATGCCAAACAAAATAAGATGATCGATTCAAAATATTTAAATAAGACATGCCATGCAAATGCAAAATGAATTAAGTCCCTCCCCCAAGCTTGAACAATTGAGAAAAGAAACACATAAGTGGGAAAATGTAAAGGAGAAGAAACAACCAAGGCTTAGTCTTCTGGAGGTGGCAATGGCGAGAAGGAATATCATTCAGGTCTTGAGAACGATTGCGAAAATAGTCGTAATCGAAGTTTTTGTTTTTTCCTGAACATGAGCATAACTAAGTTAATATCAAATCTACTCCACAACTAAGAAACTAAAAGAAGTAAAGAGAAAAGGGTTTAGGCAGTGCAGTTCTAAGTTATAGTCGTTAGCTTGACTTTTGCCCTTTCATCTTTAGGGGTCTAATAAGGGCACTGAGTGGCCACTTATTAAGGTGATTGAATTTGCTTACTCTCTTGGATTTTTATCTGTATTGCTAGGCAAGCTCCCTGGCTGTCTTCCAGTTACCATGTTTGCTAATTGTCCGATCTGTGTTTCTAGGTTTCTGATTGATGCATCTTGATTAGTAAACTTGGTCTCCACAGTGAGGTTGAACTTTCATAAGACATTTTCCAAATCACTTTTTGGTTCGGTATAAGGTTGATAAGCAGGGGGTTGTGCTGAACTCCTATTATTCACCCAAGAGTAATTAGGAGGAACCCTTATCCCACTGTTGTATGCATTTCCTCCAACATTGTTCCTGAAAGAATTATTAGAAATAAAGTTAGCATCCTCAAAATTTTGCTGATTACAATTTATACCTGCTTGGCATTCATGATTAGGATGTCCCCCTCCACACATGACACATGTGATGTTCGAAACCTTGTTGATAGATCTTTGAGTCATCAACATATCCATTTTCTTTGCTAAGGCATCTAACTGGGCTTGAATGTGGGTAGCTTTATCAACTTCATAAAGTCCAGCCTTCTTTGCCCTTGAGTTTTGCCAATTGTTCAAGGCAAGATTGTCGAATATTTATAAAGATCTTCAGGGGATCTATCAGCAATGGTTCCTACAGCAGCGGTGTCGATCTTGTCCTTTATCTATGCTGAAGCCCCATTGTAAAAGTATTGGATCTGTTGGTAAAGAGGGATGTTATGATTTGGAACTTTACTGACGAGATCCTTGAACCTATCCCAAGCTTCATGCATAGACTCTGTATCCTGCTGGCAAAAAGAAGAAACTTCAGATAAGCATCTAGCAGCTTTTTGTGGTGGACAGTACTTGATAATGAATGCTTGACGCATTTCTTCCCAATTTATTATGGTTCCTATCGGCAATGTAGTGAGCCAAGTATAAGCTTTTCCTTTCAAAGAAAAAGGAAAAAGTTTTAGACGAATTGCATTATCTGTTACTCCCTGAAATTTGAAAGTTGAACATAATTGGACAAATTTCGTAATGTGGCCGAATGGATCTTCATCTATATCTCCTCCAAATTGTGTGTATGATATCATTTGAACTGTTCCCTACTGGATTTGAAAATTGTTAGCACCAATTTCAGGGAGTGTAATAGTCCCTCTCTCATCAATCATTGGTCCCATGGTGTAATCCCTCATAGTTCTATACACAGGTGGAGGTGGTGGTAATTGGTTTTCAATCTGCCTTTGTTGTTCTGCCATCTTAACAATAGTAGAAATTTTCTTCTTTAGTCTTCTGGTAGTTCTCTCTATTTCAGGATCAAACACTAGTGATTCGTCTGAACTTCGTGTATTAGGCCTATGTCCTAAGGCACTAGTGCTAGAATCCTCCAGGATGTGTGGATTATGAACTCTTCAATTCCTGCAACCACACCAATATAAATGAATGGTAATAATTCTCAAATTAATAAGTAAGATAGGAAATTAATTATTAACAAGTCCCCGGCAATGGCGCCAAAAACTTGATGCGTGTAGAATTGATAGCAAGTGCATTAGTCGCTCAAGTAATAAAATGATGAGTATAAAGTATCGTTCCCACGAGGACAAGAAATAATTAATAACTTCTCTTACTTATAACTTGAGAAAAGATGAATAAATTGTTTAATGTAAAAATAAGTTGAATAATTAATAAAAATATAAGAATATGATCAATGGAGTTTAAAAGTATAGATTTGATGAATATGACTTATCTTGATTAATACCACTACTCACATATGAATTCTAGACAAAAGATGATGAATTAATAAAGTAAAATTCCAAATTTGATTTAACCAATATTTCTGGCTTTAAACCCTATTTTGAGATCAATAAAAGAGAGTAATCCTTTCGGTTTTTAATCTAATTTATTCAATCTCAAAACGCATTCAACTGGAATATAGAGTTAAGGGCTTTCTCAAATCACCTTAACAACAACACAATTGAGTCTCTTGCGATTTCCCCAATTATGGCATGTAAGAGAAAAATCAAAGAACAACTCTAGAGAATCTAAAGACTTCTTTTCAGATAATCGAAAGATTCAAAGGAATAAATCTCAGGCAACAATCAATAAAACCATCAAACATGCTATTGATCCATCAACTAATCGTACAAAGAATTCATAAAGAATAGAGTTCAATCAAGAAAATCCTAAAGAACTACTCTAATAATCTAGAGTACATCAATCTAAATAATGTTTCAGGAAAAGAAAAGAGAACAAGAAGAACTACTCCTAATTCTATCGTCCTCTCTCGAGTTTCCGGCAGAACTTCGTTGTAGCCTTTGGATCTCCTTCACCAAGCCTTCAACTTCTGAATTATGCCCTCCAAAAATGCTTTTCCAGGCCCTCTTCTGCCTCCTTTTATAGGTTTTCTCGTTTCCAAGGAAAGAAACCGAAAATATATCCAAAAAGTGAATAAAAACGGCTTTAAAACGGCCTAACAGACCGCCATCACGGCCGTGAAAGGCTCCGACACGGTCGTGACAGAAGGCTGAAAAATACTTAGCCATTTTTTTGCTGGAAAATGTCTCTGTCACGGCCATGACAGGCTCTATCACGGCCGTGATAGGGACTTCGTCAAATTTCTGCTTGAAAATATTTCTGTCACGGCCATGACCAGAATTGTCATGGCCGTGACAGTCTTATTGACTGTTTTAGGCCTTTTCTTGCCTTGATTTCGACGTTCTCTCGTATCCTGCAATGAATAATTTCCAGATTTAGGTAGAGATCAAATCTAAAGGAAATTATATGAAAACAAATCAAAACTCCTCTTTTCTAAACATAAAAATATTCTAAAATGTTAATCAAATGATCCAAACTAATGCATGATTTTTCGTGCATCACATGCCTCATGCATCCTTTCTCCTTAGGGGACTAATCCAAGGCATGCCTCATACATCCTTCCCCTTTAGGGTAGACTACGATGTTATTCAAGGTATGGATTGGTTAACTTACCATGTCGAAAGAAGCCTATGAGCCGCCCATTGAAGCAACGTGACCAATACCTTTTAATTGCTCAGTAGAACCTAGAAATCATCAGGTTGTGATATGAATCTAGAAATGCCTATAATTGTAGCCAGTAATAGAAGAATGCTCTAGCAAAGTTGGATGATGAAGATAATGGTGTGAATCTCAGGCATTAGAAAATTGAAGATAATCAAGAATGTTTGGAATTTACAATTAATCCATTACAAGATCGAGTTAGATTAGATCCAACTTCTCAACGTGTTATGAATTGGGCCGCGTGAAGAGTCAACATAACCCGGGTCAAATAAATAATGGTTTAACCATATTTATTTGGAATTAATTATACATGGAAATTCTGTTGAGATTTGTAAGAGGAAATTGAGTTTGTTATTTTACTAAATTAGTTAGGTTACTTGTGGGCTAAGTTAGGGTATTTTCTTTCAGCCCAAGTTCTGTTTCTAGGGCCTATAAATACTTCTACTCATTGTTATTTCAGACATCTTTGAATCTATGAAAATTTGGCTTAATTGATTTTGCTATGAGAGAACTCTTGCAACCCGTTCTTCGGGAACTTCTGCCACTAATTATAAGGTTGGCTATCTTGTGATTAAGTCGATCTATTTATAATATCGATTGCTTGGTCCATTGTAATCTTGAGGTTGATATTCCGTTGCCTTGGAAATTTGTTTGATCTCATTTCTTTTGATTATCATATATTGTTTCGGTCACTCAAGGCATTGTTCTTGAGCATCATATCAGTTGGTATTAGAACCGTGTGTTTGATTCGATTTTCTAGTTATCTTCCATTATTCTAGTTTTTCCCCTATTTCAGTTCTAAAAAAAAGCACAAAAACTTCGAGAAAAAAATCTACTTCTTTGTTCTTCAAATCTTAGCCAACTTCCTTATTTTATTTCATTTGTTCTTCAAACCCTAGCCGTCATCCTTGTATTCTTCAAACTCTGCTGTAGTTAAAAAAAAAAGAAAACCATAAACAATTCTGCAAACTTATTGTTGAAACCCTAGCCATCATCCTAATTTGTTCTCAAGTTTGCTGCAGTTTAAAAAAAAGCTGAAAAAAATATTCGAAAATAGAAAAAAAGATTGAAAAGGAAGGTGAAAAAAGGAGAAGGGATGAATAAGAAAGAAAATTTGTGAGAAAAAAATTAGAAATTTTTTTAACAAAAAAGGCTGAAAGAAAGGATTCAAAAGAAAGAGGAAAAATAATTTGAGAAAGGTGCAAAAGAAAGGATTCAAAGGAAAGGTTATTTTTGAAGAGAATGGTGCAAAAGAAATATTTGAGAATAAAATAATTTGACTCAAGGAAGGGTGATCTTTGATTTCATTCAAATTCTGAATTTTTGATATTTGTCCTTATTTGGCAACCTTTTTTCTGATCTCTATTCTAATTTCAACTTCAAGATTTCTTTTTATCTTGCAATCATATTGATAAATTAGATTGATTTAATTGCTCATTGCCTTGTCTTGACTTGCATTAGTTCTATTAGAACTTGTTGGAGGGTTCAAGAGAGAGAAAAAAGGCTGAGTCATGAGTATAAAAAAGCCAAATAAGTTGAGGTAAAATACGAGTGTCACTACGTGAGGTAGTGAGGTTGCTTTTACCATTAACTTTTGCTGCAGAAATTTCTTACAATGACAGCAGGAGAGGACAAAGAACATAATCCTAGAAAAGAAGCAATTGATCAGAGAAGAACGATGGAGATCATGACACAATATTTTCAACATCTTGGCAATATGATTACTAAACTTTATGATGAGGTAGATGTGCGGAACGATCAAATTGTACAACTACAACAAGTTATACAATCAAATTAAAGAAGAGATCGCCAAAGACTCTGTGTTGTTAATGATGTGATGGAAGAGTAAGTTGACGAAGCCTATGTTATAAATTGGAGAAGGCAAAGATGTGTTCAGAGGTAGAAGAAAGGAATGAGAAAGGGAACCAGATGGAGATGTCACTGATCGAAACACAGGTTCTATTAAACTATCTCTCCCTACCTTTCAAGGAAAAAGTGATCCTGATGCCTATATTGAATGGGAACAAAGGGTAGAAGTATATTTCATCGTCATAATTATTTTGCTGAGAAAAAGGTTAAACTTGCTATTATATCTTTTGCTGATTATGCTATTTGGTGGAATCAATTAACCATTAATAGACGCATAAATCGAGAACCTCCAATTGAAAATTGGGATGAGATGAAAATTATATTGAGGAGAATATTTGTTCCTCCATCATATTGTCATGACTTACGTATGAAATTGTAGATTATGAGACAGGGATCAAAGACTGTTTTGAAGTACTATGAAGAGATAAAAATGACACTCATCCACGCCAACATAAATGAGGATCCTGAAGACACAATTGCAAGATTCATATGTGGACTGAATCGAGAGATTTTCAGAGCTATGGAATTGCAAGAGTATTTGGAGTTGGATGAAGTTCTGCATAAGGCTATTAAGGTTGAAAAGCAATTGAAGAGAGATATTCGCCTACATAGCAAATTTGAAAGTTCAACTTCTGTTTGGAAATCAAAATGGCGTGCAAATTCCAAGTCAGTTGATAAGACAACTCAAAAATTGGAGGACAAAAATAAAGCTGAAAATTTCAACTCAAGGGATAAAGGTATTGCCTCTAATAGCTCACAAAGGACTCAAGATATTAAATGTGTTCATTGTCTTGGTTCAGGTCATATTAGTTCACAATGTCCAAATAAATGTGCTATGATCATGATGGACAATGGTGATATTGCATCTGAAGAAGAGTTGTAATAAGAGGGTGCATCATCCTTAGGAGATGAAAGTGGAGAAGAAATTGAAGAAGTTGAGAAAAGTTTGGTTGCACAACATCACTTGAAGAAAGATGAAGCTGATTGTACATCTACTCAAAATAATTCTGAGAGTTGTGAGAAAGACAAAGATGAAGAATATGAGTGCCACAACTTGAGTGATGAAAATGATAGCCATATAATTTTTGAGTGCTTAGAAAGGTCACCTTTTGAAAGTATTGAGATACAACATTTAGATGCTGAGTGTTACAAGAGCTGTGAGAATGAGAGAAGATTAGATCTTGAGTGTTTAGAAAGGCCACCTCCAGAGAGATATCAGAAAAAAAGACTTGAGTGTTGAGGTAAAAGAAAGAGAATTAAGTAAATTTTCTCCTAACACTAACCATCTTTTGTCTTTTAATTCTGATTTGTCCATGCAGATATGTAGGAGTGGAGTATATGAAGATACAAATTCTATCATGCAATGAATTGAAAGAGATTGTATTAGATTTATGATGACTAGTTTGAAAAGTTCATCTCTTACATTTGAAACTTTATATTTGTTTGATGTGACTAATTTGCAGGATACAATTGAGAGAAGTATTGAATGGCATGCAAACATTAGATCTGAATTTCTATTCCACTTTGTTCTTCATTGAGTGCTGAAACACTTTATTTGAGCATGTTGAAATTTTTGAATGAATATTTTCTAGTCCTGAACACTTTTGATTGGTTGATTTTGATTTTAAGATTTTCTGAGCCTAACTTATTCATTTCTTTAAATCCATCTTTGTGCTTTCCTAAGATCATTTCTGCGAATGATGGCGGCAAACTTTCATATAATTTTCACATCATGATTCGAAAATTCATTGCATTTGCATTAGTTGGACTTTTATTCATTTCCCATTGAAGATTTGAGATTAATTTCTTGGGGGATATTTTGATTTATAACAATCATTTGCGTTATCATTTTGGTATATTTTGATTAGTTGCAGGGACTTGCATTATTCTTTTCATGAGCCGAGATATTTGCTTGGTTATGAATCTTACAATATTTCACTTTCAGATGTTAAGGATTCATTTTATTTCATGGAAACTAACATTTTTATCTTGGAACCACATGACAACCTCCATATAGAATTGCTAGTTCTTTGGAATGTATTGCACACTTTATTTGATAGGATCCTTATGCGCAAAGGAAGGTCCCTTAAGTTTCGTAATTTGTTTTTTAAAATACCATCATCTCATGGGCATAAGATATTTCATTCAGGTTATGTCCCTTAAGTTATTCCTTTCAGCCCATGTTCTGTTTCTAGGGCCTATAAATAATGCTACTCATTGTTATTTTAGACATCTATGAATCTATGAAAATTTGGCTTAATTGCTTTTGCTGTGAGGGAACTTCTGCAACCCGTTCTTCGAGAACTTCTGCCGTTAATTACAAGGTTGACTATCTTGTGATTTAGTCCATCTATTTATAATATTGATTGTTTGGTTCATTGTAATCTTGAGATTGATATTTCGCTGCCTTGAAAATTCGTTTGATCTCGTTTCTCTTGATTATCATATATTGTTTCGGTCACTCAAGACATTGTTCTTGAGTATCGTATCAGGTTGTCTCTACTCATTTTGCATTTTAACACACATATTCTTTACAATTATTTTGTAGTTTTCTTGTGTATGGGCCTAACACTTCAAGCTTGGGGGAGGGACTTAGTCCGTTTTGCATTTGCATGACATGTTTACTTTCAACATTTTAAGTCCATCATCTTATTTTGTTTGGCATGCATCTATGTGTGAAAATTCAAAAAAAAAATTGTCATCACATTTCTCCTTGTTTACTATTTTTTTATTTTTAGAACATAGCTTAATCTATTAAATTCAATCACTATTTCTTTTTATCGAGTATCACCAGAGTATTAGGATTTGGATTGAGTTTGTTGCTAAGTAGAATGACTAGCTTTTAAAGGTTGAATATCTCTATTATTTACTATGATGTTAGTCTTGATTATAATTGCATTTTTATTCACAACATAAAGTCTTTCATGAGCTTATAATTATTCTAGAAATGACAAATAAATATAATGATAGAGTGAAAAATGAAAAGAGAGCTAGTTGAGCTGCAACAAGTTAGTGAAAAGTATAAAGTGCCCTCTGGAACCTTGTTGTATTCGGGTGATTAGATCCGTAGGAAATTCTTGCCTGGCGACCTAAGGGCATCTGCTCTGGGATCTGTCGGTTGAAAGTTCGTTACATGGACCACCTTATGCAATATGGAGAGGCACACAAGTACACCAAAAAATCTAAAACTAAGTAAAAAGAAAAAAAAGTATGAAAATAAACTCGTGGAAGACTTGTGGTTCAACATTGACAATCTTATGAGATTGACTAATATTATTTGTAGATACGCAAGAAGGACATGTTTAAGGGCTAAGAATTCTGCAAGGCTGGGTATTGGTTGAGAAGATACTCTGGTGATGGTCGTGTAAAAGAACAATGGGAGAAAAGTATTGGTTTTGTGATGGAGCACTATGCCTTATCTGAAATTTTCTTGAGGACCAGCAAAATATTAAGCTTGGGAGTATCTAATGCACGAAAAATCATGCAATAGTTTAGGCCATTTGATTAGCATTTTAGAATGTTTTTATATTTAGAAAAAGGGAGTTTTGATTTATTTTTATACAATTTCCTATATATTTGATTTCTACCTATCTAGAAATTATTCATGGTAGGATATGAGAAAACATTGAAATCAAGGCAAGAAATGGCCCTAAAATAGTTCAGAAGACTGTCAGAGCCGTGACAATTCTTTTCATTGTCGTGACAGAAAGATGTTGCAATAAAAAAATTGTCGAACTCGCTATCACGGGCTTGATAGTTTCTTTCACAGCCATGACAGAAAGATTTCCAGTAGAAAAATTTCTAAGTCACTATTTCCCCAGGTGATCATCTCCTTTATTTTTATTATTTCTTTTTATTCACATCCAAAATAATATATTTTCTTAATTTCTCAATTAACAAGGTTAAAATAAAATTTTATTTCACTTTATTACTTGAGTGACTAGTGCACTTGCTAGCGTTTGCTATCAATTATACACGCATCACTGGACAGAGGTTTCATCAAGCCAAGTGTTTCCCCATGAGGTGCACCATCCTGTTTGTGAAGAAGAAGGATGAATAACTAAGGTTATGCATAGACTACATAATGTTGAAAAAAGTGACCATGAAGTACAAATACCCTCTGCCTAAAATTGATGATATATTTAATCGATTGTCCACAACGTCAATCTTCTCAAAGATTGTTATGAGAAGTGGAAATCATCAACTTAGAGTAGTTGATGAAGATATTGCAAAGACGACCTTTAAGTCAAGGTATAGCCATTATGAATTTTTGGTTATGCCTTTTGGACTAGTAAATGCTCTTGCAACATTTATGGATTTGATGAACAGAATTTTCAAGCCCCATATCGACACATTTGTAATCGTGTTTGTAGATGACATATTGATTTATTCATCAAGTCTTGAAGAACACCATAAGCATTTGCAAATAGTTCTGGAGACATTGAGGCAGCACTAGCTATATGCCAAATTCTTCAAATGTGAATTTTGGTTGGAGCAAGTAATGTTCTTGGGCCACATAGTCTCAAAAGAAGGGATCTTAGTGGACCTAAGTAAGGTAGAGGCTGTCATCAATTGGGAAAGGCCAAAGATAGTGACAGATATCAGAAGTTTCGTTGGATCAGCTGGCTACTATAGAAGATTTATCCAAGACTTCATCATGATTGCTGCCCCTATGACAAAGCTGATCAAGAAGGGAGAAAAGTTCAATTGGACACAGAAATGTAAAGAGAGCTTCCTGGAGCTAAAGAGAGATTGACTACTGCACCAGTGCTAACAATTCCCACATGAATTGAAGCTACATAGTGTACAGTGATGTCAGTGGAGCTGGGTTGGGCTGTGTGTTGATGCAACATGGAAGAGTGGTGGCTTATGCTTTAAGACAACTCAAGCCACACGAGAGGAACTATCATACTCATGACTTAGAGTTGGCGGTAGTAGTGTTTTCTCTAAAGATATGGAGGCACTACTTGTAATGGGGAAGAATTTGAAATGTTCACTGACCACAAAAGTCTCAAATATGTGTTCACTCAAAAGGAACTCAACATGAGGCATAGGTGATGGATAGAGTTTCTGAACGACTACGAGATTGGCATTCTTTACCATCCAGGGAAGGCCAACTCAGTAGCAGATGCTCTAAGCAGAAGATGGGAAGGGTTAGTGGCATGCCTTAGAGTCTATAAATGGACTCTCATTGAAGAAAGTACTTAGGGAAAATTGTTGATGCACTATGTCATTCAATTTGATTTAGTGTCAAGGATAGCACAAGCACAAAAAGAAAATCTAGAGTACAAAGACATGAAAGCTCTATATGAGAAAGGGTGCCCAGACTACAAGATGGAAGAAGATGGGACCATCAAGTTTCAAGATAGGTTGTGGGCACCTGAAGATAGAGGGCTCAAGGAAGAAATTCTGACTGAGTGCCACAAGTCAGAGTTTCTATCCATCCAGGAACCACTATGATGTTCAACGATCTACAAAAAACATTTTGGTGGAGAGACATGAGGAGAGAAGTGACATACTTTGTCTCCAAATGCTTAGTCTGCTAACAAGTTAAAATTGAGCACTAGAAGCCACCAGGGTTATTGAACACACTACCCATACCACAGTGGAAGTGGGAGGAGATCATAATGGACTTCTTTGTGGGTCTCCCAAAGACACAAAAGGGTCACGATGCCATTTGGGTCATCATTGACAAATTGACCAAGTTAACTCACTTTTTACCCTACAATGTGAGACAGTCAGCTACAAGTATGGTAAAATTATATGTTGATGAGATTATCCGATTACATGGGATTCCTATTTCCACTGTGTCGGATAGAGACCCCAAGTTCACTGCAAGGTTCTAGAGAGGCTGCAGCATGCATTTGGTACAAGGTTACACTATAGCACTACATTTCACCCTCAGAGTGATGGACAAAGCGAAAGAACAGTACAGACTTGGAAGACATGCTCAGAGCATGTGCCATAGATTGGCAAGGCAGTTGGGATAACCATCTCACTCTAGCTGAGTTTGCCTACAACAATAGTTATCACTCAACCATCAAGATGGCTCCATTTGGCTTTGATTCTGGAGAAGGTGGGAGAAGGGGCATACAAATTGGCTTGGCCTCCTTCCTATGCTAGGATCCACAATGTTTTCCATGTGGCAATGCTTCGCAAGTACACATATGACAGTTCCCATGTGGTGGTGATTGAAGAGCCAACCATCAAGGAAGACCTCACTTATGAAGAGTATCCTACAGAGATACTAGAGTATGGTGAACGTTGATTGAGGAAGAAAGTGGTGAAGATGGTAAAAATTACATGGAAGCACCACAATGGAACCGAAGCGACTTGGGAACTAGAAGAAGAAATGAAAGAACAATTTCCAAGACTATTTGGTAAATGCTTTATGTTATAGTTTAAAATTCGTGGATGAATTTTCTTTTAAGGGGGGAGGATGTAATACCCTAGATTTTTATCAGGGGCAATTTGGACTTTTCATCCAAACCCTCATGATCTCCCCTATATAAAGGTCCCAAATCCTCTTGTTAATCTCTTTTGTCAATTTCTCACTTGACAGCTAGGGCTTGAGGAAGGAGGAGAGGAACAAGGAGGAGGAAGAAGAGGAAGAAAGAGGAGAAAGATTTAAGATCAATGTATGTAAAGGAAATCCAAACCCCTCTGTCCTCTTTCAATATTCTTCCTGTAATGGATTGAGAGTTTGAGGACTCATTGTTCACAGATTGGATTGTGATGAGGGTTGTTTCTTTGAAATCAACAGATTTATGTCATGGATAGAAATTTGGATTAGATTTATTATATGGTTCATGTTCTTCATATTATTTATGATTTAGGGATGAACACTAGATCCTAGAAATTCCATGAATTATTATGTTTTCTAATGTTCTTTTGATCCTAGAATGCCTAGGAAATGTTTATATTTTGATTGTGCATATTATGTATCATTTCCCATAAAGTCAAAACAATCAGTGCAGAGTCTTATGGATCTATATGTACACGAGATCATCAGACTTCATGGGATCCCCACCTCTATTGTATCAGATCGGGATCCAAGGTTTACAGCCAGATTCTGGAGGGGACTACAAGACTCTTTTGGAACGAAGCTGAATTACAATACGACATTCCATCCACAAACGAATGGTCAGACTGAATGGACCATCCAAATAGTTGAAGATATGTTAGGAGCTTGTGCCCTCGACTTGAAGGGTAACTGGGATGATCATCTACCACTCATTGAGCTTGCTTATAATAATAGCTACCATTCCAGCATTCGTATGGCTCCCTTTGTAGCTTTGTATGGGAGACCATTTCGTTCACCTGCATGCTGGAATGAGGTAGGTGAAAATAATATTTTGGATGCTAAGGAGCTGAAATGGACAGAGGAATACTCAATAAGAGTTGAGTTGATACAAGAAAGGATGAAGGCATCTCAAGTATAAGCATGATGTAAGCGATTACATCCATCCTATGGGCGAGTTCATAATGTGTTCCACGTCTCCATGCTCCGAAAGTATAAGAATGATGATGCAAATGTTATATGGTATGAAGAACCCAATCTCAAAGATGACCTGACCTATGAGGAGCAGCCCATCCAGATTCTAGAGACAAAGGTTCAACGTCACAACAACAAACATGTACCACTAGTCAAGGTGGCTTGGAGCCATAACCGAGGTGACGAAGGAACCTAGGAGCTCGAGTCTGAGATGCAAAGGGAATTTCCCGCACTATTTGGTAAGTCCTGACTTCTGACCAAATTCGAGGACGAATTTTATTCTAAGGGGTTTATGATGTAACGCCCGAGATTTAATTGGGGGAAAAGAAAAGGAAGATAAAACAAATAGGGAAAAAGATAAAATCTGAAATCAGATTTTAAGAGGAGTTGGTTTCCAACCAAACTCAAACTTCTCCCCTATAAATAAGATGCCAAACCAAATAAAAACCCCCTTTTCGTTTCCTCACGAAGCCGGCCCTAATTTCTACTCATATGTGCGCCCTTTTTGTTCTTTCTTGTCCCTGACGGCCATCGCCATACAGGAGGTCAACTAGAGGATTCGGACGACGCTGGACGTGCACCTGAACTGAGAGGAGCGGGCAGAGGAAGAGGAAGAAGAGGAAGAGGAAGAGGAAGAGGAAGACAACAGTAACAGTTTCTTGGACAAAAACTAAAAGATATGGAACTAGGGTAGATTCGTGATAAAATCTTGATTTTAGACTTGAAGCATGTCCTAGGTAGTCCTGGTTAGTATCTGATATTCTATGATGTTGAATTGTGCCGGCCATCGCCGAAAAAGATGAACAGAACGCGAACTGCACGTCCGCGCAGTTTCTACGAAAGATGAACCCAGCCCAAGTTCACCTGAACCCGGCCCGGGCAGGTCCTTCGTCGGACCGAGTTTAGAGGAGCTCGGCCTGGATCCACCATTGCTGACGCTCGCTGAGCTCTGCAACCGGACGAACTCGGCCCGGGTTGAAGGTGACCTGGACCGAGTTCTGCGTACCCAGAATAGTCGGGCACGACAACCGCCCTGACTCAACGATGAATCGACCCGGCCTGGGTGTAACCCGAAACCGGCTGCTCTTCTCTGATTTTCTCGAAGATGATGATCGTGAACTCGGCCCGAGTTTTCCCCACTCGGCCCGGGTTCCGACATTGATCAAATCAGTTTTATGATGTTTAAATCCTTGATTTATGTTCCTATTCTAGATCTTAACGATGTCTATGATTATGTTAATGATGCTCCTGATTTGTTCTCCGTGATCCTATCTTTTATCTTGATTTAAAGTTCCTTTCAAGATGTGATTTGATAAAATTAAAAGATGCAAGATAAAAGACGTAAAACGTTAAATGGAGAGCTCTTTTTATGATGGACTGGTGACGACTAGTTATGGATTGACTTCGGTCAGTTATGGGATGGCTCTTCCAGTTATGATGATGATGATGGATGGGTTTAGGCAGGCCTCCCCGTGGGTTGAAATATACTCCAAACAAGTCAAAGATGAAAATATAAGATGAAGAAGAAGATGAACACATATGAATAAAGAACCTTTCTCAAGATGTTGGCTTTTGCCTTTTCTTATGATGACTTTATATGTTCTCTTATTCATATGCCCTTTTATGTGCTTTCACTTCCATATTATGATCATGATTCACTTTCCTATCAGATGACGATGTTATCTTATGATGTTACCTTTATGACTCTCGTCTAGTATCATGATCCTATTATGATGTTTATCTTACTTTCATACTGAGTTGTAAAACTTATAGGGAGGTTCTCCCCTGTATGTTCTTAAATGCATGCTGAGGTATGAATGATGATGGTGGCCAACGGTGATAGATCGAGCTCGTAGGTGGCTGCACATGGTTACCGAGTCCTTTAGATGACAGATAACTTTTTCCTTTCTTTTATTTACTTGATGTATTAGCTTTCCTTTGGACTCCGAAGAAGTCATTTATCAGTCTTCCGCATATCATGATGTTACTCTATTTTATTTTTAATGATGATTTAGTTATTCTGCTTTTATCGTTATTGAGTTGACCAGTCAAAGTCTTCATTTCAATCAACATGATGTACACGTAAGGATGACCCATAGCATTTCCGAAACGTATTCTGCCACGTGGCGTGGTGCGATTTGGGGGCATTACAGTGTTCCATACTTTATTGTATGATGATATGGTTACATGTCTCCCATGCTAATGTTATAATGCATGATGATGAATTGTTATTGATGATTGCCATGTAGATCATATGTTAAGTACATGGCATGCATATTGTTTCCTTCTTTCATATAAAGATGATGATGCATATCATGTAGTATCCTGTTTAGGATCATGACATCGCATGCATGGCCTTTACATACTCTAATCGAGGAAACCCCAGCATCCTAGATCCATTGAGATGCACAATGATTGGATGGATGGTGGCTCACCTCATGACAAGAAAGATTGCACACTGATCTAGGAGTCTTAGAGTCATGTTGTTGATTGTGTTAGACTATGATTTTTAAAATATTTCCTCTGATGGCATTTGACTATGGTTTCCAGATATTTTACTTGCTATTAGTGATGCGACAATTCAATGAGATTACTTTTGATGTTTTATCGAAGTCTTGCGCTACATTTTCAAAATAGATCTTTTATCTTATTTAATGGCTTTATGCTTCCGCTAAGTTAATTGAAGATCATATTATTTTATGATTATGTGATGGCGAATGGGCTAATATAGCCGAATGACCTAATTGACCTTAGCAATTGGGGGTGAAATTTCAGGGTGTTATAGTTTGGTATTAGAGCCAACCTCGCATGCTCACTTGAACCATGTGGGAAATGTGGACCATGGGCTAACACGGACCTCGCTCAATGATGATGTTGAGCCCTTTATGAGGGGAAGATTGTAACGACCTGAGGTCTAAGGACCAAGATGATCTCATTGAAAATATGGAGGTGGTCATGTGCTTATATTTAGCTACCCTTCACCTCTCAAGAAGCGTTTTAAATTCGTGCGAGCCATAAGTCCAAAGTGAATAATATCTTGATTGGGCCGAGGGATGTTATAGTGTTAGCTGCCATTCCAAGCCCAATTAATTAATTTAGGTGCTTAATTACGCTAATTAATGAAATTTACCATGTGAGGATGACAAAATTGGTAAATACTAACCAATTATTTAATTAGAATAATTAGGAGATGATTTGCTTAACCATTATAGGGAAGTTAATTCAAATTGATTGAATAGACATATTTAGTACAACTTATCTTAACATATCTTATTTTACTAGATAGATGGATGGTAATAAGTTAACTAAAATGGTCATAACTTCAAATCGTTTCTATATGTTTTTATTACAAGAAGATGAAAATAATACATATATAGATAGCACAATTACACAACTAAATAATTAATTAGTCTCATTAACAATTAAGCATATTAATTGCTAACTTAATATTAATTCAATAATATTAAATTCAACTTAATGGTACAATATTTCATTGAATTTCTCACTGGAGCTCATTAATAATTTACTTTATAAAAATCACCATTAAATTGAGTTAGTTAAAGAAATATTTAACTTAGGATGTTACACAAAATCCATCTTATGAGTCTAGGTTTAGCATCATTCTTAGAAATTAGGTGTCGGATTGCATGGTGATTTTTGAGCCAAAAAAATACAATAACTTTTGAACCAATCAGTTGCAAACACTATAGCCAGAACTCTTTCTCAGTTATGAGATGATTTGGGCTTCATCGAGTGTAACATCAGAAAAAAAAAGAGTTGTCACCGCCCTGGTCCAAAGCCCACAGCCCACTTTCTAATGCACCTAAAAGTAATGCCCTAATTGCTTTTTCCTACCTAACATGTTGCCAGAATATAAAAACACCCACCAAAACCCCAATGCTACAATGATACATCAACTCACTCCCTCATTTGCTCTCCAATCGGCCAGCATAACTCACTCTTCCCTTACAAGCTACAATAATCAGCCTCTCAAAGCTCCATTCAGCCACCACTCACATTCCACTCTTTCTACCACAGTAGCTCTCGACAACAACAGCAACATCCAGGGAAGATGAGGAAGGTTAGAGGAAGAGAGGGCTGCTCTAGCTAGAGGAGAAGGAATAGAAAAGAGAGGAAGACGCTAGAGTTTTAGGAATTGCTTAATAAGTTATGTTGAGGGGATTCAAAACCATCCTAATCTCCCCCTAATGACATGTGAATGTTTGTATTAGGGCATGGAAGAACAAGTAATTTGTTCTTGAAATGGAAGAATAAGGAATGTGCATTATAGCATAGATTACATCAATTTCTCTTTATGATTACTGTTACATTGATGAGCATTTTTATAACTAGAATAATTCCTGTTATCTATGTTTATCTCATCATGAAGATGCTCATTGGTTATATACGAATGTGATTAGTAGGCTTAATGTTCTTTATGCAAACCTTTACATACTTCATGTTTATTGTGCTCAAAATGCTCATGTATGATTTTTATGATGATTAGAGGAAAATGTGTGGTCAATGTATTGATGAATGTATGGTTTGAGGAAAGAAAAATGTAGTGAGGATTTTGTCCCGTCGCTCCAGACCGGTCAACCAAAACCCTTTCGGTCGCCCATTTTTTGAAGGTCCAAACTCTCAAACTTTTGCGGATGCCGAAGTGGCCATTTCAGTTGCCTAAAGCCCATACAGTGGTCGTCCGAAATGTTTCGGATGTCCAATTTAAAATGTCTAATTTCTCAGAATTCTGCGGATGTCAAACCAGCCAATTCGATCATTCAAACCCCATAAAACACTTTCGGACGTCCTATTTAGAAAGTCCAAATTCTTGAACATCTGCAGATGTTATGACACCATTTCGGACGTCCGCAAGACCCAAAGCAGTTGATCAAAACTTGTTCGGTCACTCGATTCTCGACCCAGTGGTCGTTCGAAAGTGGACCAGAAGTCCACTCCATCTCTAATGCCTATGTGATGCTGATTGTCTACACTTAAAATGATTTGAAGTATGTATGACCTTAAATATGATTAAATTGTGCAACAAGTATTGAATGATTTTATGTATTGATGAATATAAAGTAAAAAAGCCGGATTGGATTGAAGATGCCTTGTTCTAATCATGGAGGGGAATATGTCATCACTCGCTAGCTTAAGTGGCTCGTTCCTAGGGAAGCTACCTGTACCCATAGGGTGGGAGTGTCCAAGTGGGACAAAAAGATTTCGGCCTAGCTAGCCAAGGACCCGCGAACTAACATGGTCTTCTCAATCACCAATATAAGAAGTTATCTAAATAACAATAAAAGATGTAAGTCACTTAAAGTGACTAAGATGAATGTCTTGGGACATAAACATGAAGATGATGATAATGAAAGCACTACTAATGTATGTCCTCTTGTCATATAATGTTATAAACGAAGATGTTAAAGTTAAGCAATATAAGTTATGATATGCCTTAGCATAATGTCAATGATGTTATATTGACATACTCTAGAAATGTCATCTTTGCATAATCATGTATTTAATTAACATATTAAGTTAGTTTGAATGTCCATTTAGTAATATTTGTATATAGTAATTAATATTCTAATTAGAGCATAATGATTACTTAATTATCGATAAACTTTACAAAGTAATTATATAAGATTATTAATAATAAATTTAAAAAATTATAAATATTAATATATATGATTAAATATAATTAAGTAAGGCTAATTAGGGTTAAAACACTAAGTTGTGACAAAAAAATGTGATTGGCCATCACTTAAGTTCCAAGCAGATGGAGCAGGCAAGTGACAACTGGCTTAAAGGGATATTTTTCCAAACCACCATACAATGTCAAAAAATTCTAAAAAAATACATAAGCAACTTAACTTTATCCTTTCATGGCCAAAAACTTACCATAGCTAGAACCCGAGCAAAACGAACTAGGAAAATTTGGAAACATAGGCTGTTCAAGGTGAGTTCTTGATCCAAAAATTGTTCTTCTGATTTAGAGGATCATTCCTTCGTGGCTATCCAACCATAAATTATGAAATTTTGTATGGTTTAGACATTCGATGTCAGCTTTCCATGGCCTCTGAAATTTAGTTATGAACTTAACTTTGCTCGTCACTCATCTTGTCCCAAGTTGGATACAGGTTTAATTTGTAAATTAGGGCACGATTAAAGTAGTGTGAATTAGGGCTGGAGGAGGAATCATCCTATTTGGACATGTATCTTGGGAAAAAATGAATTTTTCATTTCATAGTGATTCTTCTGTCAGATTCCAGGACATGGACAGATCACGAACCGAATTGACTATTTTTGTTATAAAGTTACACAAGGATTTAAATTCTATATTTTTATGACAAAATAACTAAGAAGTCTATTTCCCAAGAAAATTATTATCTCATTAAATAGGAAACTATGAAGAAACATATAAATTAATCTTTCAGTGACACAGTCTATCAGGATATGGACATTAGATTGCCTGGGATGTTATGACTTACTCACTTGGACTTAGATAATTATATTTGGGGGTTGGAAACCTTAGTATGTCTAGTTTCTAATTAATCCATAATCATAAGATTTGCCCATGTAATTAAGAAATTATGAATTATTAATTGACAGACACAGTCTGAAATCCTGAGACAACACCTAGTTAAACTTTGGAGGATTGAAAAGTCCCGTATGAAATATCCTATGAATATAAATATTTAAAGTTAGATATTAGTATTAGAAGATATTATTTACATTTTAAGGTGTATAAATATTCATGCATCATGAGCATGCATTGCACAACAACAATTCAAATAGTTTGATTGGTTAGACTAGAACAAACAATTAAAGAAAATAAAGATGGTATTAACAATAGATGGTCTTCAACTCCTTCATTTCTGTTGGTGCCATTCTAAAGGGATGTTTTTAGATGGGAGCCATCCCTAGTATGAGATCAACGTGGAAATTGATCTCCCTATCCGGAGGTAATCCTGGGAGCTCATCGGGAAATACATCAGGAAAGTCCTTAACTACTTCAAGGTCTTCTAGTGTCTTGGGTTGAAAGTCACTTTTGACAATACTTTCTAGAAATCCTCGGTAGTCTTTGTTCAACATCTTGGTTGCCTTTGTTGATGAGATCATCATCTTCTTCTCTTTTGATGGAATCCCACGAAAAATCACAGAACTGCCATCTTTCTTGTCTATCTGGACCTTCTTCTCTCGGCCCTTCAAACAGGCATCATGATAAGATAACCAATCCATACCTATAATAACATCATAGTCTATCATAGGTAGCACTACAAGGTCAGTTGAATAGTTTACTCCTTCAATCATGACTAATGTCTCTGAGAGGTACTGCCTGGTGGAGACCCTACCCTCCCAAGTGGAGTTGTTGTGTCTAGCTGCCACCTCATATTTACTCTCTCAACACTTAATAGATCAGGAAATACAAACGATATGAAGGAATGAGTAGCACCAGAATCAAAACAATGCATTAGCATAGTGATCGACGATAAGGAGATTACATCATTAGATTTCTGGGCCTCATCCACTTGCATAGTGTAGACCCTTCAGCGATAAGGAGATTACCTTAGATCACATCATCAGATTTCTAGTGCTCTATGTTGGCCTTCAGCTTTGACCTTGCCCTTGTCTTGGTACTCGAGCTTCTTCTCAGTGCAGTCCCTAGCAAAGTGGCCCTTCTTGCCACTGTTGAGACATGCCCCTAACTTCATCCTGCATTCACCAGGGTGGAACTTATGGTAGAAAGAACATGGCTTGCGTCCTTGTCCACCATCGCCTCAAGAGTAGGGTTTGGAGTCCTTATACTTTTTGCCTTTGTCCTTCTTCTGGTCCATCCTGGACTCCTTGCCTTGTTCATGCTTCTTTTGTTCATCAGTCTCCCTAGTCAAGTTGGTTGCCAAGGAGATAGCTTTTCCCATGGTTTCAGAATCCCCACACTTAACATTTATCCTCAAGCGAGGATTCAACCCCTTCAGAAAGTGGTCAACCCTGATCTTTTCATCACACTTCATTGGGCTATACGTCTCAAGCTCTAAAAACTTATTCAAGTGCTCTTCAATGGACATGCTTCCTTGCTGTAGATTTATGAATTCAGCAATCTTCTTCCCTTGTACATGTGGGGGAAGGTAATGGTTCTTGAAGGCCTTCTTGAACTCCCTCCAAGTGATCTCTTCCTCATCATCAAACTGGGTCCTAATGACAGACTTCCACCAATGACGAGCTTTATTAGTGAGTTGATGCGTGGCCAAATTGACCCTATGCCTTTCAAAGCAATCCATTGCTCTAAATTTTTCAGTGATCATATCCAGTCAAGCTTTAGCCTTGTCTGGATCCCTATCCCCATTGAAAGTCAGGGGATGCAGCTTCAGGAACCTCTCGATTCTTGAACCTGAACTGACTAGAGTGGCTCGAGTTTGCATTCCTTTCCATTGCCCGTGCCATGTGGGTCATGCTCTCATTGAGCTCTCTTTGGTCTCTCGAAGCATTGGAGGGACCACCGTATTCCATCCCCTCCCATAACAATAATTAACTAAAATAAGTTAATCAATTTAACAATACAATCAATGGCACAATACTTACATACTCAACTTTGGATGGCTGCTCATGACGATTGCACATGGACTTAGACTCTTAACAATTCTATAACATACTTAGCATAGGTCCTAAGCATGCTCTAATACCAAACTGTAACACCCCAAATTTCACCCCCAAATCGACAAGGAAAATTTGTTCATTCAGCTGTGTTAGCCCGTTCGCCATCAAATAATTATAATAAAATATAATTTTCATTTAAATAAGTGGAAGCATAAATTCATTAAATAAGATAAAAGTATTTTTCATTAAATGCAAAAATCTTCATAAAAACATCAAAAGTAATGTCATAGAATTAAAACACATCTAAACCTCATTACTAACATCAATTTAAAGCATTCGAAAACCATAGTCAAAATGTCTCTTTTGAAAACATAATCAGAGTTCTCTAAACATGTGACTCAACATCCTAAGACTAGTGTGCAATCTTTCGTCATGGGCTGAGCCACCATCATCCATAACTTTTATGCACCTACACAGATCCAGGGTGCAGAGGTTTCCTTGTTAGAGTATGTAAAGGCTATTCATGCGATAGTATGATCCTATACAGGAGACTACATGATATGCATCATCATCTTTATATAAAAGAAGTAAACAATATGCATGCCATGTCTTAACATGTGATCTACATGTCAAACATTACCATCATTCTGTCATCATGCATATATAACAATAGGATGGAAACATGTAGTCAAATCATCATACCGGAAGGTATGGGCATTCATAACAATCATTCATTCATTTCCATAGGCATCTAAGTAAGATACACTTACCATAACCATTATCTCCATAAGTCTCCTCAGGGTTTCTTTATAATCCTTTCGGACTTCCACTTCCATGGCACATCATTCCATTCCATCGATCATTGGCCCTTTCCTATTAATGTAATTTCTTTCGATAGTTGGGACTTATGTCATTACCCTCTCAATAGGCTAGCTAGGCCTAGGAGACAATACTCCCCTCTCACCCGAAAGTGACATCACAATGCACACACCGTTGCCGATGTATGTAATGATCATTCTGGACTCTCGCTCGATGGCGACATCGGAATGCACACACATTGCCGATGAGTGTAACAATCATTCTAGGCGATTATCCAATAAAGAGCCATAGAGGGGTGACATGTAACATCATCCACAACTGGGTTTATTATGCTTTGCAATCAACGATCATTTATGTCACTCAATCTTCATGTTTGAACCTAGTTATGTGGGGAACATGAATATACATATATCTAGGTTCATATACAATCATCAAGCATCAATACATACTATTAATACCTTCAAAATAACCATTTATCAAGTACTATAATAAAAATCTATCATAGTCACGACCATGATATAGGCCATCACGGACGTGCCTCGAGTCATCGCAGCCGTGATATTGGCCATCATGGTCGTGCCTCTAGTCATCACGACCGTGCCCGATCTGTCATGGACAGGACATAAACTATCATAGGCGTGACAAGCCCTTTAACTCTTTTCGCCGTTCCAGCCTTTCTGTCAGGGGAGTGACATGCTCGTCGCCTTGATCGAGTGATTATTAGTTAATCATACTAAATTTTTACTCATTTTCCATCTTAATTCATGCGCATATAAGCCCTGAAATGTTCATATTATGATAATTATGCTCAATATACATGCATTGATATTCTCAACATAATGTTATCTTAATTTGCATATTTGAGCTGAATAATATACTGATTTAGTTCTTATTTGTCTAAGTTTCATTTGAGTAATTGACGCTTGTTGTTCATGTTGTTGAATGATCAAAATCAAGTAAAAAAGATAAACAATCTGAAAAAGGAGAAGGGGACCACTTGCATGCTTTATGGAATCTTTGTGCAGAAAAAGAGGACCAGAGATAGGTGGCAAAATCAGATGGAATGAATGGTTTTGATGAAAATAAAACGGTGATGATAATTTCATATATAAAGGGGATGTTAAGGAGCAAAAAGGGATCATCTCCTCTTCTAGCCATTTGGCTAGAGGCTAAGGTTTTCTTGTTGGAGTTTTGGAGCTGAGGGTTTTTTTCTTGAGAGTTAGCATATCTTTTATTCTGTTCCTCATCTATTTCTATTGATTTTATCACTTCTGATGAGCTAAATCTTAGCTCTCTAAGGATAGGATAGTAGTTTAATTTATGTTTATGGATGGATGATTGAACAACACTTTTGCCACTGATGTTAGTGCATTTCTAAATGTTTTTGAATCAGTTTCCTATTGATGTGAATCCTGTTTTAAAGTGACAACTGAGAAGGTGTTTGATTCTTTCTTGCTCAGAAATGAGTAAAGAACATCAGCATGTTTTATGGTTCTAATCCATGACAGGATCGGAATGCATCCTTTTACTTCTTGTTAATGTGAATCCCATCTTGTAATGGTAGCTGAGAGGCTGATTTTATATTCTCTTATTGTTCAGGAATGAACCAAGAACATTAACAATTAGTTTTTGGATTTGATTTATGAGAAATGACTTATTTGGTTTTCTAGTTTTAATCCATGCCGAGAATGGATCCATTTAGCTTTTGTTGATGTGAATCTCGTATTGAAATGGTAGTCGAGAGGTTGATTTTAGATTCCATTGTTGTTTAGAGATAAACCAAGAACATTAGCATTAGTTTGTGGATCTGATTTTATTTATGCATTAAGCTAGAGGTTTCATGATAATCTAATATCAGTTGTAACCCTTGTTGAATCAACCTAACTAACATTCATATGAAAGTATGATACTTAGTTCTAACTTTAATGCACTTGTGAGAGCAGTCTTTATAGGTTGAATATGGTTTGATTTGTATTGCTAAGTTATTCTAATCCATCCATAGCAGAATATTAGATGAACTCCATTCCTAACATAACATTCCATTATCTGCTAGTTATCATTTTATATCACTCATTTCAAAACACCAAAAAGAGTTAACTTAGTTTAGGATTAATTTAGATTAGTTAGTGAATCCTTATTTTTTTATAGGGATTTTGATTGAGGATTGCATAAACGAGGGTTGCATGAATGAGGGCTTCATGATTTATGTTGCATGATGTGTTAAATTCGTGGCTGTATTTTGACAATTATTTGGATAGGTTTTAATTATCCAAAAATTACAAATAATATATATATAGAAAGCCCTCGAAGTCTAGTTTCTACATAAATTTGTTTCATATGATTTAAAGATGTAAAACAATAGTTATGATCCAAAACATCAGACTACTGTCATGCTGTCTCGACTAACAGCGAGATGAAATTATAAAAAATATCATAAATTGGAAATGTTGAAATAGGGTTTGAAATTTATTCACAAGTTAAAGGTTTGTGTTATCTTTCTATGAAAATTAGAATTGTTTGAAAAGAACAAGTAGAGATTAAGTATAAATTAAGGTTCGTATTGATGATGTGTCTAAATGGTCAAATAAGGAAGGTTGACATATTATTATTTATGTCAACAATTGTTGTGTTAATGTTATGCATTTTCTTTAAATGTTTATATACATTCCAAATATATTTGTTTGTTGATGTATAATTCTTTATGATGTTTCATACATTTTATATATGATGCTACTCATGAAACATTGATTGATGTATTGACGATCACATAGACACACATTTAGACATGTTCAGTCGTAATTAAGCTGAAAGATGAAGAATGATTTATATGAATGATTATTGTATTCCAAAGCATAATGCACCTAAAGTTTGAAGAAGAATGTCCTCGTCACTCATCAATGGTGAGAAGCAAAGTCCTGCACCTATGTATGTACTTCAAGGGGACTTAAGCCCGCGAAGTAAAGTCCTATAATTGTGTATGTGCTTCTCAGGAAATAAAGTTCCTCATTATAAAGTGCGTGTATTCTCTGGAATAAAGTCCTTCACTATTATAGTGTGTGTATTCATCGGAATAAAGTCCCTCACTATTATAGTGTGCGTATTCCTTGAAATAAAGTCCCTCACTATTATGATGTTGGTGTTCCCAAGGATGTAGCCTAGCTAGCCAATGTGATGATGTGATATGATTTTCCAACTATGTTAAGATCATTGATGTTATAAGATAAAGTAAGAATAACAGTGAACTTAACTTCAAAGTACCTTATAACAAAGAAAGTTAAGATGATGATGAAGTAAAGATGGAAAAAAAGTCCTACACTTATGTATGCATATACTTCAAGGGGACCCAAGCCTGAGAAGTAAAGTCCTGCATCTATGTATGTACTTTCCAAAGAATAATGTCCCTCGTCATAATGTGTGTGTATTCCTAATGATGACTAGGAATAAAGTCTCTCACTATTATGATGTGTGTTCCTAAGTATGACTTATGAAATGGAATGAAAGTCAAGATGGTATTATGTGATAAAGATGAAGGATGAAGATGACATGTAAAGGATCACATAATAAATAAAGAAAGAAGAATGAAATATGAAAAGCATGAAGATGACACGAGGGCAACGAGTTGTCGAGGTCGACGACGCTCGATCAATCATCTCCTTCTTCTTTTTCCTTCGACCGTCAACGATGGAGAATTGCTGGGAGAATCGCGAATCGCCGCTTGATCATCAGCTACTAGCTCAAGCACGAGCGCGAATCCCAGCCGTCAAAGCAAAAGGGGGGAGATCCGAAATAGCTGTTGTGTGCACCTAAGTGTGTATGCACTCTCATATTACTCATATATTAAGTTGGATGCAACAAAAGAAATTGGTTGCAACTTACAACCAATGCATCACAGCCCTTGGATCGTGCTCCAAACACACTCACGGCTAAGATTGTCGCGCGCCGAACAATGGGGATTTTTTTCTTTTCTCACCAGTTCGGTCTGCCCCCAATCCATCAAAACCATGGGGATTTCTTTTCCAAATATATTCCTTTCCCTCCCTCTGCCCCTTCAATGATCCGCTTGCTGCGATCTATCGCTCCTCTACCGCCGCCGGTGTTGCTACCCCATCAGAGTCATGATTTCCTATGATCTGGCGCTCTGTCATCGTGATCTGCTGTGAACTACCACTAAGATAAGCATAAATCCCCATTTTTCTGCTGTGATCCCCCAAGCCAATTTTTTTTTTCTACCGTCATTTGTTTTGCCTTCGCCGACGCTGCCACGATCTGTGGTGCCTTCACCGCCACCGCCGTGATTTGTGCTGCCACACTGATCCATGCAAAATACAATATATTTTAGTTTATTATTTTAATTAATTTTTCTATAATTTGATCATGGCATGCATTAATTTTAGTCACTTTTAATCGTAATTCCGAATTTATCGATTTTGATTATTAATGTTTTGAATATTTTAACCGAAAAGGGATTTACTTAATTCTTATAATTATTTTGCAGGAAATATGACTCGGCCGTAAAGAATTAAATTTCGGTCGAGATGATCTCATGGTTGGATAAGTTACATCTTACTTCGTTGGGGGTAAAAACGAATGCAACTTGAGTTTTGGGCGTAACGATCAAAGACTCTTCTTCGTTTTGGCCGAGATTACAAGAAGAAGTCTGTTTTGGCCGAGATTTGGAGGGGGTAAAGATAAGAAGCCTATCGTTTTGGCCAAAATTGAAGAATTCATGGTTTTGGGCGTAATGAGGACTCTTCTTTGTTTTGGCCGAGATTTGGAGGGGGTAACGGAAAGAAAACTCATCGTTTTGGCCAAAATTAGAAGATGTCATCGTTTTGGGGGTAATGAAAAGGAGTAAAGATATCATTTTGCCGAGATATGGAGGGGTAATGATAAAAAGTCTTCCTTATGGTCGAGATTCAAAGGGAGTAAAAGGATTTATCTCTTTGGGCGTAAAGATAAAAGAATTTTATTTTGGCCGAGATTCAAAGGGGGTAAAGATAAAAATATTTATCTTTTGGGCGTAATAGTTAGAAGAATTATCATTTTGGCCGAGTTTATCTCACAATTTTAAAGTCAACCGTACGATGTTACGGCCGGGATGAAATTGAAGGCCATCCTCACCGGTTCGGCTTATAAATACGGGAAGTTTAGGTTTTCTTCCACGGCGAGTCGTGAGTTTGCAGGCTACGACCAAGAGGAGAGAGGTGCGACGGCTGGAGGTTAATCGCGACCCTGATCAAGTCCGAGAGGCTGCCCGACTATCTGTCCAATTCGAGAGCTCTACTTCTATTTTGGGTGTAATTCTTCCAATTATTATTGTTATTATGTTATTATCTCTCCAAAATTTCTAGGATGAACTCCCTGTTTTTTTTAAGATTATTATTTTAGGAGATTATTATTGAAGGGAAACTATTTGGACTCTACATTATTTGTTTTAATCTTTTCTGATCAATTAGTTAATTGTGCTTAGTGCTTTTGATTTAATTATTTGGATTTCTGAGTTGAGTAATTACCAATTTGTGGACTATTTGATTTCAGAATTCATTAATTAAATTAATTGATTTTATGTGAAATTAATAATTGACATGAATTTGATAACTAGTGTGTGGAGAATCAAATTTGTGTGGTCTGTTAATCTATACCAGTTTGTGGAGTGATTAATAGTCTAGGGAATCCAATTTAATGCGTCTTAATTTTAATATGATTTGATGGGATGCCAATTTGTGGAGACTTCAATTCTTATTAAATTAAGATAGTTTAATTTGCATACTTAGATTGAGGGGATGCCAGTTTGTGGAGACCGCAATTTAATTATGTCAAGTTAATAATTTAAGGGGACTCTAATCCATCATTAAAGATTAAATTTTTCTTTTATGGTTCAAATATTTATCCTGATCTATTTTCATCCTAAGGCCTAACTTCAACACCACTATCTTATCTTTATTTTATTTTATAAAACTCATTTTCAAAATCCATGTTTTTCCTCTCTTATTAATTTAAAGATTCAGATATTGAATTAATAATATTCCTCATGGGTTCGACACTCTTACTCCTTTTTACTATATTACTTGACCGACTAGTGCACTTGCTAGCGATTTTAATTTGCTACATCATTTCAATGCATCACATACCTAGGCTGCCGTGATCGATGCTACCACCGCCTAGGCCGCCACGATGTGTGCAGCCACCGCCAACGCATTCTGTTGCTACCACACCGACGGTATATGTTCATTGTGCTAGGAGATGTTCATTGTTCATTTTTCATCATTTGTTCATTGTTCATTTTCGTGTTTCATGTGCATTAGATCAATTTTGTGTTTCATGTGCAGACAAAGAAAAACATTTTTGTGTTATTGTGTTATTGATGTTGTCATTCATAACCTGTAGACGACTATGTCATCTAATTTGAGCAACACTATGACCATGCATGAGCATTATGTGAAGATGAGAATACATTGAACTCAGACAACATACAATAAAGGTATATATCAAAATCTTTTTATTAGAAGTTTTTATGTCAAGTGTGAACTTATAATACATTTTTTACAGTAATGTGCAAGACGTCGAACAAAATGAGAACCAAGAGCTAGAACTTCTGAACGATTTACTGACATAGTCAAACCATATGTTGGAATGATAGTTGACTCTGAAAAAGCAAGATATGATTTTTATAACTATTATGCTAGGTCAATTGGCTTTTTTGTAAGAAAGCATGTTTCTTATAAGGTAGGCGAAGGTAGAAAATTTTTTAGTAGGGTGCTTGTTTGTTGGAAACAAAGGCGTAAATAAATTAAACAAAATGTTGGCAAAGAATCATTTCGAAGAAGAGAAACAAGAAGTGAATGCATTGCACATTTATCCATCGGCGAAAGAATTGATGAGAATTGGGTTGTAAAATGATTTGAAGAACAACACAGTCATTCTTTGGCAATGCCTTCTAAAGTACTAAAGATGCATTCACATTTCATGCTAAGCGAAACTTCGAAGGGGAACAGTAATAACTTACACAATGCTGGCATTGGTCCATCAAGTATTGCTAGAGTTCTTAAGTATTATAGTGAAACAACAATTACATGTCAAGAATGTATGAGCCACTTGAAGGCAATAAGAAACAACAATGTTGGCGAAGAATGCGTGGGTGTCATTTCTTATTTCAAAAAGAAAAAAGAAGATGACTATGATTTCTTTTTTAGGGTGCAAAAGGATGAAAAAACCACCGTAAGAAATGTTTTTTGGCTGACAGTAGATCAAGGGATAGTTACGTAATGTTTTGAGATGTTGTCATTTTTTATACGACTTATAGAACTAACAAGTTTTGCATGCCATTTGCACCATTCACTAGGATTAATCGTCATAGGCAATCTATATTATTTGGTTGTCCATTGCTTGCAGATGAAACTGAAGAATCATTTATTTGGTTGTTCGAAACATGGCTGGAGTGCGTGAATGAAAATCATCCAATATCTATCATCAATGATCAGGACATTGTCATGGGTAATGCGATTCGTAAAGTATTTCCAAGTACAAGGCATTAATTTTGCATCTGGCACATAAAAAAGAATGCGGTAATTAACACAAAGAACTTGTGTGGATGAGGCAACTTCATTAAGGACTTTAAGGAATGGATACATGCATTAAAAATTGAAGAATTTGAAAAGATTGTATCGAAATGAATCAAACTTATGAGATACCAAATGGCCGTTGTGTTGAAAATATGTATAATAAGAGTCAGTATTGGGTCCCTTGCTATTTAAATGATATCTTCTTTGCAGGAATGTCTTCCTCACAAAGATCAGAAAGTATGAATGTCTTCTTTGATGGTTATTTATGAATGTCTTCTTTAATGGTTATGTCAATTCGAATACCCCATTAACAGATTTTGTTTTTCAGTACAATGAAGCTCTTAATTCACATCGTGAAGCTGAACAATGTGAAGATTTTAAAAACTTGAACTCAACGGCTTCTTTAATTTCAAGACACCTTTTGGAAATGCATGCGGGCAAGGTATATACACAAAGTATGTTTAATATTTTCTGAAGAGCGTTCATACAACTTAATGATTTTCTCACCGAAAAAATTTCAAAGAATGATAATCAAGTAATATACTCTGTGTATTTGATGGGGAAGGAAGATCAAAGGTGAAACCTTGTGGAATGCAGCAATCAAGAACAAATTTCAGTGAGATGCTCATGTAAAAAATTTGAGCAAGAAGGTATATTATGTGTCTATATTTTGAATGTCCTTAGCAAGAAGAGGATTACAAGTTTAACCAATCAATACATACTTCATTGTTGGACAATGGATGCTCGATACTCAAAAGCACGTGCAATCCATGACAATGCCAGTATGTCTGCAAATGGCTTCCATGTTATAACCCCATTTCAAAAATTTATATGGAGAACAAATATGTGCAAAGTTAATGATTTTGCCATGCGTTCACCTAACTTTTTGGAAATTGGAGTTTCTATTATGAAAGAGCTTATTGAACGGTTTGAAACATTGAATGTTACAAATCATATGCCTTTAAATGATGCTCCTACTACGTTTAGCAAAACTTCATTAGAGTTGGATGCAATTGTTCATGATCCAACATATAAAGTCCAAAGGTAGATCCAAAAAAATACAAAGGCTTAAGTTTGGCGTCGAAGTTTCAATATCTCAAGGTGAGCATAAGAAGTGTATATGTGGTGAGTGTGCCGGGGAAGGTCATTACAAATCTACTTGTCTTCAGAAGGTATAAAGAAATTTTATTATTTTTCCTTTCATAGAATATTAACTTGTCTTTGAAAGTTCAACTTAATGTCATGTTTACATGTTTCTTTGCATAGAATGAAAATTTGAAGAAAAACAAGAGTTGAAGACCGTCTAGAAGAAGAGGGTGACATTTATCTGCGCAGGTAAATATGAACTAATCTTTGGCTATAACTTTGAAATCTAGAGATCAAAGCATAGGACTTACAAGACACATCCAAGTATTCTTTGTACACATGTATTTTTAATTAGTCATGATTCCATCAAATATATAGTTGTTTACTTGCTAATTTTTTTCGTTCTGAACCTCATGTAATAAAGGCATTGTGTAACATTTCATCTTCTGTTGGTTTGTTGTGCTGCAGATAGGAGAAATGTGTTGGTCCTTTTCTCTCTTGATGCTCTCTAGATATAAAAACTATAATTTCATCTTCTTGACGTTATGTGTGATGTTATGTATGTTTATGTGTGGAAGAAAAGTCTACTTATGACCTTTTTGTGGAAGAAGTTTATGTGTGTAAGTTTATGATGTTATATAATTGATGATGTAACTAATGGTGACGTTATGACATTTTGTCATGCTTGCAGCAAAGTTCAGGGATCAAACAATAGATGATGTAACTAGTGCATTTTGTTCTTGAATAGTGAACCATAATAATCTTTCATCACTGCAACTCGTTTGATTCCTCGTTACATGTTTCTTCTTACACTTCATTTTTCATTGCTTGCTGTGGATATCAAATTAAGGTTCCAATATGTTTGAAGGCTTGATATTTTGCTTTGATTTCACAAATAAGATCTCCTTGTTGTGGAACTATAAGATCTCCTTGATAAGTGACTCTTTTTATCTGATACCATACATGCTCTAGGCGATAACATAACAACATCTCGCAAAAACTTATCTTGGGTTTGCTCTTTCAGCAAGTGGAAATAGGCTTCAGCCGTTAGGGCACAAACATCTCACAAAAAAATAAAATGTACTAATTTGAGAAACAACAACTTTCATAAATGCTTTTAAGTAAATCTCTACTTCTTACTGGTTGGAGTTCTTTATCTACTTGCTAAAGAAGCCTCTAAATTCGAGTTTCAGATATGAATGCTAACATATCAAATATAATTAACCTTCTAGCTCACGGTGAACTTCATGAAATCACAATCTCTTTAGACATACTTCATATATTAAACATAAGCATCTCTATATATGGCATAAGCCAATGAAGAAGCATCTCTATATAATGCATTACATTCATTTAAACGATGATAGACAAATACTAGAAATTAGGTATGACAAATACTTATACATAGCATCTCATTTGAGCATATATAATAGCATTAAAAGCATACATGCTATTATCGCCTTGTACAATTTACATTTTCTTTTTTTTTACTTCAATGAGAGCTTCAAACTTCACACGTTCATCTTCAACAACAGGATCACTCAGTTCCACTCTATGAGACTTTTGTATCGAGGTTTGGCAGGTGCATCCAACCAACAAAAGAAATCACAAGCACTATTTAGCTGAAATGAAAAATTAAAATAAAATGTTACAACCATAATTAAACCAAACTGTCAATGTTGTCCAAATGCTACATCTTAGATATGTGCTCACTTGATAATTCCTACATCCATAAAATCTTCGACCTAGATTCTTCATACTCCAAGATGTCTTAATGATGACCTATTCTTGGCAATCACATTCTAGTGTAGTAGCATTAGTCCTATCCATTACTGAAAGTATCAAAACAATAGATTAATTATTGAATCAACTAATTCAAATGACAAAAGATTTTGAATAGATCATACATATACCATAAACATAAGTGCATCATAGAAAAAAATGATGTTACTAATGCACCAAAATATTTTAATTTGTGTTAACGTAGTTTTTTTTCTTATTATCGAGATGAATTTGTAGAATAGATAATCAAGGAATAACCTTAGGGTTTCATCATTCGAGTTGTTTTAGCCACAATACTAGAGGGGTTCATCGGTGCTGCAACAGCAGAGGGGATTGTGGGCAGCAGCAACGGTAGATCGCGTCGGCAGACCAGGTAGCATCAATGGCTGAGGAGCAGTAGATCGCAGCAGTGGTGGAAACAGTGGCAGCGGCGAAGTAGAAGATCGCAACAACGGTGGAGACAGTGATGGAGCAAAATATCGCAGCAGCGGTGGAGACAGCAGTGACGATAGTGGCAGCGGCAAAGCAGAAGATCATGGCGCCGGCAGGTGGCAACAGCAATGGCGGCAGCGGAGCAGTAGATCATGGCGATGGAGGAGTAGCAACAACAGTGGGGGCAGCAGATCACGACGCTAGCGAGTAGCAACAGCAGTGGTGGCGGTGGAGCGGCAGATCGCAGCAGATCACGCCACCGACGGGGTAGAAACTGCAGTAGTTGTGGCGGAAGGCAGATTGGAGCAGTGGCAGCGGAGGCAAAGTGGCAGATCGGAGCATATCACGATGCTGACAGGGTAGCAACAGTGGTAGCGGCAGCAGAGCGGCAGATCAGAGCAGATCATGATGCCGATGGGGTAGCAACAATGACAGGGGAGGCAGAGCAGGAGATCGGATCAGATCACGATGCCGACGGATAGCAACAGCGGCGGCGGAGGCGGAGCGGAAGATCGGAGCATATCACGATGCTGACGTGGTAGCAACAACAACGTTGGAGGTGGAGCGGCAGATCGGAGCAGATCACGATGCTGACAGGTAGCAACAGCGGCAGTAGATCGCAGTGGGATCACAACAAATAAATGGGGATTTCTTCTTATCTTAATCTTTAATCAATAGTCCCTTTTCTTTCATTTTTCTGTGCCGGCGGGGTACAATAGTAGTGGTGATGGCAGATCGCAATAGATCACAACGGCAAAGCAGCAGATCGCCAAAAATCACGGCTCCGGCAGGTAGCAACATTGGCAGCGACGGCAGAGTGGCAGATCGCAGCAGGCGGATCGTCGAAGGGGAAGAGGGAGGGAAAGTAAATATATTTGGGAAAAGAAATCCCCATGGTTTTGATGGATTGGGGGCCAGACCAAACCGAGGTGAAACTCACGACAATCTCAGTCGTGAGTGTGTTTAGAGCACGATCCTAAGGTTGTGATGCATTGGTTGTAAGTTGCAACCAATTTCTTTGGTTGCATTCAACTTTCTATCTCTCTATATCTCTATATTTATGTGAGTGCATACACACTTAGGTGCATACAATAGCCATTTTGGATCTCCCCCCCCCTTGCTTCGATGGATGAGATTCGCGCACGTGCTTGAGCCAGTAGCGGATGATCAAGCGGCGATCCGTGATTCTCCCGGAAATTATCCAACGTTGAGGTCGGTGGTCGACGATCGAAGGAAAAAGAAGGAGGCCATCGATCGATCGAGCATTGTCAGCCTCGACAACTCGCTGCCCTCTCCTTCTCGCACGGAGTCATGCACCTTCTCTTGCAAATCGACATCACACCCTCGCTGCATAGCCTAGAGAAACCCCACGTCAAAGGGGAAAGAGGTGACTACGGTCTGAAATTTCTCGTTGCACTAGACCTCGACCTCATCCCCTAGCCTGAAATCCAGCGCGCGGAACACTTCTCTGGCAGCGTCCTATATGAGTGTCGAAGTTGTTGGACATTTTTACCGAAATAATATGGAATGACAATAGTATACTTTGAAGTCACAGTAGTGGTACTATATATATATATATATATATATATAAGGTTCTAAACTTTAATTTAGGCTTATGCCCTCTTACTACCGAAAAAAATAAATAAATAATATCTAGGGCAGAATTAAAATGCCATGTGTCGATCTGTTAGAATTGCACATCTGAACCTTGCTGACTTTTCATTTAAATTTTAAAAAAGGGGAAATTACATTAAATTTGAAGTAAAAGGAATATAAGAGGACGGCAATTAAATATGTAATATTTTATTTATTGACGTATTCTAATTCACAAGCTTTATTATTTTTGGTGCAAATATTCTTGTGGCCCTTTATGCTCTATTATCTTAATTATATTTAAATTCACACAAACCGGAGGGCATAAAGCTTAAACATTTCTTTTAGCAGTGGTAACTAGGTGTAACATCCCAAAATTTTGGGTCGAGTATTTGGGCCTTTTGGACCAAAAGCTTAATGTAACTCGGTATAAAGGTCTAACAACCCTACTAGTCTCCCCACAAACTTAGCCGTCAACTCTTCCTCCTCTCTCTTTTCTTCTCCACAAAGAAAACTCTATGGTTGAGAGATCTAGAGCCATGATGGCTAGTTTTTAAGATCCACATTAAGGAGGAGATTAACGATTTCTAGGAAAAGGACAAGAACACCTAGAGGCTTCTAGATGATGGAGAAGAAGGACAAGAAGATTAGAAAAAGGGAGATTTTAGATCAAAAATCCAAAGGTATGTAAAGGGGATCCAAACCCCTCTCTCTCCTCCCAGTGATGATTTTGTTTGGATTGAGAGTTTTAAGAACACCTTATTCTTGATGGGGATTTTGATTGAGGGTTACATGATTTATATTGCATAAATTTATTAAATTCGTAACTATTTTATAATAATTATTAGGTAGGTTTTACTTATCTAAAAGCTACAAATAATATATGGATGGAAAGACCTTGAATTCTAGTTTCTACAAAAATTGGTTTCATATGATTTGGAGTTGTATACAAATAGTTATGATCCAAACATCGGACTGTTGTCATGCTCAATTGTAAAACATATAGTAAATTGATAATACTCAATTAGGTTTGAAATTTATTTCCAAATAAAAGGTTCGTGTTATATTTCTATGAAAAATCTGAAAATAACAAGTATAAGTTAAGTTATTAATATTTTAGTGACCACTGCCAAAATACTATGCATAGAATAAATTCTGGTAGTTGTATGAATTTCTAGAAAAAGCCCCGACTCTTTGTTAATGAATGAAAATTGCATATTTTAATGTTTTCTATGATGCGTAGATGCTAAGAGATCATACCTGAAATATTTATGATGTTTTATATTATTTTTCTTGAAGTTTTAATCTCAAAAATTAAGAATTTTGGGTCAAAGATCGGACTTTCAAGACGCTGGCACGATCGTACTAGGTCTCGAAACAGCCATGGCAGAAGATGGGTGAAACCAGCAAGCACTCTATCACGACCGTGACAAGATTGTCACGGTCGTGATGGAATGGGGCACGATCGTAACCAACTAGGTCACGATTGTGATGACGACTCGGCAAGGCCGTGACAAAATATGTCATGATCGTGACCGTATGCAGATGAATTATAGGCCACTGTCATGGGAGTGACGCTACTATCACGGCCGCGACAAATCAGAAATGAAAGTCAGGTTACACTACAAGAAAACACATCATTAGAGAAGGGAAATCTGGTCGTTAATATTCAAAATCCGGTCGTTATTGGTCATTAGCGACCATCATTTTCCATCGTCACTGGTCTTTATAGATGCTGCCATAAAAAGTCAATAACGACGGCTTAAAGTTGTCAGCCGTTAAATGCCATCAACGACCAGAAAACATCCGGTCATTAAATCCAAATAAGGACCATTTAGTTGGTCGTCATATACATTAAAGACGAGAAATATCTTTGTTGTTGATAATCTTTAGTGGTTAGTAATCTCGTCATTAAAAGTCATCAATAACTAGAAAAAATCCGGCCGTTAAATACATATAAGGACCATTTAGTTGGCCGTCAAATACATTAATGGCGAGAAATATCTTTGACGTTGATAATCTTCAATGGCTAGTAATCCGTCGTTAAAAGTCATCAATGACCAGAAAAAAATCTGGCCGTTAAACCCATATAAAAACTATTTAGTTGGTCGTCGAATACATTAATGGCGGAAAATATCTTTATCGTTGATAATCTTCAGTGGCTAGTAATCCCATCGTTAAAAGTCATCAATGACAAAAAAAATCTGGCCATTAAATCCATATAAGGACCATTTAATTGCTCGTCGAATACATTAATGATGAAAAATATCTTTGTTGTTGATAATCTTCAATGTCTAGTAATCCTGTCGTTAAAAGTATCAACGACTAGAAATAATCCAATCGTTAAATCCTGTAGTGACCATCTAGGTCATCGTTAAACGCATTAATGACCATCATAATTTTTGTTGTTGAGAATTGTCCATGACCATTAATCTGATCATTAAAACTCAATAATGACCATAAATAAAACATCTTTAAAGTTATATATAATGACCATGAACTTTAAATGACACATGATCTACAAAGCACTTTCTCAGCAACCATTCAATTAAAAAGAAACTCACAAACTATAATACAAAAGTTAAATTAATTTACCACAATGGATTGTTCATATAACTTCAAAAAAGAATAATTATCCATGCAAACAAATGTTCATAGTAGTCAAGATCAATAACATTTTAGCATTCAAATTTTTTAACCCATCAATCTTCTTCCTTCCCTCCAAAAAATACTTACACTATCCTAAAAGCAAAATAACTTCTTTGAGCTTTGAATTGCATCTCATTCTTTCCATATCTTCAAAATCTGTAAAGTTCACAAAATACATAAGATTTTTTAATAAATGTGCAATGACTATTGAATTAACAACAAAATGAAAAATAATAACTTCTACATAAATAAGGCAATTTAAGAGAGAATATAAAACAAACCATTTAATTTTCATTGTTTGTTCCCTATGTTGCTGGACTCTACGCATTAGATTTTCCAAAGCAATGTTGCAGTACTTGTTGCATTTGAATTTCCATAGAGTTCAAGCAATTTTCAAAGACCCATTCTCCTCTCGAAATGACTTGTTCTCTTGTCGAGTGGCGCGCAACTCATTTAATAGTGCACTTTTTGAATTTGTTCCTCTCAAATCCTTTGCCTTTATTCTACCTCCAAAGCCAACGACATGGCTACGATTTTGAAATCCAAAACATCTCTCTACTACATCTCTCTTTTTTTTATTAGCACTTGAACCTGCACATGCTTAGATGATACGAACACAATCAGAGAGGAAAAATCACATTATCCATTTTGACACGCAATTGTATTGAAGGACAAACTTACATGATATTTTTTAGGTGGCCAAAACTATTCACACGAAAAAAAAAGTCATATGCAAGACTAATATATTGAAAATAAGAAGAATCAAATGAATATATCACAAGAAGAGGAAAAGCTAAGGTTGCTGCCCTCGTGAGTTAGGCATATATTTCTTTCTTATTTGTTGAGATATTGAAAGTAGAGGAAAAGTTTGGGGTACCATATCTTAGCAAGTACATAATTTGGTACTTTGACATCAAGAAGGTGGTCAATACCAAAGAAAGAAAAAAATGAAGCTTATTCACATTTGTTTACAAAGAAGATCAACTCATTTCTCAAATATTAAGAGGAAATAAAAACTAGTTATGACCTTCTCACAAGAGAAAATAAAAACTCATTTTCTCAAGAGGTAAGCGAACATTTGACTACCCATGGCTGGGAACTCAACCTTTTGAGTCAGCAAGGCATCGAAGTGACCAAGGAGAGCATTTCTTGGAGTAACATAAACTAAAAAGCTAACACAACCACAAGCACACACTTCTCATGATTTTTCATTATGTCGTTGGTGAACCTAATGCAAAGATGTAATAAAGGGTGTGAGATTTTTGCAGGCTTCAGATATAGTGAGCAGTAGACGTATTTCCTCACAAAAATGGCCTAGCTATAATGCTAGCAGACTCAGTTTGCATGCTACAAAGACTTGAATGGAGAGATGAAGTTTCCATCAACCACCACAAAGGAAACTAAGGAGATTTTCCAGTTAAGGCTATGGGAAAGATCAAAATTCTACAAATATTAGAACAAGAGCCAGTACTACAGAAAAAATAGTTCTTGGCATGGAAATGCAAAGGAATTTCATCTTGAACAACTAAGCTTAATATAATCATCCTTCCAATAGAACAGCGAAAAGGAAATACATGACCACGACATTCACCAAAATAAATTGCAAAGTCAAAACAAAAAAAATATATATAGGGCACACACATTGATGATTGAGAAGGTTGTTGGACAAGGGAAAAATGTAGGGCACAATCGCTAACGTTGGGAGGGATGTACTTACGGATTTGCAAATGATTGTAAACAGCCAAGAATGTGGGCAGATTCCTCGGATGAAGATTTGATCATTAGCAGCCAAAGGACATGGGCACGCACGATTGAAGGCAGCCTCAATTTAACAGCCTACTGGCTTCTTTATCTTAGTACCAAAAATATGATTCTCAAGAAATATGATGGCAAGTATAAACTGTTTACAAATGTAAAGCTTTTATGTTTGCCAAGTATGCTAATAGGTTTTATGCTTCCTATTACATCATCCTTCTCTTTTGACCTGCAAGTTCAAGGACATATATTTGCGATGGATATTTCCTTCGCAATATCAAAGAATCCGTCGCAAATAAGCATTTTTTACGGATATTTTGGCGGTAATGTGTCAGTCAAAAACTGAGCCATTGAAAAGAAATAACGGCGGTCTTGTAAGTTTCCGTCGAAAGTTTAGGCAGTCTACTGTGACGACTGGAGCACATTCTAAACTTTCGATGGGTGACGTCTGTCTTAAATTTTGTTGGATTATCTCCTTCGTTAATTTCAATAGAAATATCCATCGCAAGTTAAGAAGGAAGAAAGTTCCTTCGAAACTTCCGAGCTGTCGAAAGATCCTAAAGAGATTCCTGGTTCCTGGGTTTCCCTTCAAAAACTCCGACGGCTATTGTCGATGGGTGGTAGGCCTTCCATGTTTTCGACGGATTATTCCGTCAATAACTTCGAAGGTGAAATCATCTTCGACTATTTCGATGGCGCTTCTTCTTCGAAATCTTAGACGGGCCTATCTTCTTCGAAGGTATCGACGGATTCGTCCGTCGGAAGCCATGAGTTAAATTTTTTAAAAAGCTTTCGGAAACTTGTGGAATTTTTTTAAAAACTATAATCATAAATACACATGAATCACACATACTAATAAAAATACACATGAATCACAAGTGTTGCCATGTCCGGACAAAGACATAACCATTGCCTTAGTACAAACATCCCACACATGAGGAAAATACAACACTACCATTAATTGTTGGATGAACAGCCAAGCAATATACACCACTCAAATGCCCATCAATACCTGGTAAATATCACACGAAAGAAAGATGACCATCAATTTCAAACAATCTAAAAGCAAGAAAGTTTAATGAATTGTCACAAGTCATAGGTACATCGACATACCCGACAAATAGAATCTCTACCTCCCGTTAAAAGAACATTAATTGTTGGATGAACAGCCAAGCAATATACACCACTCAAATGCCCAGACCTGATGACCTTTGAATAATTGCAAAATGAAAAGGAAGATTAACATGTTACCAATTGCAAGTAAACTTTCATTCTTCGAAATAGTCTACCATACCTTATTTTGTTCAAGATCCCAACATTTTACTTGTTTATCATCTCCAGCAGAAAATAAGTATGTATGTTCTTTACTGACAGCAAACCCTAATTAGGGAACTTTCATCAACAGGATTGTGTTACTTCACTAAGCACCTGCAGGGGCTGCTTCTTTGTCAATCCATGCTTTAATTTCAACCCACTGATACATGCATGGAAACTAACATGCATGCACCTTTCTGATCAAATTTAGAACTCTGACCAGTAGTTCCTTGTGCTTCTTGGCTTCTTTTAACTGATCATTGTGAAGAGACAGACAGAAGGAGAAGAAGAATTAACAATAATACATATATATAAACATGAGCCAACATGTCCCCAGCTTACTTCATTAGCAGCGTATTAAATGCACAATTAACTACCGAAAGCATCTAATCGTTGAGAGTTACAACAGTTGATGAGAAGCTCAACCAATTCAAGCATAATTAGTAGGATCCATTGTTATGAAAAATGTAGCGCCCCGAAATTCGACTCGCCACGTGGCGCGATCTTCTCTCGTGCGTTACCCAATTCTTCTTCTATTTGACTCTTTTGTTGACCCAATGGTCAAGCAAAGTGACACGTAAGCGGAAGACTTATAAAATAAAATAATACAATAATAAGGGAAGAATGCGGAAGCAAGGAGGGTTAACATATATTAAACTGTCTTGATAAGAAGCATAGTGCGGAAGCAAAAGATAACATCCCATGGTCTTAGTTTGAAGCAGTAACGAGGAGAGTATGAGTACTAAACATAAAAATGATGGCGGTCGACCAAAACATGATAAGACGCATCTGAGTAGATATGCCACTTAGTATAACAGATAAACACACGACTCATACTAGACATAATCATGACCACATGCACTTGCCACCCAGAGCGAAGTCGCTGCGCGCACACCATCACGTCATGAGCAACCATCATGTACCTATGGGGATCACACAGGGGAGCAAGCTCAACCGTTAGCATAAAGCTAAGTGTGAGTTCATATAAATCATAGATCAGTTCTGTCAGAATAAGCATAGTAAATTGGAATGTGAAAGTGAGTCATATGGTAGAGAGTATAATACGATTTATGTCTCTCTTTTCCTTCTTGCTGTTCTCTTCATTTCATTTCATTTCATTTTATTTCTTTTATTCCATTTTCATTCCATTCCATTTGAGAGCTCTTCATTCTTTTAGGGAAGTACCATTGCCTGCACTTGTAGTGCTACTATCTAGACTATGTAGGTCAGTGGGTGATCAATGCCACAGCCAGCCCCGTCAGGCTGGGATGACCTCGTACCATGAGGACGCATCCAAAAAGGAGAAAACTCCCATCTAGATAGGACAAATGATAATCCGTGTGGAAGTGCCTTGCTTAGGGCTCGCATAACTTCCTTTATCATAATGGACCTTTCTTTCAATCCAAAGATCGATCAAGGTCATATGGAGCATAGCTTCGAATCATTCTTTTAGTTCTTTCTTTTTGTTAACTAATCAGGTGGACAGAAGCTTAAAATCAGAGGGTTCGATTAAGGTCGAATTCCTATGTCCACGTACCGGACGCCTAGAAGTCAAACGATCGTCCGTCATAGTCCTTTTAAGCGGTCGTCCAACGAGGGACGGACGGCCATTTATCATTTCAATAACATTATAATCAAGTTCAACATTTCATTTTTCCCATTCAGTTCAATATGAGGTAAACATGGTTCTGTAGAGTACAATTAACTTTTCCTAAAGATCATATATTAATTCTGTAAATAGGAGTTCATAAAACGTAGGTTTGCATTCTGTTGGCCAGAACTCGGGCCGAGTTGTGGGCGGAATCACTCTCGAAAAATCCGAGTTAGAACCCAGGCCGGGTCGGGATTATACCCGGGATGAGTTGAGCGCGCGATCGGGTCGAAAAACTTGATCCGCCCGATCGTCGTCTCCGATCGGTACTCGGGTTGGGTCAGGCGAAACTCGGGCCGGGTCACTAGTACGATCCGAGCTCCGATCAGACGTTCATGGCTGATCCGGGACGAGTTGGGCAGAACTCGGTCCGGGGAAGTATGATCCGGGTCGGGTTATGGGCAACCCGGGCCGGGTTCTTTATTCGCATAAAACTACGCAGTTTACGGTTTTCGATCATTTCATTCCTTTCGATAATCAAAGTAATCACGCATCAATTTTATGGGTCGGTGAGGCATAACTAAAGTATTATATGATAATCTAAATTATAAGGGAGCAAGTCTACACATGCAATTGATCTAGGTAAGTTCGACATCTACGTAACTAGTTTCGAATAATTCACAGAAATGAAAGATCAGGCATTTCGGAGTTATCAACTACATCTCCTATTTCATGATTCGTCCATAACTATGCATGATTCGTCCAGAGACATAATCTATGAAATAGATCCCGAATTCACACCTCTTAGCCTACGATTCGGTGGTTCGTCCGTGCGGTGATTCATGCTCAAGTTGCTGCTGTTGTTCGCTGCTATCTTCGACGTCGTCCGTGCCGGAAGTCGCTGCCGGAGTGCCTCCCTCTGCCGCTGTTCGGCACGTCGTCGAAGAGGAGAGACCAGAGGGTGAGAAGGAGAGAGCAAAGAGAGAAAATGTGAGAAATAGTGAGGGGCAGAGGCTTTATAGTGTTGTAGTTGTCCTTTCCTCTCCCATGCCTCTCCATTCTGCAACTGATAGGGAAATGAAGAGGGGAGAGGAATGGAGAAGGTGGCAATAAAGAAGGAGAGGGAAGGGTTCGGCCCTTTCCTCTTCACCTTCTTTCTCTTCTTTTTTTCCTAACCGACATGAGGCATTACAATATAATACCCATAGAAAAAGGATTCGTCCCCGAATCCAGTAGGGAATAGAGCTTACCGAATAAGTGCGGAAACTCTTTGCGCATCTCCGATTCTAGTTCCCATGTCGCGTCCTTTCCGTGGTGGTACTTTCATGCGACTTTGACTAGCGAAATCTCCTTGTCCTTCCTATACTGGACCTTGCGATCCAAAATCTTCGTCAGATACTCTGCGTATGTCAAGTCCTCCTTCAGGTTGGGTTCTTCGATCCTTGCGATGTTGGCGTCGTCGTGCTTATACTTTCGGAGCATGAATACGTGGAAAACCTTATGGACTCTTCCATAGGAAGGAGGTAGGGCCAATCTGCAAGCTGCATCGCCGACTAACTCGAGTACCTCGAAGGGACCAACAAACTGAGGGCTGAGCTTCTCTCGTTTGCTGAACCTCATTACTCCCTTCATCAGAGACACCTTCAGTAGTACTTGGTCTCCGGCCTCGAAAATCTACTATCGTCGTTTCTTGTTGGCGTAGCTCTTTTGTCGTGACTATGCGGCTTTCATCCTCTTCCGGAATATCAACCGTATTTGCATACTCCTGAGCTCGTACTGCTAGATCCTTGCTCATCGCAACCCTCTCGCCGACCTCGCCCCAATGCGCGGGCGAACGGCAAGGTCTTCCATACATCGCTTCGAATGGTGTCATGCCGATGCTGGAGTGGAAACTATTATTATACGAGAACTTGATCAATGTTAGATGCTCGTCCCAGCTACCATGCCAATCCAAAGCACATGCTCGAAGCATGTCCTCTAGCGTTTGAATCGTCCTCTCTGATTGTCCGTAGGGTGGAAGGCCGTACTGTAGTTCAATCTGGTGCCGAAAGCCTTCTTTAGACTCTTCCAAAATCTCGATGTGAACCGGGGATCACAGTCCAATACGATCGAGACTGGGATGCCATGAAGTCGGATGATCTCTCATACGTATACATCCAGTAGACTCTCCACCGACTGCTTCCACTTAATCGGAATGAAGTGGGCCGCCTTCGTCAATCTGTCGACCACGACCCAAATGGCGTTGTGACCCTTCTATGTTCTGGGAAGACCAGAGACGAAGTCCATTGTGATCTTCTCCCACTTCCATTCCGGTACTCCTAGTGGCTTCATGAGACCGTACGGTCGCTGGTGTTCGGCCTTCACCTATTGGTTACTGGTGCGATCCGAGCTCCGATCGGTCGTTCATGGCAGATCCGGGCCGAGTTGGGCAGAACTCGGTCCGAGGAAGTATGATCCGGGCCGGGTTATGGGCAACCCGGGCCGGGTTCTTTATTCGCATAAAACTACGCAGTTTACGGTTTTCGATCATTTCGTTCCTTTCGATAATCAAAGTAATCATGCATCAATTTTATGGGTCGGTGAGGCATAACTAAAGTATTATATGATAATCTAAATTATAAGGGAGCAAGTCTACACATGCAATTGATCTAGGTAAGTTCGACATCTACGTAACTAGTTTCGAATAATTCACAGAAATGAAAGATCAGGCATTTCGGAGTTATCAACTACATCTCCTATTTCAAGTCATGATTTCCACTACTGGTTTGGCCATAACTATGCATGATTTGTCCAGAGACATAACCTATGAAATAGATCCCGAATTCACACCTCTTAGCCTACGATTCGGTGGTTCGTCCGTGCGGTGATTCATGCTTAAGTTGCTGCTGCTGTTCGCCGCTATCTCCGACGTCGTCCGCGTCGGAAGTCGCTGCCGGAGTGCCTCCCTTTGCCGCTGTTTCGCGCGTCGTCGGAGAGGAGAGACCAGAGGGTGAGAAGGAGAGAGCAAAGAGAGAAAACGTGAGAAAGAGTGAGGGGGAGAGGCTTTATAGTATTGTAGTTGTCCTTTCCTCTCCCATGCCTCTCCATTCTGCAACTGATAGGGAAATGAAGAGAGGAGAGGAATGGAGAAGGTGGCAATAAAGAAGGAGAAGGAAGGGTTCGGCCCTTTCCTCTTCACCTTCTCTTTTCTTTTTCTTTTTTTTTTCTAACCGACATGAGGCGTTACAAAAAATAATTAACTGATCCAGCTGTACACGGGGATTGATTAGTCTAATCGTTTCAACAACTACAACTATGCTAAACATCTACAAGTTGCTGCATAATGTGTGCACAGTGCACTGCTGACCTTTTGAGGTCGACTAGGCTTAATTAATTAATTATGAAAGCATGACAACAATTGCATGCACCCTACTGAACAAGCTCGGCCAACTGGCTTCACTGCCTACGTTTCCTGTTGTTCCATATACTTGTACTCCTGTTGCTGTCAGGCAGGCCATTTGCTGATTTAGGCGATGAGAACGAGATGGGATATGGGTTCTAGTGCACTTAAATTAATTTATGTGATTTGGAGGATAATATAGTTAGTTAGGGATGAGAGATGAATATATATATATATATATATATATATTGTTACTTTAATAAATTTGTTTTTTTTTGTAAGTTTGTGACATGCATGCCCTTTGGCATCTTGTGTTGACTATGTGCACCGTACATTGTTAATACCATCTGATCCAAATAATGCAAGTCTAACCTTTTTTGGAATTTTACTAGAGCGCACGATTTAGGAATTGAATATGACGAGTCTACGTCCACCGAAAGCTTAAAAAACTTGCAGTTCAGGATTCCAAGCATCTAGATGAGTTTGCTTGCTTTAGAGAGCTTGGACTTGAAATATTGATAGTACCAAGAAAAATAATGTATTCTCTCTCTCTCTCTCTCTTACTGGTAGTTGCAGAGTTCTGAGTTTGACGTTCGTATGTACAGTATGTGTGTGCATGTGTCTGACTTAAATCTACTTGTTTGCTGGTGTTGCAGATAATTATTACAATATGACAGACAAGTTATAACTTACAACCGAATAAAGTTTTATCCCGAGCCTGGCTACTAAAATATACGAGCATAACAACTAATCGCAGAAATTAAGCATCATCAAAGGTGAGAATTATGCAAGCTGTTAAACGTTTTTAATTTGTCATATTAATTCATCAAGAGAAATGAATTAATTCTTCAATCCCTTTGATCCCGTTGTACTTATTACGATTACCTTTTGGTAAGGAAAGAATTCTAATATCCTTGTCATATGACAATCATGACTTCATATATATCCTTGTGATCATATATCGGCAAAAACAGTTGATCAAACATGAAACAGTTAATACATGCTTCTTGCAGGCAGAAAGCCCACTCTCCTTGACTTTCTCTCTTTCTCTATCTCTCTCCTTGCAATATTCAATAGAATTTGTACTCTCTTGCAATGACACACACAGTTGCAAGAGATGTATAACGGGCTGTGAACTTCTTTTTTTGTAAATAAGGATGCATCATCTATTTAAATAGGCTCAAGATAGTTATAAACGTCTAAATAGATTCTTTAGTTCTCTATGGGCAGACTGTTTGTACAATTTTTTTATCAGCCTCCAATGTCTGAAAGCGGTACCTACAGTTCAATTTGAACGAGTCATATACTTGATATTTGGGCAATAAGTCCTCGTGTCTCAAATTTCAGGATTAAGCCAACACATCCTTCTTGAGCACCCCTCGTTGGTCCTAAAAAAGAGTCATTTGAATTGAGTTTAACTCAATCATGGACTCACCTGATCATGAGGGATAATTAATCATTCAAGTTGCAGTATATTGTGACATGAGTTGTAGTAAGTACCTGGTATGTCAAATAGAGGCCAGTTTAAACAAAACTAGTCATACTCCAAAAAATATGGACATGAATTGTTCGATTTAGTACAAAGAATTTGCAGAACATCAAACCAGTAGACAAACACTAAGCTGTTTTCATTTCCTTAGGAAAACTTTGTAAAAGAAAACTTTTCATTACTTCAGGTGACAATCTCAGCCTTGATAACTAGTGACAAGAGCAAGAAAGACCAACCCAGTAGTTTTTCCATGGAGCGAGGATGCCATGCAGGACGAGGCCATCTACTAGCAATCCTTTCTGCGAGTGCTGAGGTAGACAGACGCTTGACAAAATGACAAACTCAGAGAATCTCAAGTAATCATTAAATATGGCTATAGAAAAAAATCTGAGCAACAAAAGCATTCACCAACTGTACGTGTTGTATGTTTCTTTGTTGGTGTCAAATCTGGTTTGTCCGTCCCTTGTGGGTACTTCCCTGCACATAAAGAAAGGTCAGGAGCTACCAGAAGGAGAGAGAGATCGACAAGCTTCTAACAACTTATCCTGTCGTGAGAGCTTCAAAGGGATCTGATCACACCTTTCCTTCACAAGATCAACAGATTTGATCAGAGGCTGCCTGCATATGTATCTCCAGTAAGGACCAGAAGGCAAAAGAGAGGAATTTATCCTAATTTGGAACTCACGGCTGGAAGAGAAATTCTGAGCAGATCCAACCTGCCTTTTATATTTTCCTCGGCGGATTTGTCGAAGTGAACACATTTGCAATATTAGATTGTCCACGCCGGTGGCAGAGAGTTTAAAAATTGGTAATACAAAAATGATAGCAAGTGATATTGGGGGTTAGATGCCTCAGGTAAACATACCAAGTATATTCCTTAAAGTCTGCCTACGATCTCTGCCATACCACCTCCACGGTTGCCATCTTGGAAAGACAGAATGAAATGACTGACAACAATTGAAGTTTTCAGGAATGAGGAAGATGTTGTCCTTCTAATAACGATGTTCCATTTTGCCTAGTACACGTAATTGTAATTCTGCACTACAGCCAACATTTTCGAAGAAGATGTGTAAGTAAATAAAAGATGGGGGGCAGACTCAATACAACAACCACATAAGTTGCAGATTGCAAGGCTATTATGGTTATATCGTGAAATAACATGGGAAGTCGGTATATGTTTACGAGCTAGTTTCCATAGGAAGCTTTGGATCTGAGGAGGACTGGGGATATGCCATAACTTGTTCCAAGATAGCCATCCAGGTGGGGGTGGTGGTAAAGATTGGCCTGCAATAAATTTATACGCTTAATTAGCCCTCGCAGCAACTTGGGTACCCATCACCCATAGCCATGAGTCATCCTTGGCATTCAACAGAACATAAATAGATAGGATTGAAAGTACCACTTCATAGCCATAAAAATGTTCTTAATCCTGTCACAATGGTCAGTGAAGAGAACATTAGTACAAAGGATACAAAGTACAAATTCATGACACAAAAAGTTTTGACATCTACCAATAGGGTTACAAAAGATTGACAATAAAACAACTTCACAACAAAACACTCGCCACATTTGCGACCGTCCCATCGGCAAAATAATACAGCAATCACAATATTATAAATAATGAACCTTATTAATAAAGTGCAATTACCTAAGCATGCGAACATTGACTTGGTTCCCCGGACAACAAATCTATTGGTCGTTCTCCTCCGCGTCATCCTCATTGTTCTGTTGTCCACGCAGTATTTCTCACAACATTTTCTTCATTTCTCGTTCTTGTTCTCTGAACCATTGTTGCATCTGTCGTTCTTGTTCTTCGAATTGTTTTTGCATTCCTTCACATACTTTATTAGTTTCCTCCACAAGTCGTCTTTCCCACATGCTATCTCTATCGGCCAAAAGATGTTGTGCATCCTGCCCTGGATAGCCGATAATTGATCTACGACCATATTCGATATTTGTATAACCCGCGAATGATCCAAGGCCCTAGACACGACCCTTTTTCATGCCAACATGCTCCGTCCATAATTGACGAGGTGTCTTAGGTGTCGTTCCCTCTTGCATGGCTTGTGCAACATGTTCTGCTTCTTTTGCTTTAAATCCCTACTAAAATTTTATACCACACGAGTGTCAATGCAACTAACTGTTTGGTTTTCCCATAATAGTAAGTACTATTAACATATTGTCTTACATATGTCTCTCGAGCATAGGACGAAACCCATTCGTTATTCTTCTTCTAATGGGTTCTGAGAAAAATTTCATCTTTAGTTGGAGTTCTACCCAACTCTTTTTCCTACAGTTAAAATGGTGACATACAGGCAAATTATTGAGACACATTATTAAGAATGCTTAAATTAGGTTACAATAATATACATTACCATTTTCTTCACAATGGTGGACGTAGAAATACATCCACCGACATGTATGCATGCCCCTTGGTCCGATGCCCGATTTATTTTTGCCTTTTGACACTTCGATTTGTACTCCGCAGTTGACAATTTGACCAATAACTCCTTCCATACATTTTCACCAATCCAAGTAGGGCGTTGTTCTGCAGCCCGTGCTTCTGACAACATCGAAGATAGACATTTCGGGCACCTAGAATTAAAAGCTTTCCACATATGATCTGAGAACTCAGGCTCCCACCACACGTCAACCTTCAAATAATTCACAACGGAGTTAGCATTTATGATATTTCGAACTTTCGATTACCAAACAACAGAATTTCTGAAACTGTTTGTACAAACCTGGAACTCACTGAACCACATCTGTCTTGTAGCTTGAGGTATTTCCCTCCAAGTAAGCCACGACTCATCGTACCTCTGTCGGATTACTCTGGTGCAAGCGGTTGCAGCTGGCTTCGATGGTACAAAACTACAAAACATCCAAAAATGTAGAAACATGTAAAAACAATATCAATAATTACCACTTCATTACTGATTTTAAATAACTTACCCAGAATGCCCATATGGCTGCACATGGGACTTGAATTGATGTGTTGATGTAGAAGCATCTTCACTGACTCGTAATCGGCGATATCTAGCATTGGAGTTTCCTCCACTGACTCGTCAGAAGATAGCGCATCTTGAATAGGCAGTCTCTCCACAATGCGGATGCCCGTGGGGCATCTAGGCAGAGGTGTAGGCCGAATCTTTTCTTTTCCCTTACTCTTTCCTTTGCCGGAGTGAAACATCTACATAAGAAACATTGATATTGTGTAAGAAGTATAATTGTGAAGTAAATGTAATAGGTTATTTATATGAATCATATTAACTTGACATTCAGCCACATCTTGTGTCACTTCTTCAGGAACCAATTCATACAAATAATTGAGAACCAATTCCTAATATCCTGTGGTGCTTTAGGAAAAACAATAATCAATACTACATATATTGGTGAAACCAATTAAGCTGTCATTGAGATGAGTATGACTCACGGGAAGGAAGTGAATATGAGACAGAATCCCTTTGATGAGCCAACTGTCGGTCCATCAAATCCATAACGCCACATGAATGAAAAGTAGATTATGCTTTGAAGAAGCATTACCGAAAAAGATTAATTAATTTTCCATCATTAGGAAAATTACAAAATATGTAACTAACATTAAGAAGTTGGGAAAAATGTTACTTAACGAAGTTAGTCGTCATCCTCCTGAATGAAATTTTCTTTCCCGTTATCTGAAGAGGATGTACTTTCATCTTCTGAAATTGACATGCTTTCATCTTCTGAATAAGAGCTGGTTTCATCTTCATCGACCCTAAGGTCTTCACCATGAGCTTCTTCCTCGATGTCATCGACATTTTCAATCAATTGTTCATCCCGTAATTGTACAATCAATTCAAAGTCCACTATTGGTTCCACCGACATAGGCGAATCTTCTTGATAAGCATTGCTTAATGCACCTTCAACTTCTATCCTACTTCTTGCTTTTGTTTTAATCAGGAACCACCATTGACCTTTGTCCTTCATCTTATCAGGATAATCCACATAGTACACTTGCCTCATTGATGAAGGGATGATGAAGGGGTCAAATCTATCGTATTGCCTGCTATGTCATACTTCAACGAACTTGAAGTCCTTGTGTATTCTTGTCCCCCTTTTTACCTTTGGATCGAACCAGTTGCATTCAAACAAGGTGACTCTATTGCCACCAGGGTACTCCAATTCGATGACATCCTTAAGAACATCGTAGTATTCACATTCTTTTTCACCATCGGTGGAGCCTTTAATACATACACCACTGTTAATATTTTGTTTACCTTGTGACCAACAGTCGGTATGAAATTTGTAGCCGTTCACAAAATGAATCGGCCAACTTGTTACACGTCTACTAGGTCCCCATGCCAAATCACGCAATGGATTGGTACCCATATTGGTTTGAGCATTGAGAACCTAATCAACGAGTTAGAATTGTTAGCATGTTAAAAATTACCAATGCAACATCATTCCACTCACATCCGAACAGTACTAACAAAATTCTTAAACCATTGTGCGAAATCGTTCTCAATTTGTTGCTACGTCTCATGTTCGGAAACATTGAAGCATTGCATGAACGCACTACAAATATTGATTACCACTCAGTTAGTAAGAATAAACATAATAACGGGCTTATATAAAATAATGGGAACTCACTTTATATAGCTTTGCACCTCCCGTGTATTTAGGATGACGTGATTCATTGCCGATTTTTACTCCGCATCGTTCAACCATCTAGGCTTTGATTTCCCATAGTGTCGACCAATTTCATTAAATATGGACAATGTTTCTAACCTTGTCGTTCCTTCTGAATTTCATCATTTTGACGTACTCTGGTTCTTGCGCACTTGATATGAGATTCGAAGTAGTAGGAACAAAAATGTGATACCTCTTGTCTCATATATGCCTCACATATAGAACCTTCGACTCGCGCTTTATTTTTCACCGTTTTTTTAAGTTTATTAAGATATCTCTCAAATGGATACATGAACTGGTCCACCTACCTTTGCTTCGTAGGGAAGATGGATCGGTAGGTGTTCCATAGAATCAAAGAAACTGGGTGGAAATATTCTTTCTAATTTGCATGATGTGATTGGAATGTTTTCTTCCAATTGCCTCATATTTTCAACTGTTAAAGTTGACGAACAAAGGTCCCTAAAAAATAGGCTCATTTCGATAATTCCACACTTTCTCTGGCAATGATGACAATGCAACTGGAAGCAAGGTCCCATGAAGACATGGAAATCGCGACTCTTCATGCCAAACAATCGCAATTTCTTCATGTCTACACATCTGGCCAAATTCGATGCGTAGCCATTTGGCAATCGTAGTTGTTGCACCCAATGACAAACAATTGTCCTTTGTTTTTTTGTAAGAGTGTAGCTGGATTTCGGTTTACCTAACTTACCGTTTGGCAAATTGACAACATGTAATTCAGGTCGTCTATGGTATTCTTTCAAGTCCATTCTTACTTTAATGTTATCTTTAGTCTTTCCTTTGATATCCATCACAGTGTTAAATATATTGTCGAAGACATTCTTCTCAATATGCATGACATCCAAATTGTGTCGAATCAAGTTGTCTTTGCAATACGGTAAGTCACAGAAGATACTCTATTTTGTCCAATTATGAGTGACACCGTATCCGTTTTCTCTGAAGTTTGGATTGTCAATGATCCTACACAGGGAACTAAGTGCATCACGCAATTCCATCCTACACAGGGAACTAGGGGCGCCTCATGCACTACCTTTTGCCTTCGGAAGGCATTTTTGTTGTTTCGAAATGGGTGACATGGAGGTAAAAATTGTCTATGGCAATCGAACCAACAATTTTTGCCTCCATATTTCAAAGTGAAAGCTTTAGAATTGGTCATACAATATGGACAAGCTAGCTTTCCTGCGGTCATCCAACCAGATAACATTCCTTATGCCGCAAAGTCATTGATAGTCCAAATTAATGCAGCTTTTAATGTGAAATTTTATTTTGTCGACACATCATAAGCTGTGACACCATTCCACAACTCTAGGATCTCATCTACAGAGGTTGCAGGTATATTCTATTTTATGCTTTAGATTGTGAGGACCACGAATGATATAAGTCAAAAACATGTATGGAGCAGTCATACATATTGCTGGAGGCAAGTTATATGGTGTCAGTATTGTCGGCCAGCAAGAATATGGCGTTGAGGTCTGTCCATATGGTGTGAAACCATCGGCACATAACCCAAGCCTTATATTCCTAGGATAGCATGCAAACTCTAGATGCATTCTATCAAAATACTTCCATGCTTCACCATCTGATGGGTGGACCATGACACCATCTGTTGTTTTATGTTCTGCATGCCATTTCATCTGTGACGCTGACCTGATATAGGAGTACAATCTTTTAAGTCTCGGAATAAGAGGGAGATAATGCATTCTCTTCGCGGCAACATCGCTTTTAGTAGCTGCTTTGTAACGGTCAGCACCACAAAATTTATAGCTCCTCAAGGTAGTGTCAGCATCATAAAATAACATGCAACCATCTGGACAACAATTAATTTTGATTGATCCAAGACCAAGTTTGGAAACTAGTCGTCTCATCCTATAATAGTTCTCTGGAATTTGAGCGTTGTGTGGTGTAACCTCTTTTAATATTTCCATCAATGCATCGAAGCATGCATGTGAAATGTTATGATCTGCTTTTAAGTTTAGCATTCTAACAGCTAAGGATAATGTCAAATGTTTATCGCAATCGGGCCACAACGGTTGACTTAAGATACTTAATAAATCATAGAACTCTAATGCATCTAGGTTGGGTGATTCATCTTCGTCCTCTGGTTCACATCTTATATCATCGTATTCAGTTGTAGCAGCATCGTAGATCATATTTTCATATAGATTGGAAAAATCCTCATTCCGCTCGGGTGAGGTGTTTTCATTTATGGGGTTAGGCAACGGTCCTTTTCTAAATTCACTCCAACACCAGTAATTAGGTTTGAAACCCTTTCTGTACAAGTGAACTTTAACCGTCTCTAAAGTCTGGAATTTCGTACTATTACATTTCAAACACGAACACCTGATAGTTCCTTCGTGTAAAAATTGTGTGAGTAATATTCAACTCCTTCAACAAATTCTTCTATCAATCCGACGTGTCTCCGGTTAGTTCTATTGTACATCCACCGACGGTGTTCTAGAGGAGACATTATACCTACAACTGACGACAAAATATTGTTCATCAGAGTGTGAGATCAGACATTCGATTTGTAGGATGGTTATAAGGAGGCGAGATAATATATCAAATTTGTGAACACTATGTGCAAAATTCGATGGGAGCTTAGACCACTAAGAACTATTGTCAAATGGCAAAATGAGTTTTATGGGTGATATGTAGTAAGTAGCATCTACCTTTTGGTAAATTAACTAGTGAACCCGAACCAGATGTGAAAGCATTCTATACACGCATTTAAAATTGGAAGCCTAATTCACACGTAAATGAGTATGCACAGACATAATCCTATTTAACTGTGCCAACCTCCCTAACGCAATGCGCGAGTAGGGAGAGCTCGACGGCTCCTAGCCGACAGTACACTAAGACATTCCACCAGCAGAGCGAAGAAAAACGTTGGCCTCGTGAGCAGGAACCACCTCAAGTGCATCCTGAGGCCGTCAACGACATAAAACAATGTGTGGCGGCGGCAATGACTTTGTGTGAATAAAGAGGAGTCCACGATATGTAACCATTTCTTCTTACTGTGGGTTGATTTTTAAATAACTGGGGAATGCATTTTCACCCCTCATAAACAACCAATTAGCTATAATTTTCAATCACCAGATAATGCGCAAGTAACTAACTATAATTAACAATGCTTCCGGCAAAAACTAAACATACTAAAGGGGTCAAATGTCATCCGACATCAATTTTCATTGATCGTAGTGACATGAGATCAGCTTTAAACATGCTAGCTACTATTAGAGACTAGCTTTAAACATGGGGCACACCCTACAATTTAAATGGCATTGTAAAAGTTTTAGTGTACTAATCCCCATGACCTTGAAGCTTTAGTGTACTAATCCCCATAACTGTCTCATGTTTAAAGTACATATGTCAATTGTGCTAGAAAGAACCAGATTAAAAAGATACCTTGCAAGTAATACACGAGGATATAACATTGCCTTAAAAATGTCAGAAATGAAGTAGGATAGAAGAACTCCCGAAATTAATTGAAGATTAGGTAACTTTGGTACCTAAATGTAGTGACAGAATAAGTTCTACTATAATATAAGTTTGCCAATAGTACAGTTACTTGTCTTATGAAGTTATCAAGTTGTGGCAGCTTCAGTTGTGCTTTCCAATTTTGCAAACTGAATACATAAAGTCGAGTACATTAAAAGAAAACATTATAAGTGCCACGAAGGCTACACAGAGGAAACACAATAAATAAGAGGTAAGGAAATGTCAACAGTATGTAAGAAACCATGATTCCGAAAGCAAAGCATGAGTCCTAACTAAGAGTTCTATGGGGAATGTGTCAAATCTTATGGCAAACACAATGTACGAACGCAGATAACGATATATGATTACTTTATCAAATTACAGAAGGTTAACGTTAACAATACATGCTAAGGTCAACATGGATTCCTTATCAAATTACAAAAGGTTAATGTTAACAAAACTAGCGGAGCTCCTTTGTGCTGTACAGGAAGGCGGAGCCGGGCGATGTCGCACATCCAGGAAGGGCGGAGCTGGGTGGTGCCGCACATCCAGGAAGGCGGAGCAGGCTGTGCAGGACGGCGGCAAGGCGCGTGGTGGCACAGGGCAGGAGGGCGGCGAGGCGCGTTATCGGCCACGCTGGAGGGCGCCGACTCGCGATCCGGCCCGTGCAAGAGGACGGCGCCGCCCTTGCGGACGGCCGACAGGCCGACGCCCATGTCGGATCACTGTCGGATCCGGCTGCTAAATGACGCACCCAAACCCTAAACGCTGGATCCAGCCGAGGATTGTCAGATCCGACCGCTAAACGTCAGATCCGGTGACTGAAGGTCAGATCCGGCCACTACATGCCAGATCCGGCCGATAGAAGAAATCATCTGCCCGCACCGTCCGAAAGAAGTGAGAGACGGAGGACAAAAGGCTGGAGAAGAAATAGTGATACCTCGCACTTCGTCGAAGAAATCCGAACGCCGGAGTGTGGGATCACTTCGAAGGCAAAAATGCGGGCGAGTGCGATAGTGCGGGCGAGTACAAGAGAGAGAAAAAAAAGAAAAGGTAGGCTGCTGACAGCATATGTATACATCGATGCACCGACGGCTTACCGACGGGCAAGTTCCATCGAAACATATATTTCTTATCATATTAGTTTCATTTTTTGACAGGTCTACTACCGACGTCAGGTATCCGTCGGTGCCTACAAAGCAACGATGACGGGATGCCCCGACACGACTCCGACGGGAGATCTCCTTCGCTAGTACTGCCGGCAAAGAAACTATCGGTACATTCGAAGGCAAGAACCCGTCGCAAGCTATGAAGTCACAACAATATCAATATTGTCGCACCTGACATTTCGACGGACGACACCCTCACTACTCCGACGGCTTGATTTTCGTAGGTACCTGCGAGGGTTTGACGACGTCGCAACATATATGGCTAGCAATTATGCGAACACATTCCGATGGGGCAAGGCCTTCGGCGATACCGATGGCAATACAACCGTCGGTACAAGGGCCGGCCTAATCAGTCGGGACTTACGCGGACAACCTTGTGCGTGGATTATATCTTTGTTCCGTTGTTCAGATGGATTAAACCTTCGAAATTAATGAGGGCACATAATCCGTCGATAATAGCGAAGGACTAAGCTGACAGTAATCCTACCGTGTGTAGTTCCAAAAGAAATGTAGAGCCGTCAAAAAAATCCACCTAGAAATGAGAGGGATATTTTCCCGTCAGAAACAGTCCGTCGCAAATCAGCATTTCTCTTGTAGTGATATTTCAAGAGGCTTATGAGACTCAATGGATATCCAAGTTTGAGATTGCAGGAATTAATTTGGTAAAGCTATGACAAAGGGCTTTCTATTTGATCCCTAAGAGCTCGTACAAATTTATTGGCAGGTATGAACATCATTTGATAAATGATATGGTTGCCTATGATATGTTTTATAAATGCTTAGCGGGACACATCAAAACAGCCTAGCAACAAATAAGACTAAGAAATACATATGGATATGTTTATGGACAGAATATTGAAAAGAAAATAAGGGCAACAAAAGCACATGAAACAAAAATAAAAACATATGATCAGATAAGAAAACAAACATGCACAACCTTCCCAAAGAGACTATGAATATGTTATTGATGCATAGTTGTTGGCCACATGGCATTTCACATGTTGACACAAGGCAGCTTCTAAGTCTAATGAAGGGCACAAGGCAGCGCAAGAGGACTCCGCCATCCAACTCATCCACCTCCTCGTAAGGCGCGTTGAATCATTTTGGCGCGGTGACACAGGATTCATTGCAGATATCCTGGACAAAATACAGGTCATACTTGCAAGTGTGAACTCTGATTTCAGCATAGGAAAGGTTGTTTCCGAGTACACTATCACATCTCATTCCATTGGCACTCAAAGGCAATGGTGCAGACAAATTATTGCATGACATGTTTAATATTGAAAGCGGCGTTACTTTGGTTATGGTAGAAGGTATATTACCAGAAAGATTGTTGTTATTGAGTAAAAGAACAGTGAGATTTTTCATGTTCATGAAATTAATAGGAATCTCAACAGTGAGAGAATTAGATAATAGATCCAAAACATTAAAGGAAGACAACTAAACAAGACCAAGAGGAATTTGACCAGTAAGGTTATTACTTGTCAGTGAATGATATTTTATTACTTGTCAGTGAGGTTATTACTTGTCAGTGAATGATATTTTAAGCTCTTCAATTGTCCCAAGGGTATCTGGCCCTTCCTACTTAGGTCCAGACTAATGAGAGTCTCCAATCCCCCAAGAGACTAGTGGGGATAAATCCCGAAATGTTGTTATGGGCAGCGTGCAAGGCCAGGACAGTTTGCATGCATTACCAATTTCTGATGCAATCAAATTAGATATCATGTTGTTGCTAAGGTTGGCAATTAAATCATTCAACTTATTGCATTTCTTTAGCATTACATAATTCAATGATCCTGTAAGATAGTTTCCATCAACTAAAAAGGCATATACAGTCTAGTTTCTATACCTCTCATCAGCAAGTGGCAAAGAAGGAAGACCGCCAATGAAAACATTTTTCCCAGAGTTACGGCAGACTGCAAGATCACTGCTAAATTCAAGAAAAGGCAAAGAAATCTTAGTGAGATTACTACTTATATGGATAAAGAGTGAAGTATAAGCTGCTGACAGATCAGGTGGAGTGAAGGAGGAGGCGAAGGAGGAAGCTAGGAAACTTTTTTTTCATCTGTTAGGGTTTTTTTATTGAATTTTGTAACATATTTTTTTCTTTCTTTCTATTAAATTTTATAATATGTAATTAAGTTAACTAAATACATGAACTAATTTATTTTTAAAACTTGGTATTGCCTCAATATGTATAGGAGGGAAATGTTTAGTTTTCGCCAAATAAAATATTAATTGCATGTTCTACTTGATCTTAATTTATAAATAATTAATGACGACAAAATTTAATGGTTATTAATAATGTCCATATTTTTTTCTTGCCACTATTGACTATTTTTAAGGATAATTTTTTTGTTTCAACATTAATAATTGGTCGTTAAAGATCCTTTTTCTTGTAGTGTTATTTTAAACCTATTTCTTTATGTATATAGGTATGTATGAATGTGTATTGATTGTATATGACACGTAGATACATGTAACGCATGTTCAGTCATAATTAGGCTATGAAAAGCAAAGTCCTGCACCTATGTATGTACTTCAAGAGAACCTAAGCCCGCGAAGTAAAGTCCTACATTTGTGTATGTGCTTCTCAGGGAACAAAGTCCCTCATCAGAAAGTGTGTGTATTCCCTATAATAAAGTCCCTCACTATTATAATGTGCATATTCTTCAAAATAAAGCCCCTCACTATTATAGTATGTGTATTCTTAAAATAAAGTCCCTCGCTATTATGATGCGTGTGTTCCTAAAGATGTGGCCTAGCTAACCAGTGATGATGTGATATGATTCTTTCAACTATGATATGATCAAAGATGTTATAAGATAAAGTTTCGATGAAGTAAAGTTGGAAAGTAAAGTCCTACACTTATTTATGCACTTCAAAGGGAACTAAAATGTTTATGTACTTTCCAAAGGAACAATGTCCCTCGTCAGAAAGTGTGTATTTCTTGGAATAAAATCCCTTACTATTATATTGTGTGTATTCTTTGAAATAAAGTCACTTACTATTATAGTGTGTGTATTCCTAGAAATAAAGTCCCTCACTATTATGATATGCGTGTTACAAGGATGTGGCCTATGATGATGTGATATAATTCTTTCAATTATGTTAAGATCAAAGACGTTATAAGATAAAGTAGGAATAAAAGTGAAATTAAAATATCTTATAACAAAGAAAGAATGCTAAGAAGATGATGATGAAGTAAAGATGGAAAGTAAAGTCCTACACATATTATGTATTTCAAGAGGTCCTAAGCCTGAGAAGTAAAGTCCTGCATCTGGGCGCGTACTTTCTAAGGAACAATGTCCCTCATCATAAAGTGTGTGTTCCTAAAGATGACTAGAAATAAAGTCCCTCACTATTATGATGTATGTGTTCCTAAGTATGACTTATGATATGGAATGAAAGTCAAGATGTTATTATGTGATAAAGACGAAAATAGCACATGAAGGATCACATAATAAAGAAAGAAAAGAAAAATGAAAGAAGATTCAAAGTGTTATAAAGCAATCCCGAGGAGATGTAAAGTATGAAAGAAGTCAAGAAGTAAGGATCAAGGAGTTATGAAGAAACTCCTAGAATGTACATGACAATGAAAGTGAAATAAAATGATATGTCATGGATGTGATGAATGATATGAATGTATGTTTCTATTGCATGCTACTTGCATATGATGGATCTGAAGTAAAGCAGGTATGACATGATGTTTATGTTACATGAATGTTGTATGATGAATGAATGTAAGCATGATGTATTGTCATATAAGGTTTATGGTACAGTTCATGACATGCATGTCCATATGTTATTGTTATTATGATGATGATGCATCACATGTAGTATTATGTGATAGGGCAGCATGGCATGCATGACCTTTACACACTCTAATTAAGAAACCCTGTACTTTAGATCCGTGCAGATAACTAAGATTACGTGATGGATGACAGCTCAAGCTCATGACGGAGTGTTGCACATGCTTAGGTTTAAATAAGTCCTATAGTTCTATTTGAACATTGGGGTTAATGATGTAGTGAAGGTTTAGGCGTTTAATATTTTCTGAAGTATCGATTATGATATGATTAATAGAAAGTATTTATTTATCATGATTTTCACTAAATTCACACGTCTTCCACTGTTAAATGATGTATGGCGAACGGGCTAATGGCACGAAATTGTCCTAAATGCCCAAAACTTTTAGGGTGGATTTTTGGGTCGTTACACTAGGGGTGAAAGTGGTTCGAGTTGGGTGGATTTTTCGATAAAAAATCATTCATTATTTTTCGAGATGATTTTTTAAATCACGAAAATTGCCCTAAAACTATTTAGAAAAAAAGAAAAACCATCCTCTAATAGATCAATTTTTTCGAGTGATTTTTTTAAGCCCCTATTTTAATAAATAATATTTTCAAAAAATATATAATAAATTAAAATTAATATTATCCTATTTAATTTTATAACTAAATATAGGATACAGTGTTAGAACTATTAAATTAGAGTTTCATAATATGACAGGAATATATTAAGCTATATAAAAAAATATTACACTAGTAATAAAATAATTGGTTACATATAAATAAAAGTGGGCTCCATGGCCCTTATGATTCTTTCGGGTGGGCCTTGGTTTAAGCGAGTCGATTTTACTCTATTTAAAAATCATCCTAAATCGTGTTTGGTTCCCCTAATTTTTAGTTTTTTCAGATTGCGTAGATTTTTCAATTCGGTCGAGTTTTTCTTACACCCTAGATGCTGGAACTATAAAATATAAATTTTATAGTAAATGGCATAATAAAGAATGTAGTTTTTATTGAAATATGCTTTGGGATTTAGGCACAAAATATTATATCTGGTGCAAATTTGAACCGGATGAGAAAATAGACATTATTTTCATTAGAAAAATTGTATAGTAATGGTGTAACGCTCCAAAATTTTATCCTGTCACGTGGCAAAATCTTCTTTCGGTCATTATTTTCGTCGATTTTTTTGTATCTTTCGTTGACCCAAATGGTCAAAAAAGGTGATACGTAAGCGGAAGACTTAATCAATAAAACAATACAACAAATGAAAAAAATACGAAAGCTAAATAGATAAAAGTACATCAAATGTCTCGGTATAAGGCATACAAAAGTTCATGCCATAGTACAATATCAATAGGCTCCATACAACTCGATATCAAATAAAAGTGGAAGACTCCAACTAAACTTTAGGATAACAATGTACACACACCACTCAAACTGCAATCGTCGCAAATACACCAACTCTGCACGCATCCGTATCAAGTATCTGAAGGGATCACACAGGAGAGCAAGTTCAATAGTTAGCATAAAGTTAAGTGTGATTTCGTATAGGTCATAAGATAGTTCTATTAGAATAAGCATGAAGTAAGTATATGAATCAAGTATAAGAGTAAATCATAATAAAGGAATCGATAAAGAAATCATGGTTCATGTATTTTCATTTCCTTTCTTTTTTCATATTCGTGTTCATATTTGTTGTCCATATTCATATTCATGGTTCTTATTCATACTCATGTTTATAAAGACAAAGTTCTTTTATTTATCTTTGGTCATTCATGTTTTTTCATCTTGTCCATAACTTGGAAGAGTTCTCCATTTTAGGGAATACCATTGTAGGCACACAAGTATATAGCTATATAGACCATGATGGGCCAATGGAGAATTAGTTCACGGCCAGCCCCGTTGGGCAGGATGATCTCATGCAAAGCGAAAACATCCGTAAGGAGAAACTCCAATTTAGATAGGGAAAACAGTAACCCTCCATCTTATCTTATAATTCATGAGTCTCTCTTTCAATCACGTGAATTGATCAAGGCTATAGGGATAAAAGTATCTCCTGATCATCTTTAGGTTCATATCATTTGGTTGCAATCAAGTGGACAGAAGCTTATCAAATCAGGGGTTTCGATTAAAATCATATTCTTTTTGTCCATGGATCGGACGTCCGAAAGTCGAGCAGTCGTCTGATTAAGGTTCATTTATCTATGGTCTTCGGTCAACTGAAAAGGGAGCGATTATTCGTTCTGTGTTCATCCGTCGACAATTCCAAGGCCATATACATTTGGCCGATTGAGAGAGGTTCGGTTGTCCATTATCACATGAGGATTATCTTGGACTTTCGATCGATCAAAACTAGACCGGTCATCTGATGGGAACTGTGTCATATTCTTCCTCGATCGGTCGGATTTCTCCGTCAACTGTCAAAAGTTTTTCCGATGAGATAATCCAGATCAGTAGTCCGTAATAGTTTCGGTCGGACCGATTACCGTCGCCATTATCGAGTCTCGACATTCTCTCGTTCGATCATTCAAAAGGATTTTGAACTTCCGTTCTGGTTCATTTTGGTCATCCAACGAGTTTCGATCGTCCGATGTGGCATGTCTCTATACTCTTGTCGAGCTAAATCGGACATCCGAAAAGATTTCGGTCGACCGCTTCAGTTCGACAGAGCCACATATCATTGAGGAATCCTTATGTTTTCAATCAGTTTTTCAATACAATCATAGATCTAATACAAACTAACATAGTACCCAATACATAGTGCAATTTAGAAGTATATCTAATCATGAATCTCATCCTAAACATATCATTTTGTTCTATATAACATAACTTACCTATTCTTATCTTCAAGCATAAAATAATTTCCAATCTATCTTAATTCAATAGACATCACTATCAGTTTAATGACATGAAATCAATCACCAAATAACTACCTTAAGTCATACACTAACAAATCTACTAATTCGTCATACTAACAACTCATATAAAGCATGCAAATCATTCAATCATAATCAAGAATCAAGGAAAAACATATCAATACCATCATGATAACTATAATGCACAATTCCTACCCATTCTAGCATGAGTTTTAACCCTCTTATAAACTTAGAACATCAGATTTCAGTAGGAAATTTATCCCATGAACTAGATTATGAAAACACATCTTTTTGTCGCACTCTGTATGGTTCCTCCTCGTCGGATCGGTGCTAGCTCCTCCCTCTGCTCCCTCCTGCGTCGTCGATGATAGATGGACCTACAAAAGCTCCCACCTTCAACCTCTGGTCAAGTAAGAATGAAGGTGAGAACACAAACAGGCAAGAAAATAGGGCAAATGAGGTAGAGAAGAAGAAGAGAGGAAAAGAGAGGTGGGCTTTAAAGAATGTAATGGTGGGGTTTCATTGTGTCATAACTCTTCGGAACATGAGTGGAGAGGAGGTTACCCGATTCAGAAATTATTATGGTGTAATGAGGGAGAAAGAGATCGAAGCTCATATCTTTTCATTTATGTTCGTTGCACTTTCGAACGCCAAAAATGTTTTGATCATCTAATTGTGCGTCGAGCTACTGACTTGTCGTGACATCTAGCGCCCGTTTTGCATTTCGATCGCCTGAAATCCTAACATCAAATAATAATGAAAAGTTTTAAATTTTTCAAAACTTTCGGTGTATTACAAGTGGTATCCTAAGTCATGATTGAATTTGTTAAAGAAGAATTACTAAAAGGCCCTAAAAGTTATTTTATATTTTCATCACATATCATTATACATATAAACAAAATAAAAAGAGAAAGTGAGTATGAATAGATCATTAGGAGTCTATTTGTAAATCATTCAAAGAAATTGAGAAAATGAAGTTGAACGATATTATTTTATTAGAAAATGAAAAACACGAGTTTGATTGAATGAATAGTTTTATCATTATACATATCTTAAGATGACCTTCTTGTAGCAGAGTTATTACAGTTTATCTTCTGATGAATGAATACAAAATAATACTTGAATATCAGTTCCATACTGTGCTCCAGAATTGGCGGTGATAGAACATATTTGATGCAAATTAACTGCCCTAAGCTGTTCCGAAAGGTGATTATAAAAGTGTATCTTAACAATCAGAGAAGGACCATCAATCTGCACAGACTGAGTTTTCATCTTTCGAAAAATTTCGATTTGCCTTTTAACAGTTGATACCGCACTGTACAACATCTGGACCTGTTACCCGGGTGGTGAATGGATCAATGCGAACCCACAGCAAGGAAAAGATGGAAGCAAGAAGAACTGACCACACAACCACAATGGTAGGGGTGCGGTTCTGCCGCCCCATCAAGCCCTTCAAGAAAGGGTAGAGATGGACGATCACCCAGAAGGCGAAGAAGAGCTTTCCGAATAGTGGTCCCCATGACTGGTAACCACTATTTATAGCATACGAGACACCAGCAACCACACCAACCATATTTACGATGAGAAGCGTGGTCGGCGGTATCAAAAGTGTCGTCCACTTGAACATGTACAGCTCCGCAAAGTCGCCATCTTCATCAGAAGCCTTTGAGGTGACCGTGAAGTTGGTGTCAATACCTGCAAGAACTTTGAGAAGACCTTGGAAGACAGCAAAGAGATGGGCAGAAACACCACCGATGACCCAAAACTGTTCATTCCTCCACCATTCATCTATCCCTACACCACTCCACCTCATTTCCAGAATACCAGTCACGAAGATGGAAAGGAAGAGAGATATGAACCAAATACTTGCTATGTTGCTAATCTGCAATGGACGATACAAGTACTCTGGTAAGAACTAGCAAATGTGGGTGGTGGCATGTTTTAACTACAATGTAAATGATCCATAAAACAATTCAAGTGCCTATATAACATGTAGGCATCTTTAACTACAACGTAGATGACCCATAATACTATTATAGCGTTTACATATCACGACGTCTTGTGTTTAAGTGTGTGCTTAAGGGGGGATGGTACATAGTCATCATATTAGATGACGTCCATTGGTTAACTAGCAGAAGTACAGACAAAGAAAGCAGTGATAGTTAATATAAATAACTGCAAAATCATGTACACACCTGAGGGATAATGAACTTTCCAGTGAGTAGACAAACAGCAGGCAAAGTGCAGTACAGGAGCAGAGGAAGTGCAGTGAGAGGATAAATCGTGGTATTGATATATGCAAATCTCTCAAGAAACTTCAACCGTCCACCGTAACCATACCAAATAGGGCAATGACGACTAAAAAGAATCTCAACAGATCCCAGAGCCCATCGAAGCACTTGGTTCAGACGATCCGAAAGGTTAATGGGTGCAGAACCTTTGAATGCTGGGCGATGAGGCATGCAATAGATTGACTTCCAACCACGGGCATGCATTTTGAAACCAGTTAGAATATCCTCCGTAACAGAACCATAAATCCAGCCAATCTGCAGCAACAGTAAGAAATATTATGACTTGTACATCAATATCAACAGAACATATCTTAACTTGCAAAAGGGTCAATAATATATGCAAGGAATGGAATTGACAAAAAATTATATAAGCAATTCATGTCATTTGTGTACCTCACTTCCCCATTCTGTTTTGTCCTTGTAACCGCAGCTGATAACATGAATGGCTTCTTTCAAAAGAGACTCTGGTGTTGCTGACTGAGGAACACCACCATTTTCCATTAGAGTAGAGGCAACAAAGACAGTTGACTGGCCAAACCTTTTCTCCAAGCTCATTTGTGACATTAGCAGTGACTTTTCATCATCGAATCCAGCACCTATTTTCAAAAAGATGAACAAAGTGTTAAACCACCAAGATCCTTGCCCCATGTCCACTAGTGCTCTAATTACCATCTCAGTTCAAGAGCATTGAGCTGGCAATAATGAAAAGATGAAAATATTTTCATCCTATATAAGTGCTCTGGTGAACCAATGTTTTAAAACCGAATCAATAACCGGATCGGCATTGGTCATGGTTTAATCGGTTCAACATTGGTTTGACTGGATTGAACCAAACTTTTATTTAACTAATATTTATGTCTCTTTCGAAAATATACCATAAATGGAAGTCTAAAAAGTAAAAAGAAATTGAATAGTCATATATTAATCATCATTTTAAAACAATTAAACATAAATAAAATATATATATATTTAGAATTTTGAAATATACATACAGTAATTTTGGTTTTATCATTTTCCTATTTAATTTTTTGTGAACATTTTTCGTTGGATTTTTATTGTACTTTTGTTTTTCCCATTTTTTTCTCCAAAAATCTCAAGTTACTTTCCTCGTTATTCATTTCATTCTCTTAATTTTTTTTTGAGAAGATAAAGAATGTGAGCAGGGTGCTCACATCCATTTTTTATTCATTATAAAAGCTTGTATCTATTAAAAAATACCTCATAACCAAGCTCGCTCACTCGCCAAATTTCTAGCTGCTATTACAATGTTATCAATGAAACACTTTTCTCCCTTGAAAATGCAATCATTGCGTTGATGCCAAATTGCCCTTAAAAATGTAATTGTTCCGATTTGTTGTCTTTTTTATACATATAAGTGAAAATGATGCCATGCCCGTGTTGTCTAAATGACCGCCAGAATGCTACCGAAGAGCTCACATCCAACCAATCACATTGAGAATCCTGCCATGTCCTTCGTGATACCGGATAGATGAAAAAGAGGTGATCTATATCCTTCATGTTGTCATTGTAGAAGACGCAAGCAGCGTTCGTTCCTATGGCCATGATAGAAACCCACTGCGCACATATGTTAGAAGGAGGAAGAAGACACATGGAGACAACTCATCCAACATGGAATCAGTCAACCAGAATTTCCAGGCCCCACTCTCTCCAATTGCAGCCAGAAACTGTCCAACAGTTTCTACAACAGAAAAAGGCCATGATACAACTTAGTGGAGGATCCCACTACACAACTAAGTCTACTAATGCATGTTTTTAGGAGTCAGTTATTAGGCGTTGGTTACTGCTGTATCTTTTTAAATATGCATCAGTTTTTAGTTTAAGGCATGTCTTGTTTGTTAAACTTTATTATTTTTTTTACGGACAATCTAGTTGTTATTTCCCTTCAATCCAGTTATAAAATCCCTGTTTTCAGCTTTTACGATTCTAGTGTCTTATCAAATTGGTATCAGAGCAGTTAAGATCCCAAAATAGTGAACACTAAGTCATCTCACCTTCACCATGAGTCTTCAAATCCCAACAATGATCAATCAACCAACCCAGACCTTGACCCTATTTCCCGCCAACTGAATGCCATCACCAACAAACTGAATTCTATTGATTCCCTAGTGGCAGAAGTAGCAGCTCTCAAAGTTCAAGCTAGTGTGATCCAACATGAAGAATCTAGCTTCATATCACGTCAGAAAGGAAAATCTGCAATGCTAAAAGAAGATGAAGAGATGGATATTTCATGGTGGATAAAAAAATCCTTCTCGACGGCCTCATATGAAAATGGATTTTCCCAAATTTGAAGGAGGTGACTCTCGGGGATGGATTCTAAAGGCTGAAAAGTATTTTCGCTATTACCAAACTCCAGATGATCTCAAAGTTGATATTGCAGCTATGTACCTAGAGGGAGATGCATTAGATCTCTTTGCATGGGTTAATAGCGAACGCACCCTACTATATTGGGACGAATTGGTGAAAACATTGTAAGAGAATTATGGTCCAGCAGAGTTCTTGAACCCTGATGAGCATCTTTGTAATATTCAACAAACAGGTACCATTCAGGAGTATCGCCAAGAATTTGCAAGAAGAGCTACACGTGTCCACAACTGGCCAGAGCATTGCTTACTGGGGTCTTCCTCAGCGATTTAAAGGAGGACCTAAAGGTAGAGGTCCGAATCCACAAGCCAAGGACGGTGTATAAAGCTATGAGTTTAGCTTTGGAATTGAGGCTAAGTCTTCACCAAATCGCAATAACAAGGAATGCATAACACTAATGCCTCACGTTCCAACCAAGCTCCACCTCGTGAGTATTCCTCTAAAAGGAAGGTAATCTCTGCCCGTCCACCTCCAACATCGTGTTCATGGGATGAGGAACGCCACTCTCGCTTGGTAAGGGTGTTATGTTTCAAATGCAATGAAAAGTTTACTCCAAGACATTGTTGCAAAAGTCCTTCCTTCTCTTTAATGGAGCTTGCTGATTCTGAAGATGTCACCATAGAAGAAAAAGATACCAACACAGAAGAAGATCCACCTTCAGATTTTGCAGAGATCTCTCTCCATGCTATTTTGGAAAAAATTGTTTGCACGACAATGAAGCTGTTGGGGTCAATTGGACAAAGACAGGTACCTATACTTGTGGACAGTGGCTCAACGCACAATTTTGTTGCTGAGTCGATCGTGGAGGAATTGCAGCTACCTCTCAATCAGATTCCATCTTTTGTGTCCAGATTGGAAATGGCGACATCATTTGTTGCAACAGTATGTGTAAGAATATCAGCATACATGTTTCTAACCTTATTATCACTCAGGATTTTTATCCCCTCTCAATTGGTGGTGCGGATGTGGTACTTGGCATTAAATGGTTGGCTTCGCTCGACACAGTCCAAGCCAACTGGAAGGACATGTTCATGATATTCAATTGGCAAGGAAAGAGGTACAAGCTGCAAGGTGTGCATCCAACAGGTCAGACCAAAGCTGCACGTCAGAGTTTTAACAAATTGCAAAACTGTTCAGGTGACCAATTGATAATCCCATCTCCTTTTCAAGTTATTTTACAATAGTTTATGTCTGTTTTTTCTGAACCTAAAGCCTTACCCCTTTTTCGCTCTCATTCACACTCCATTCACCTCTTACCAAATGCCAAACCCCCCAACCTTCGCCCACCTTCGCCCCTATCGTTACCCACATTACTAGAAAACAGAAATAGAAAATCAGGTTAAAAAAACTTGCTGAATTTAGGCTACATACGCCCAAGTTCAAGTCCTTTTGCTAGTCCTGTCGTTTTAGTCAAGAAAAAAGACAACACTTGGCGATTTTGTATTGACTATAGAGCCCTTAATCTAATCACCGTGCCTGACAAATATCCCATCCCTAATATAGATGAGTTACTGGATGAGTTACATGGAGCTGCCATTTTCTCTAAAATTGATCTTCGATCTAGTTACTATCAAATTCGTATGCAGCTTGAAGACATACCAAAGACAGTCTTTCGAACACATTCCGGGCATTATGAATTTACTGCTATGCCATTCGGCCTAACAAATGCTCCATCAACTTTCCAATCCAACATGAATGACCTTTTTAGACCTCATCTACGTAAATTCATTCTTGTTTTCTTTGATGACATTCTAATCTATAGCAGAAATTTGCAGCAACACGAACAACATCTCAAACTAATTTTTAGCCTCCTATCCACCAATTCCTTTTATGCCAATACCAAAAAATGTTGGCCAGCCAAAAAATGAGATTTCTTGGTCACAGTTTCAAAAGGAGTGGCAGTGACCCAGACAAAGTTTCTGCTGTATTAGAGTGGCCTTTACCTACAAATGTGAAGGAATTGCGAGGATTCTTAGGTTTGACTAGCTACTATCGGCGATTCATTCAGAATTATGGCATTATTGCGCGTCCTATCACAGATCTTACAAAGAAAAATGCATTCGTTTGGAGCCCCAAAGCTGAAGATGCTTTTCACCAGCTAAAAAATGTTCTAACTACCGTTCCGGTATTACACTTACCTAATTTTACTCAATCTTTCGTGGTAGAATGTGATTCTTCATCTCAAGGAATAGGCGCTATTTTGTTACAGCTTCGGCATCCCATCTGTTATTTCAGTAAGGGGTTTTCTTTCTCTATCAGAATTAAATCTACTTATGATCGTGAATTGCTTGCTTTGATCCTTGCTTTACAGAAATGAAAGCATTATCTATTGGGCAGACCATTTTTAGTCAAAACTGACCATTGCAGTCTTAAATACTTATTGAATCAAAGGATTTCTACAGCAGAACAGCAATGACTATTAATGAAATTATTACCCTTTGATTTCACTATCATCTACAAGGCTAGAAGCGAAAACAAAGGAGCAAATGCTTTATCTAGGCGCCCTGAACATACTGATTTTCTAACCTTAGCCATGCCAATACCATTGGATTTTAATTCCCTGAAGGAAGCACTGGCAGCTGATTCTTACACTAGAGATATTATGGATCAAGTTCTGAAAAATCCAACATCTCAACCAGCATTTGTGGTAGCTGATCAACACCTCCATAAATCGCGATTAGTTATTCCTAATTTCCCTGAGCTGAAGACAAAAATTTTGAAAGAAGCACATGAGACTCCAACAAGTGGTCATGGTGGTTATTTAAAAACTCTAAAACGTATATCTGCCAATTTCTTTTGGCCCCATTTGAAGCAGGACGTGAAGGAATTTGTTCAGAATTGCTTATTATGTCAACAACACAAATATGAGACTTTATTGCCTGCAGGACTTCTACAGCCATTGCCCATTCCACAGTGCATTTGGGAGGATATCTCACTTGATTTTATAGGTCTCCCTCAGTCCCAAGGACAAGACACAATTCTGGTGGTAGTAGACAGATTCAGCAAGTATTGTATTGTCATGTTCTCACTCTTTCACATCCTTTTACAGCAAAGACAGTGGCAACAATATTTTGCAAAGAAATTGTGCGCTTACATGGTATATCGTGATCCATTGTCTCAGATCGTGATGTAGTTTTTCTAAGTGCTTTTTGGCAGGAATTGTTTCGTTTGAGTGATACTCAGCTGCATATGGGAACAGCATATCATCCTTAATCAGATGATCAAATGGAAGTAGTCAATCAGTTCCTTTAAGCATATCTGCATTGCTTTGCTCATGAACATCCAAAGACTTGGTCAAAATTCTTACCTTGGGCAGAATATTTTTTTTTTTTTGAGCAGAACCTTGGGCAGAATATTTTTTTTTTTTTTTGAGCAGAACCTTGGGCAGAATATTCATTCAACACAGGTTATCATTCATCATCTCAAATGACCCCCTTTAAGATTGTTTATGGAAGAGATCCGCCTGCCTTGCACCCCTATGTTCTTGGAGAGACAAAAATAGCTGAATTCGAAGAACAATTGCTAGAACGTGATGAAATGATAAAGGCGCTCCGTTCTAATTTACTGAAAGCTCAATCTCGCATGAAATCTCAAGCTGATTCTAAGAGGCGAGATTTGACCTTTGAAGTAGGAGATGCTGTGTTTTTGCGTGTGCAACCATATAGACAGAAATCCTTAGCAAAACGGCACTATGAGAAATTGTCTCCTCCCTACTTTGGTCCTTATACTATTGTACGCAAGGTTCGCGAAGTTGCTTATGAGCTGGAACTACCACCAACAGCTAAGGTACATCCAGTTTTCCATGTCTCTTTGTTGAGGCGTGCCCATGGTCATTTGGCCTCCTCCCCGCCACCTGTTCTACCACTTGCGAATGATTTGGAGTTTTTGTCTGAACCTGAAAAGATTCTTTCTCACCGTTGGGTGATGGAGGCTGGTGTGCAATCCCTTGAATTACTTGTTCAGTGGCATGGTAGACCTTTAGAAGAAGCAAGTTGGGAGAATTATGATTTACTTGCTGCACAATTTCCTACATTTTGCCTTGAGGACAAGGCATCTTTTCAGGGGGGGTGTAATGATAGAAACCCACTGCACACATATGTTAGAAGGAGGAAGAAGACACATGGAGACAACTCATCCAACATGGAATCAGTCAACCAGAATTTCCAAGCCCCACTCTCTCCAATTGCAGTCAAAAACAGTCCAACAGTTTCTACAACAGAAAAAGGCCATGATACAACTTAGTGGAGGATCCCACTACACAACTAAGTCTACTAATGCATGTTTTTAGAAGTCAGTTATTAGGAGTTGGTTACTGCTAAATCTTTTTAAATATGCATCAGTTTTTAGTTTAAGGCATGTCTTGTTTGTTAAACTTTATTATAGGAGTCTTGTCCTCTCTATACGGACAATCCAGTTGTTATTTCCCTTCAATCCAGTTATAAAATCCCTGTTTTCAGCTTTTATGATTCTAGTGTCTTATCAGGCCATTTCAGTATGTACTTTTGAGTAGGAAGATTGTTTCTTCTCAAGAGCCATGAAAATACCAGAATCCTGATAGGATCTTTGATGCGCCAAAGGAACCAACAATCTCTTCTAAGCTCTTCATATGTGACGAAGCTCTCCATATCAGAGTTTTATAAAATGCTCGAACAGAGAAATGACCGACTCTCCAAATCCAAGAGTCTTCTCTTGTGCTGTCAATCCTATGTCCCTGGAGACCTCCATTAATGCAAGAAGATCCTCAAGCCAATTATCCGACAGATTGGCTGCTAACTTCGGGATCCATACTCATCATTGAGGAGACTGCCTAACTACTGTCTGCTTGTTCTTAGCTATCGCATAAAGCTTTGGATTGACTCTACAAGTTACTAGATTTCCTATTTTCATTCACTTTCTATTCTTCCACCCTTCTTCCTAAGCTATACCTTCCTCAATTTATATTAGTTTCAATAATCTTCATTTTTATTTTTTCAACAAAAACTCTGATTGAACTGGTCTTTTGGTTCAAACTAGTTTTACCTCAATCAAACCAGTTCATAAAATGATGCAGACCATAACATAATTGTTACGAGATCATTGACGTTGCTCTTCTTAATTATTTAAGCTTTTAGAAAAATTGCACAGCAACTCAATTTAATATGGTATCAGAGTCAAATGTCAAGAGTTCAAACCTTATTAAGCTCGTATTAAAAAAAATATTTTCTCCTCTAGTTGTCCACGTAATGGGCAGGGCTAGACCAAAGTTGTCACTAGCCCACACGTGAGGGTGAGTGTTAAGAATATAAAATCATTGATATTGCTCTTCCTAATGACTTAAACTTTTAGGAAAATTGGTCAGCATATCAATTTAACAATAATGGCTAAGCAACTAAGATGCAGACATTGGGGAGAACAAAATGACTAAGCAACTAGCAGACAAGAGGAAGAAAATTCTACACGTTTCTTAATCCAAAAATGATAATTCCTACAGCAACTTATTCTAAAGAAAGAGAGAATGCATAAGAAAGTAGATGGATGTGAAATATGAAATGAAGTTCAAACAAGGGATTACCTTCAATTCCCTCCTCTATATCTTCAAGATTAAATATAGGAACAGTACTATCAATATGCTTGCTTGAGTTCTTTTTCTCCAAGCTCTTCTTACTAGATTTTGAACTTTTCTTACGAGAACCACCACACAATGAAGAAAATAAACTTTTCTTTTTACCCTTGTTTTTCATAGGAGGTTCATATCCATAGAGAGCTGTCCGATTGAAGACACATCCAGTACCCACATAAACTGGGCCTTGCATACCATCAAGGCCTCTCAAGTTGATTTGGACTATGAAGAAAATAGGTCATATGTCATAGGAAACACTAAAATGATGGCATGCTCACCACAAATAATATTTCAACTTTCTTGTAAATGAAACTGAAAATGTGAACAAAGAAACAAACCTGCAATCTGGTTAAGGTCACATTGTAAATGCAGCCAACTTAAAAGACAACAGTAATCAAGATCTTTTCTGTCTTATGACATAAAATCTAAGGCTAGCAACACGGTTCATTCACTTTTCATGTTCAATGGATTCATTTAACTGAAAATATTAATCAGACACAATTACAGGAAGGACTTAACGCGTTAAATATAATAGGCTTGACCTAAAATTGTGAGGAATCTAGCAGTATGCATGTTTCCGGTGACAAACATTGTCAACAACCAACAAGCCTGTAACTTAAACAAAAATTTTAGCTTCATAACACAGATATTTGTCAACTGATGTTCCTAAAAGTTATAATCGAGCTACCAGAATTAGTCTGCAACTAGGTCTGATGCATATTTTTGTAAGCAAATTACGTGTGCCTTCACTTACATCGAAAAACACAGTGTTCCGGTTTGCATAACGATCATTCCTATCAATACCATCAAATCTTTGTGGAAATTGGACATAGCAAACTGACTTTCCAAGATTTGGATCCATAAGGAAACACATTGCTTCCCTCAATGCCTTACTATTGTTTATATAGTGATCACAATCAAGATTTAACATGAAGGGACCATTAGTAAGCACTGCTGACACACGTACCTGTTGAGGACAATAGAAAGCCTTGTCAGAGATGACCCAGTAGATGGGTACATATTGAAATGTAAAGATTAGACATCCATCACAAAATGATGATATACTTACAAGTGCATTCATAGCACCAGCTTTTTTGTGATGCTGGAATCCGGGACGCTTTTCACGAGATACATAGACTAGTCTCGGTAGCTCATTGCCTTCACTGTCAAGTCCTCCACTATGACCCAGGAAAACCTAGAATATGCAAACATAAATTAAAAAACATCTTCATTACCAAGCTATAAGATGACTGCTTCTTAAAAATAAATAAACTCTTAGGTAGTTGGATATTGATGTGAATTTTAAACACTAGGTTCAAAAAATAAACATCACTCTGTCCACCTTAAATAAGTTGCTTAAAACCTTCCTCAACTTATTTGACAGAACTTAACAAAAAAGATGTTAAAATTTCACCAACCTGTATCATTCCAGGATGGTCTCTGGTGTTATTTCCAGGCCATGGTGTCCCGTCTTGCATAGTCCAACCCTCATCAGGAACTTTTTGTGCCTTAGCTACGAGTGCATTTACGCGAACTTTAAATTCTTCATATTCTCTCTGAATGATATAAATCCCAGTTAGAGGGGAACAAAGTTTACACAAAGGGAATATTCGGATATGCCAAAAGTGATCCAAGGTGTGGTACCTTCATTGCTCTGCGATCTTTGACAAATGAAAGTTGAACTTTATCTGAGGTAATCAATTTTTTGTGAAAAGTACCATTCTGGAGCTCGGGGCTCAATATTATATTTCTTGCAGAAAGGAACCCATTTTCTTGCAAATTCTGAAGTTTCAGACAGAGCTTCAAATGTCAGCATAGCAGCTCCATCATCAGAAACATAACAAGAAACCTTGTCAACAGGATAGTCCACAGCAAGAATTGATAACACTGTGTTGGCAGTGACAAGGGGAGGCTCTTTCAAAGGATCCACAGTACTGACAAAAATGTCAACTGCTGCCAGTTCGGATGGTTCACCCTCTCTATCGTACCTGTAGTTGGCACATCAAAACGAAGACTAAGTTCAGTAGATTCTGAGCTTAATTGAAGACACAACAAATCAGAAAAGACAATACCTTATCGCCAATCTGTCAAGATAAGTCTCACGATTCACAGGGAACCATTTAGGGAACTGATCGAGGATCCAGGAAATAGCAAACCATATCTCACAGATAACAGAAAGTAACCACAGGACAATGGCATTGCGCACCGGATTGGTGATATGATAATGAAGGAATATGCATAGGATAACAAGACGCAACATGATGACCATCCTGTATGGATTTATCTTTGAAGACGGAATAGGAACCTTTCTAGAAAGAGGTTGACGAGCTTCATCATTTCTGCATTACAAATATGTGCAACTTAAAAACCAAATCAAAGTAAATGCAAAGTCTCTCTAAAAAGAAACAGGAATAACCAAATAAATGGAATCGTGCACACAGAGGAATGAGACAAGTCGTGAATTCCTATTAGGAACATTAAAAAGAACCATAGCAAGTATTATAAATACAAATGCTCTTGAATCCACTCCCCCGCAACAAATAAAACAAAGATCATATCTGGATATAGAGTTCTAAAATATAACTTCATAAAACCTAACTGAACAAGTTAAACTTATTCTACCTTTTGGGAAAAAAAAAGATTGGAATTCATACGATAAACTAATTCTACCGTTTGGAAAAAAATAAGACTGGAATTCATAAGAGCTTGATGTTTTTTGAAGTACATAAGAGCTTGATTCTAGTCTGATAAACCAGAATTGTCCAGGATCTAGAATGGCACAGGATGAACAACAACCAATTACATCTTGTTCTACATTTATTACCGGTGAAACTAAAACTCATTATGAATGATTTTTTTAGACGAATTATGAATGATTTGTTAACTGTTTGAGCTCAATCATCATTTTACTCTCAGTTACTCGGTACACATGTCATAGACAGGATTCTCAAATGCAATTATGGCACTTGGAAACTTGAAATTGGTCATTGAACCTACATCACAATGGTGAAAGCTAATTATTTGATAAAAGTGTTTTTTTTTTAAACTGCAATAAATTTAGGCAATTACCTTCAAATAAAGTCATGTAATAAAACAAATAATTCTTAATTAGGAAAAAGAACAATAATAGAAGACGTGGTTCCAAGTTTCCAACATGTTTACTTGAAGATGTGTAGGGATATAAAAGAACAACCAAGATTGATAATCAACCAAAATTAAACATTGTTTCACGAAGAATCAAGCATTTTCAAGAAGAAAAAGTTACGGTGATGTGGTATCTATGAAGCACAGGTATGTCAAAAACCTTGAAGTAACCGTACCCGGTACCGGATATGGGTACATGCCGGGTACATATGGGTACGCCTTCCTTACTTTAAAACAAAGTTTGCAAACCACAAGAATAGAAGAAGAGAGAAACCAAAGAAAAAAAAGGAAGAAGAACAAAGAGTCCGAACTGGAGAAAGGAGAGGGAAATAACATTAGGTTTCGGCGATATTAAAGAGAGGAAAATGAGACAAAAAAAAAGAAGGAAAAAAGTCTGCAAAACAAAAAAGAAAATTGACAGCTCAAACGTACGTGTTAGCATTATATTTTCTTTTTCTGATGGCAAGACTTAATACTGTAAACTTAATTAGGATTTTTATTTGCTGTCTTAATTAAAAACATAAATAAAATTAAACAATACGATGTGATAAATTATTTGATAGTAATAAAAAAATGGCAACGTAGTGTGGTATTGACGTATTGTCATGCAATGAAACAGAAAACGAAAAGAAAAGTAACTGATGATTCAAATAAAAACAAGGTCACAATAGAATGTCAGTGAAAAGAAAAGAAAAAATCGAATGAAAGGACAGGAATTCTTTGAAACTGACATATTAAGTTAGCTTTACCCATGATGCATGACACACTTTTTTTCATTGGAGCAGTCCATGTACTATTAGAAAATAATTGTATGAAAGAAAAAAAGAGCTCTTGTGATGAACTCACAGTAAGGCATCATCCATATTATAGTCTGTGGTTGCATCAATGTCGAGACCTCCTCTGCCCTCAGATGGGGCGTGACTTGTACCACCATTGGTCATTGGCACCACATTTTTATCCTGCTTCATCTTCCATCCATCAACCCTTTCTTTCCAGGCTACATTCCCAAGATTGCCTGAAAATTCCCTTGAGGTATTCGCTATTTTTATCAAACAAGAATAATAATCCAATATCAGTACACTATAAAAATGACCAAATAGTAATTTTGAATACCAAACGTGTAAATCAACAACAGGCATTTGCATACATGATTGATATGGAAGTGAGTGCATGCGTTTTCCCCCTCCACTGGGAGACATGATATGATCAGGGGATCCCATAGACAATTCCCCAGAGAGGTGTAGATTCAAAGTTACATTTGATCTTTCACCTAAAAATATGATAAACTACTTAATGATATAAAATTTGAATCCATACCCCATGGTTGTGGGTGAGCAAAGGGATATGATTGTGAGGAATCTCCCCACTGTCATACTTTGGAGGCCCAGCATCATCACCTCGACCGTAGCTTGTGTGCCAGCTCAGCATATGCTGGGCAGTCTTTACCGTCTGATCTTGAGTTCCAGATGGATTACTGAATTCACTCACATCATGGGCATCCCCATCGTCACTTTCTTCCCCACGAATTGGTGGGCTTCCTGTTCGAATTTTAAGGCAATGGAGAAACTTCACTTGAGATCCAGTACTATATTATCACTTGTAAGCAATCAAACAATGAACTTATGCAGATTCACTAAATGTATGCTAATCCTCAAATCTACCCATAAAAAAAAGGGAGAAAACACACCTTTATGCCTCTTGTATTTAGTCTTGCACTGGGGACAAGACTGGTTCCCATCCTTCCTCTCATACTCGTAGCAGGGCCTACATACAGGAAACCTGCAGACATCACAAGCGACAAAGAGATCGCCGTCCACCGTGGTGCCAACATTGTCGCTGCAGATCTGACAGACCTGACCGGCTGAATGTTTCGCAGGTTTCTGCATTGTTTCAAAATCAGCAAAATTACAATAGGCGGTTTAAAATTCAAACGACAAGACACCAATTATGGGGATCATAAATGGAAAGGTTTGTCTTTCAAATTGAACTGCATTTGTGCCGGAATTACTTACCCCCGTCTCTCCGCTCACCTCCATAGAGAAATCGATCAAAAGGGAGCCTCTTTTAATCAGTGATCTGGTGAAGAAAACAGCCTCGAAATCTCAATCAGATCTTACATTGCAACACAGAGCGACCGCTAACAAACACCACTCTCGGACAAAAAAGAAATAACAACAAACTCATTGGAATCTCTAAATCGAAGAGGACTAATAAAGAGAACTGGGTCAAATTCTCAGTAATAGACTTAGATAAGCAGAGATCTGTAGTGGAACTCGGCCGTCATTCGATTGATCAACGAAATATCCCGTACGTTCAAGTAGAAGTTTGATTTGGAAGAAAGTAGAGAAAGAATATACTAAAAATTGCACCTTTTGCAGCGAATTATGCAAATGATCGACCGAATTACACACCAAGATGGCTCTTTTCCACCTCTCCCCACTACGTCCTCCCACCGCCGACGCAGCGAGGGAGAGATAGAGGAGTAAGAATAGCAGGAGTGATGGTGAGCTAGCGCTAGCACCGTCAGTTATTAGTAGAGTATTCCTGGTAGACGCAATTAAAAAGGGGAGAAGGGGATGGAAGGAGAGTTAAAGCAACACTGTAAGCAGAGCATAGAATTATTAGTGTGAAGACGGCGACCCTTCTGTTATCCTTCAATTTTGAGTCGATTTTTAACTAATATTAAAATATTCTTTATTTTTTATTTTCTTACACAATTAGTATAACGCTCCCAAAATCGCATCATTCATCACGTAAACGATCAGATTGATCCTAAGAGCGTTACACTGCTTATTACCCTACTGACCTTGATCATTCAATAAAATAGCTTATGTGACACTAATAAAATAATAATAAATATAATAGAGAACTTTAAATGCGAAAATTTAATAGTCAAAATGTCGCGATAAAGGACTTTAATGCGAAAGTTCATGATGTCCCATATTATAGAAATATGCGGAAGTTCATAATGTCTTTCAATATAGAAAATATGCCGAAACAAAATAAGACTGATCGAAAAGTTGTATGAGCGGAAGAAAATATGATGTCTCTGAACAATAAATATGATTAAATAGATATGCAGTAAGAAAGTTCAGAGCAGAAGTATCAATCATGTGCAGCGTTCTTCAAGCTCTGCGGCCTCCATCTCCTCATTAGTTGGCATTCTCATCTGCAAAATCTCATTGCAGGAGAATAGAATACCCATGAGCAAAGATGTCCAGTAAAATAGCAATAGACGGTGAAATAAGGATCAATGATGATCACGAATCAATGTATTAATCCCTGACTATAACAATGTCTATGTTTTATTCTTTACTATATCATATGCTTTGCTTTACAGTACTCTGTCTTTTACTATAACAATACTTTGTCTTTGTGTTACTCTGCTTTTACTTTACAATGTCTCTACTATGCCATATTATACTTTACTTTATAATATCTTTGTTTTACTTTACAGTACTTTGCTTTACATTTTTCTACTATGCATTGCTTTATTTTACATTTCTTTGTTGTGAGTTGTACTACGCCTTTTACATTACTAAAATATCCTTAGAGTTTGTTGTCCTATGCGAGTTCGACTTTATTAGTTATGATGTCAGAGGTGCCTTTCTGAATCTCTAATGCCAGTAAGCCCATAAATGGAAGAGGGGTGGGTGTTACTACCTCACCCAGTTCAGAAGGTAGAGGGAAGAATTCCTACAATTTAGGAACAGTGGTCGATTAATACACCTGTAGATTCACTGTCTCCTCAGCTAGCTACATGTCCCTCTGGCATAATACTTTAATCTTTTAAGGGAGGGTATGACCTCAACACCACCCTTCATTCGAGATATAGGTGGGAGAAGACATGAAATCTCAGGAATAGTGATCATTCAAGACAGTAGTATCGTTGTCCCATCAGCTAACTATATATCCATCATCTGCTTTAATCTCTGATCTTTGCTTTAACTTTGGGGGCGGCCCATAGCAGTTTCATGTCTTTGTCCTTGCTTTATTTATCTTTAATCATTGTGAATCTATGGTTTAGGATTCAACTGAACGTTGGTATTTATACAATAGGACTCAGCCAGTGAAGGTGAACTGGTTGGAGTCTCAGTTATGTCTGAAAGTGGTTCAATCCGATTAAATCAGATTTATGGATCTCTGTAGAACCGGTCGACCGCTCCTGGTGTACCGGTCGACCGTTCATTGATACCGGTTGATCGGTCCACTAGGATCGGTCGACTGTGTTCTTGTTTAAGGGTCGGTAAATCGGTCGCCCGTCCGGGGTGTCGGTCGACCGTTCATTAGGTTATGAAGATACGTACTGCGTATCGGATCGATCGATCGTTCACTGGGACCGATTGACCGATCGCATGATCAATTATGTCTGCCAACATATAAATCGGTCGACCGCCATGGGGAGGCCGGTCGACCGATAAGGAAAAACTCGTGTGAATTCTGTGAGAGGACCGGTCGACCGCTTTCTAGAATCGGTCGACCGGTCCCTGTGATAAAATAGGGCCACCGAACATTATCTCCAATTCCGGCGGTCCTCCAGCCATCCAACGTCGACGATCATAATACGAAAAATGTTGTAAACTACTTCAGACTTATAATGAGCCAACTTTACGTATCAATAAATCCTTAATTCTTCGTCTATGGGATTAAAACGCGAAGGGTACCTTTCCGTTCGAGTTCGTCGGCGAATTGCGCGAAGTCCGTTCGATCTCCGACGGTCCTCAACTGTTGGACAGGGTCGCCTGGTCCTTGTAGAGGTCGGAGGGGGTCGTTGGGTGTCGGAGGGTTTTCCGATTGGCTGGGGTTTGTCATGAAGTCGCGTCGTTCGTCTCTGCTCTACTCGCGTCGCGCACGCCAATCGTCGATCGAGAGGAAGAAGAAGGAGACGAGGGAGGAGGTCGGCTGAGGGTCCAAGAAGCGCAAATGGGCGACCTCATCATCCTTCTATTCAGCCCCGGCCGACCCTTGGTCGGCCGGAGACGAAGCGACCGGGAGGTCAGGGGAGGCACCTGCCGACCGATCATTTTGTTTCTTTTTTTTGTGTAAAAATATGATGCGTCACATTATTACCCTCTAAAAAGAAAATTCGTCATCAAATTTGGATAAGGGTTATGGCTTATCAAAAAGTTCAGAAAATTTCTCTCACATTTCCGATTCTACTTCCCAAGTTGCCTCTTTTCCTTGGTGATGCTTCCATGCTACTTTGACTAGTGCTACTCTCTTCTTCCCTTGTTGATGTTCTTGATATTCTAATATCTTCGTGGGTTATTCTTCATATGTCAGATCCTCCTTGAGGTTTGGTTCCTCAATTTGGATCACGTTGGCGTAATCGTGCTTGTACATCCGGAGTAGGGAGACATGAAAGACATTGTGTACTCATGAATAGGCTGGAGGCAGAGCTAACCTGCATGCTGAATCCCCAACCATATATAGTATTTCGAATGGACCTACATACCTTGGGCTCAATTTTCCCCGTTTGCTAAAACGCATCACTCCTTTTGGTGGAGGAGACCTTGAGCAGAACTTGATCGCCTGTCTTGAACTTATGTTCTCGGCGCTTCTTGTCCGCGTAGGCCTTCTGACGATTTTGAGCCGACTTCATCCTTTTCTTTATCAGTTCTGCTCTGTTTGTATACTCTTGTGTTTGTTTCTGTAATTCCGCACTCAAGATCTTCCTTTCTCCCACTTCGCCCCAACATGCCGGAGAGCGACATGGGCGACCGTACAGTGCTTTAAAGGGAGATATTTCTATGTTAGCATGGAAGCTGTTATTATAGGAAAACTCTATGAGAGGAAGATGTTTATCCCAATTACTGTGCCAATCCAAAGCGCATGCTCTCAACATATCCTCTAAGGTTTGAATGGTTCTCTCTGATTGGCCGTTCGTCTGTGGATGGAAAGCAGTACTATAACGGAGCATTGTTCCAAAGGCATTCTGGAGGCTCTTCCAGAATCTTGACGTGAACCTGGGATCTCTATCAGACACAATGGCTGATGGAATCCTGTGAAGCCTAACAATCTCCTGCACATATAGATTCATGAGGCTTTCAAGAGATTATTTTACCTTAATGGGTAAGAAGTGAGCCGATTTAGTGAGTCGGTCTACTATAACCCAAATGGCATCATGTCCTTTCTGCGTCCAAGATAAGCCTGTGATGAAGTTCATTGATATTTCTTTCCACTTCCACTGTGGGATGCCCAGACTCTTCAAAGTTCCTTGTGGTTTCTAGTGTTCCACCTTGACCTGTTGGCACACTGTGCATTTGGAGACATATTCAGCTATCTTCTTCTTCATGTCTGGTCACCAAAAACTTCTCTGCACGTCTTTATACATTTTTGTACTCCCTGGGTGGATTGTGAACTCGGACTTGTGGCATTCATCTATCACTTCTCTTCGGAGTTCCGGATTATTTGGTACCCATAGTCGGTCGCGGTACCTGATGCCACTATCCAAAAAGACCTTGAAATTGGTAGTTTCTAGGCTAGTCTTTATCATCATCGTCTGGTATTCTGAGTCTTCTACTTGTGCTTCGATGATCCTCCCTATCATATCTGGTACTAGGCACTGCATCATCATTAGCGATCCATCGTACTTCACTCTTGGTGTCCATTTGAACAGTTCTTTCATAAGTTCGAACTGTCGTAGGCGCATGTAGGCTAAGGATCCTTCTCATTTTCGGTTGAGAGCGTCAGCTATTGAGTTTGTTTTACCAGGTTGGTAGTTGATGGAAAACTTGTAATCCTTTAGGAACTCCATTCAACGCCTTTGACGCATATTCAGATCCTTCTGTGTAAATACATACTTCAAACTCTTGTGATCAGTATAGACTACGAATTCTTCTCCATATAAATAGTGGCGCCAAAGCTTGAGAGCGAAAAACCACTGCTGCTAGCTCGATGTCATGCGTTGGATAATTAACTTCATGCTTCTTCAGCTGTCTGGATGCGTATGCCACTACTTTCCCATGTTGCATTAATACGCACCCCAATATTGTACCACTAGCATCGCTATAAATCACGTAACCACCGTTGCCCGATGGTAACGTCAGGATTGGCGCTGAAGTTAGCCGTTCCTTTAACTCTTGAAAGCTTTCTTCACACTTGATTGACCAGATGAACTTTTCTCCTTTCCTTGTAAGCTTGGTCAGTGGCAACGCGATTCTGGAGAAATCTTTAATGAAACGCCTGTAGTAGCCTGCTACACCAAGGAAACTCCTAATCTCAGAGACGTTCTTCGGTTGAGTCCAGTTGGACACTGCTTCTACCTTTGCGGGATCTACCGCAACTCCATCTTTAGAGACGATGTGTCCGAGAAACATTATCTGCTTTAACCAAAATTCACATTTAGAAAATTTTGCATACAGCTTCTTTGCCCGCAAAGTTTCCAGCACTGTCCTTAGATGTTCTCTGTGCTGCTCCATACTTGACGAATAGATGAGAATATCGTCAATGAAGATAATTACGAACTTATCCAGGTGTTCGTGGAGAGCTCGATTAATGAGATTCATGAATGCTGCCGGGGCATTTGTTAACCCAAACGGCATCATCAGGAACTCATAATGTCAATATCTTGATCGGAATGCCATCTTTGGAATGTCTTCTTCTACCACCCTTAGTTGATGGTATCCGCTTCTCAGATCAATTTTTGAAAACACCTTGGCTTTAGACAGTTGATCAAACAAATCATCAATACGAGGTAGTGGGTACCTGTTCTTTATTGTGACTTTGTTCAATATTTTGTAATCGATACAAAGTCTTAACGATCCGTCCTTTTTCTTGACGAAGAGAATTGGAGCACCCCATGGTGAGACGCTAGGCCTGATGAAACCTTTATCTAGTAGCTCTTGAATCTGGTCCTTCAATTCCTTCATCTCTGCTGGGGTCATGCGGTATGGGGCTTTGGAAATTGGTGCAGTTTCGGGCGCTACTTCAATATGAAAATCTATCTCCCTTCTGAGCGGTAGACCACTAACATCATCAGGGAACACATCAGGAAATTCCCTAACCACTTCTATGTCTTGCGGAGTCTTTTTTGGTTCCTCTAATTTGGTCACACTTGCTAGATAACCTCTACATCCCTTTTGAAGTAACTTCTATGCCTTCATGACAGATACTATGATCTTTGGTTCCTTCTTGCAATGCCTCTGACTATAACTTTATCTGTACTTTGTGTGCCTATTATTACTTTCTTTTACTTGCACAATATGAAAGCATCATGTGAGGTTAACCAATCCGTATCCAAAATTATATCATAATCTCTCATAGGGATGATGATAAGATTTGTAGGATGGTTCTTTTTCTCTATCTCTATAGGTACATTAGGGAGGTACTTTGTAGTAATCAGGGTGCCTTGAGAGGTCAAGATGCTTATCTTATGCTCTAAGTTCTTTACAATTAATCCTAGTGTTTTGGCACATTCCTCTGATATAAATGAATGAGAGGCATCGAAATCGAACAGTCCTTTTGTAGGTAAATCAGCTACAAAAAGCGTACCTTGAATGACCTCATCGTCATTCTGTGGAGCATCCTCTTTCAAATTGAAGAGTCTTCCTTGCACCAACTGTTGTTGTCCACGTCTTGGACAATTCACTGCGATGTGACCCATTCCACCACAGTAGTAGCATGCTCCAGACTTCATACGACATTCCTCAGCATGGGTCCTACCACAAGTGTTGCATAAAATTCGCTCACCTTGGGCGGGTGGTGCTTGAGGGGCTCTAGGAGACTGTTGCCTCTGCTGCTGGGCTGGGCCCTCTGCGCTTGCTGAGGGGGTCGCTGTTGTTGCTGCTGCTGTGGTTGCTATTGTTGTGCGGGAGGGACTTGTTGTGGAGGACGGTATGGCTATTGTTGTTGTTGAGGACGGTGGTTCTGTTGAGGCGCTGAATATGAGTGGTATCGGTTATCCCGTCGTTGGTGTTGCCGGTTGTTCCCACGAAACTGTTGTTGCTGATGGGAACTCTGCCCCACGTTCTGCTGTGCCCTCTTCTCCTTCGTGAGATCCTGATGGTCCTTCTCGGTCAGGGTAGCCAAACTGATGGCGTCCTAGATAGGTTATGCAGTTCCCAGACCTTGTGTGAGACCTCAGAGTGGGGTTCAGTCCATCCACAAAACGCTTGGTCACATCCAGTTCGTTCATGATCAACCTGGAGTACTTCCTAAGTCTGACGAACTTAGTCATGTATTGATCCACAATCATGGTCCCTTGTACTAAGTCCAGGAACTCCTTCTGTTTTAAGTCACTTTGGAACTTGGGGAAGTACCGCGTCTCGAATGCCTGACGGAAATCTTCCCAGACAACAATTCTTACTCCAGGAAAGCTGGTAGCCTTTCTTGCTTTCCACCACTCCTTAGCGTCTTTTTGGAGAGTGTCTTCGGCGAACAAAATTTTCTTATTCTCGGGCACGTCGAGGATGTCGAATTTGTCCTCTATTGCCTCCATCCATTGCTCTGCTACTATGAGGCCTCATTCTCTGTTAAACATTGGAGGTTTTGACCTCCAAAAATCTTGTAGTGTGCAGATAGAAGGGACTTGACGCCCCTGCTGGGTTGGTGGTTCTGGTGGAGGAGGAGAAGGTGGAAGTGGAGGTGGGTATGATGGAGGTGGGGGAACAAATGGGGTCTCTCCTTCATTGTATGTCTCGGTCTCACTGATATAAGCATGTTCCCTTCCTTGATATGACATCTATAAAAGGACCATAGCAATAATTGAGATAAAGCACATATAATCAAAGATCTTTAATCTTCATAAAAATCTTAAATAAAATTGAGACCGAAATGTTCAACATTCATTAAAGCAAACATTAATCTCTTAATAAAGTTCGAAAAGCATAAACATCTGTCTGAGCCACACTAAGGCCTTCATGTCGAGATATATGGAATACTAATCACTACGTCTAGAAGGCTCCCTAGGTTCATTCTCGGAATTCTTCTCATTCGTCGGAGGGTTTGGGCACTCATCATCAAAGTGTCCCTCCTGATGGCAGAGACCACAGTATTCCTGTGGATCTGTCTGACTGATAGGACTAGAGTCTCTGAACTATAATCCCCTAACTAGTGCAGGGACTTCTTCTTCATCATTAGAGGATATATAAATTAGATGGTCGATACATCCTCCCCTCTCTGCAAGTGCCACCTTTGGTTCATCTCTTCACGTATCTTGATGGGGTAGAAGTGGCGTGGGGAGAGTAACTCCGGATCATTACTTCCCACGCTCTCTGAATCTGAATGCTCTGGTCTTTTTGGGGCAGGCTGTGGCGGGGTTGGAGGATCTAGTGGGTATACATGTATCCCAACTATGTGACCCCTATCCCTTCGTAAAATCCTGGTTATCATGTGGTGTGGAGGCATCTATAACATAAATTAATTCAATAACATAAGTATGATTCACATAGGAATCTACTTATTACTTACTTGAGGAGTGGAGCCGTAGATGCTTGTGAAGCTTGCACATGACTTTACTTTGAGCTATGTACAATATGAACAATGAATGCCATGCATGAACATCTACTCTACTATGACCAATGAAGGAGCCAAGAACTTAGGCTCTGATATCAAACTGTAACGCCCCCAAAATCGCACCTCTCGCCACGTAGGCGGTCAGATTGACCTTGGGAGCGCTACACTGTCTATAACAAAATAACTTATGTGGCACTAATAAAACAATAATAAATATAATAGAGAACTTTAAATGCGGAAATTTAATAGCCAAAATGTCACGATGAAGAACTTTAATGCGGAAGTTCATGATGTCTCATATTATAGAAATATGCAGAAGTTCATAATGTCTTTCAATATAGAAAATATGCGGAAACAAAATAAGACTGGTCCAAAAGTTCTATAAGCGGAAGAAAACATGATGTCTCTGAACAATAAATATGATTAAACAGATATGCAGTAAGAAAGCTCGGAGCAGAAGTATCAGTCATGTGCAGCGTTCTCCAAGCTCTGCGCCCTCCATCTCCTCATCAGTTGGCATTCTCATCTGCAAAATCTCATTGCAGGGGAATAGAATACCCATGAGCAAAGATGCCCAGTACAATAGCAATAGACGGTGAAATAAGGATCAATGATGATCACGAATCAATGTATCAATCCATGACTATAACAATGTCTATGTTTTATTCTTTACTATACCATATGCTTTGCTTTACAGTACTCTGTTCTTTACTATAGCAATACTTTGTCTTTGTGTTACTCTGCTTTTACTTTACAATGTCTCTACTATGCCATATTATACTTTACTTTACAATATCTTTGTTTTACTTTACAGTACTTTGCTTTACATTTCTCTGCTATGCATTGCTTTTCTTTACATTTCTTTGCTGTGAGTTGTACTACGCCTTTTACATTACTAAAATATCCTTAGAGTTTGTTGTCCTATGCGAGTTCGACTTTATTAGTTAGGATGTCAGAGGTGCCTTTCTGAATCTCTGATGCCAGTAAGCCCATAAACAGAAGAGGGGTGAGTGTTACTACCTCACCCAGTTCGGAAGATAGAGGGAAGAATTCCTACAATTTAGGAACAATGGTCGATTAATAGACCTGTAGATTCACTGTCTCCTCAGCTAGCTACCTGTCCCTCTGACATAATACTTTAATCTTTTAAGGGAAGGGGTATGACCTCAGCACCACCCTTCATTCGAGATATAGGTGGGAGAAGACCTGAAATCTCAGGAATAGTGATCATTCAAGACAATAGCTTCGCTGTCCCCTCAGCTAACTACCTATCCATCCTCTGCTTTAATCTCTGATCTTTGCTTTAACTTTGGGGGTGGCCCATAGCAATTTCATGTCTTTGTCCTTGCTTTATTTATCTTTAATCATTGTGAATCTATGGTTTAGGATCCAACTGAACGTTGGTTTTGTACAATAGGACTCAGCTAGTGAAGGTGAATTGGTCGGAGTCTCAGTTATGTTTGAAAGTGGTTCAGTTCGATTAAATCAGATTTATAGATCTCTGTAGAACCGGTCGACCGCTCCTGGTGTACCGATCGACCGTTCATTGATACTAGTCGACCGGTCCACTGGGATCGGTCGATCGTGTTCTTGTAAATCGGTCGACCGTCCGGGGTGTCGGTCGACTGTTCATTAGGTTATGAAGATACGTACTGCGTATCGTATCGGTCGACCATTCACTAGGACTGGTCGACCGATCGCATGATCAATTTTGTCTGCCAACATATAAATCGGTCGACCGCCATGGGGAGGCCGGACGACCGATAAGGAAGAACTCGTGTGAATTCTGTGAGCGGACCGGTCGACCGCTTCCTAGAATCGGTCGACCGGTCCCTGTGATAAAACAGGGCCGCCGAAATTTATCTCCAATTTCGGCGGTCCTCCGGTTGTCCAACGATGACGATCATAATACGAAAAATGTTGTAAACTACTTCAGGCTTATAATGAACCAACTTTACGCATCAATAAATCCTCAATTCTTCGTCTATGGGATTAAAACGCTAAGGGTACCTTTCCGTTCGAGTTCGTCGGCGAATTGCGTGAAGTTCGTTCGATCTCCGACGGTCCTCAACTGTTGGATAGGGTCGCCTGGTCCTTGTAGTGGTCGGAGGGGGTCGTTGGGTGTCGGAGGGTTTTCCGATCGGCTGGGGTTCGTCATGAAGTCGCGCCGTTCGTCTCTGCTCTGCTTGCGTCGCGCACGCCAGTCTCCGGCCGACCAAGAAGAAGGAGATCGGCTGGGGTTCATCATGAGGTCGGCCGAGGGTCCAAGAGGTCATCCTTATATTCAGCCCCGGCCGACCCTTGGTCGGTCGGAGACGAAGCGACCGGGAGCCGACCGATCATTTCGTTTCTTTTTTTTTGTGTGTAAAAATACGATGCATCACAATTAGTCCTCTTGACCGGTGATAGTGAGTTTTCCGGTTTCCTTGCAAACATGGCCGACAAGTCAGCCATTTCTCTCTCATCCATGTCATTTAAGTCATCCACGTCATTTAACGCTCCAAACCAAATAAATTACACGGATCGTCTCCGAACTTTAAATTGATTTATAAATAGTCTTCCAACTTTGATATTATTACATGATTCATCCACTTGACCTGTAAGAAATAGTATCTCGATTATCTTGCGATGTGGCATAATAAAATATAATAAAAAATTTTAACTAGCTAACATCACATAATAAAAAATATTATAAAAATTTAAGGATGCGGACGAGCTGACAGAGGGGGAGTGTCGGCCCCCCTCTCTAAGCTCGCCCTTTGGCGAGTTGGCATAGGGGGCGTGGACGCCTCTCTCCAATCTTGTCCACTAGCGAGCTTCACACAAGGGGCATCAACGCCCCCTCGCGAGCTCGTCGATGACCCTAAACGATTCAAAGTTGAGAGACTATAAAAATAAAAATGACAAGAGCGCCGACGAACTCAGAGGGGGTGTTAGCGCTCCTTGTGCGAAGCTCGCTAGTGGACGAGCTTGGAGATGGGGGCCGACGCCCCCTATGCCAGCTCGCCAAAGGGCGAGATTGGAGAGGGGGGCCGACACCCCTCTTTTGCCAGCTTGTCCGCATCCTAAAATTTTTATAATAATTTTTATTGTGTGATGTCAACTAGTTAAAGTTTTTTATTATATTTTATTATGCCACATCGCAAGATAATCGGGAGACTGTTTCTTACCAGTCAAGTGGATGAATCGTGTAATAACATCAAAGTTGGGGGACTATTTAGAAATCGATTCAAAGTTAGGTGACGATCCATGTAATTTACCTAGTTTGGAGCGTTAAATGACGTGGATGACTTAAATGACGTGGATGAGAGAGAAATGACTGACGTGTCGGCCACGTATGCAAGGCAACCGAGAAACCCACTATCACCGGTCAAGAGGACTAATCGTGCAAGAAAATAAAAGATGAGAGACGTTATAAATTGAAGTTGGAGGACGTGATCGATTAAAGTTTTGATACACTATAAAATTATATTTCAACTATATAAATTTTGAAATATTAAAATTATATGTTCAAAAGGTTTAAATAGAAATTGACAGTATTAAACTTTAATTGAATATTTAATTATGATCTCATTAAAATTTGAATGAACGATAAATATCAAAGTTATAGAGATTTTTGTTAGTTTTTCATAGAATTTAAGATTATTTAATTCGAATAATCATGTAGAAAGTTATACTCAAAATAGTGTAGAAGTATTTAGCGGTCGACTGATCATCAGATTGTCCAATTCAACATTGAGACTACACCAGTGATAGTCTGGTGGATGCACCGGTTGACCGATCAGCTCAACGAACGAAAACCAAAATGTCGATACTACACCGATCGATAGTCCGATCGACCAATCAAGCGCTATCGTTGAGGAAATCGCGCAATCGACAAGTCCATTAAAGTGGTTGACCTATCTCCGGCTGAGATGAATATTAACGACTATTTTTCAAGGAGAAATTTGTGGAACATTTTCTAGACAAATTTTTCACATGTAGAAACCTATAAAAAAAGTGTCAAAGCCTGAAGAAAAAATATCTATCCAAGCATTGAAGAAAAACTTCAAATTATCAAAAAAATAACATTCTCTTGACGTTATTATTCTAGTTTCTCTTCTTTCTCTCCTCTCTTTTTATGGGCATGATATTGTAAAAGAGAAAAATCATTATTTAGAAAAGTGAGTGGGCTCTTGTGTAAAAGAAGTTTTATATCTTACCTCTTGAGCGAGATAAATGATATGCTTCTTAGGAGGAGAGGTGTGTCTTACTTCTCGAAACGGAGAAAATGTGATTTGATGTCAATTTGGAAGGAAGCGTTAAATGAAATCTCCGACGGTCTCGAGGTCGAAAAGTTAGAACGGAGACGTAAGTCAAGGTGTGGTGAATCTCATCAACAACCACCATGTTCTTTGTGTTTGATGTCTCTCTCCCTCTCCTTTCTATTTTTATTATGTATTTGATATGATTGTTTTTTGTGTTAGTTTTGATTATTAACGAATCAATTTTAAGTTTTCGCAACGATTTTCTTGAAATTAATATTTTTGGGTTTAACATCAATTTACCCCCTCTTGGTGCCTTGGGATCCTACAATTGGTATCAAACCGGGTTGCTATTGTTTCTAAGATTTAATCGTCTTTAGAGCTATAACATCAAATGGATTTAGTTTTTCCGCTTGTCCTCCGCTTTTTAATGCTTCAAAATTTACATATTGGAAAATTAGGATTCAAGCATATATATATTCCATTGATATTGACATGTGGGATATTGTTGAAAAATGTTATATTTACATGAAAAATTACCTTTATAATATACCGAACGAGAAATTTTTTTTGTAAAACTTGATTGAAAACTCATTACTACTTATGAAGGAACAAATAAAGTTAAAAAACCTATATTAAATATTTTAAATCATCAATATGATTCCTTCAAAATGTAAGAAAATGAATCAATTAATGATATGATTGTACGATTTAATGATATTGTGAATGGCTTAGCCTCCTTGGATGAGCCAAGAACTAACCCCTAAAAAGTGAAAAAGTTTCTCAGATGTTTCTCCACCAAATGGCATACAAACAAGGACCGTAATTGAAGAAAAAGACTTGAATAGTCTAGATTCTGATGATCTAATTCGTTCACTATTAACCTATGAGATTAGAATCAAGGAAGAAGAAGAAGCAAATGCTCTAAAAAAGAAGATATTAGCATTGAAAGCAAAGGAAGACTCACATGAAGAAGAAGTCGATGAAAAGAGACTCGCACGCTATACAAAAAAGCTAAATAAGTATTTCAAGTTAGTGAAAAAGAAAAAGAAGAATGAGAAATCAATCAGAAAATTATATAAATATCACCAAGAAAGATATTCAAGTCTCACAAAGAATGACAAAGAAGAAACATCTCAAAAATGGAAGAAGAAAAAATATGAAGAATCAAGTGAAGGAAATGATTCATCAAGCTCTTCTAGTAAGGATGCATACCTATGCTTAATGATACATAATGATGAGGTAATTTCTAATCTTTCAAATTCAAATAATGACTTATCAAGCTCTTTCGACAAAGATCTTTCTTTTGATGTGCATAAAGAATTTTCCTTTCTTATAAAAAGGTATCTTGCACTTAAAGAGGAAAATGAGAAATTACTACATGAGTTTGAGAAATTAAAAGAAAAAAAGGATAAATATTTTGTAGAAAATGAAAACTTGAAAAATAAAATTGATTCCTTGAAAATTAGACATGCATGTGAAATTGTAAAATTCTTTAGAAAAAATAAAAAAGGAAAATACTTTTTTGAAAAATTCACAAAATAATGATAAGGCTAGTTCTTTTTCAAAGAAAAGTAATTCGAGGAAATATTTTGGACATACTTATTGGAAATCTAAATATTCTTGTGATAAATCCTTAAAAAATTCACATATTGCTTGTTTTGCTAGGGCTGAGCAAACCTGGGACCGGGTTCGGGTCTGAGCGAACCCGTTACCGAACCGAATTAGGCCAGTTCCGAGTCAGTCCCGACAATCTGGGAATGCGACCGAGTTTGCGGTCTGGAATCGCCGACGTCGAGAAATGGATTATCGGATCACATGCGATTTGGCGACCATGATCCGGCCACCAATGACTTGATCCGACGCCTGGAGGCCGGATTGGCCTACCAGGTGAGCCGATCCGGCGCCTGGCCCATCCGATGCCTGGCGATTGGATCTGCTCACTTGGTGGCCGATCTGATACTAGACAGCCGGAGTAGAGAGAGAGGGAGTCAGGAGAGAGGGAGGGCCGCCAGAGTCGAGAAGGTCATCGGAGTCGTCGGTGCCGCCGTCGTCGTGAGAGAGAGGGAGAGAGAGGGAGACGGCGAGAGAGAGACATGGGAGAGAGAAAGAGATAGGTTGAAATGAGGGGAGAGAGTAGAGATGGGGTTTATATAGTAAATAATATCGAGTCGGGTCCAGGTCGAATGTCTGCACTGCAGACCCGATCCTGACCCGATACTCGGCGGGTTTTCCACCGAAGAGACCCGGTCCTGGCCCGGATTAGATTCGGGCAGGGTTATTTATTCGGTTTCCCAGGTCGGGGCGGTCCGGGTTGATTCGGACCATGCTCAGCCCTATGTTTTGCATGTGCATTTTATCGTCATTATGCTTATTAATGCAAAGTAGGAAAACCATGTCAACATGGAATGATATGGGTTCCGAAAGGAACCTTTGTAACACCCCGAATTTCACCCACAAATTGTCGAGGACAATTGGATGATTCGGTTGTGTTAGCCCATTCCCCATCACATAATAATAAGAAAAAAATGATTTTTTTATCGATTATAGCGGAAGCATAAAAACCAATTAAATATAATAAAATTCTCTTTCAATAAAAATGTGGAAAACTTCATGAAACATTAAAAGTATGATTATAGAATTGAAAACATCTTTAGACTCCATTACTAGTAGCAATTAAAACATCTCTTTAACAACATAATCAAAAGACTCTAAAACAGGATGACTCAACATCCTAAACCATCATGCAATCTTATTCGTCATGAGCTGAGCCACCATCCATCCAAACATTACGCACCTGCACGGATCCAGGGTATAGGGGTTTCCCCGGTTAGAGTATGTAAAGGTCATGCATGCGATGATATGATCCTATACAGGATACTACATGATATGCATCATCATCTTCGTATAAAATAAGAAGGAAATAATATGCATGCCATGCACTTATCATGTAATCTACATGTCATCCATCAATATCAATGTATCATCATCATGCACTATAATAATGGCATGACAGACATATAATCATATCATCATACATAAAGTGTGGACATTCATATCAATCATTCATTCAATCCATAGGCATATAAGTGGAATGCACTTACCATAACCATTTCCTTCATAACTCTCCTCAGGGTTGCTTTATAACCCATTGGACTTCTACTTTCGCGTGACATCATTCCATAACTTTGCTCAGGATTGCTTTATAACTCTTTAGACTTCCACTTTCATGGGACTTCATTCATTCGTTCGATCATTGGCCATTTCCTATTAATGTTATATCTTCTGATAGTTGGGACTTATGTCGTTGCCCTCTTAATAGGCTAGCTAGGCCTAGGAGACAAATCTCCTCTCTGATCCGAAGGTGACATCAGAATGCACACACTATCGGCGATGCGTCTAACGATCATTCTGGACTCTCGCTCGAGGGCGACATCGGAATGCACACACCGTTGTCGATGTGTACAACAATCATTCCGGATAATTTTTCGATAAATGGTCATAAAGGGGTGACATGTAACATCATCCACAACTGGGTTCATTATGTTTTTCAAATAACAATCATTTACGTCGCTCGATCTTCATATTTTAACCTAATTATGGCTATCCATGCAATTCGTGTATCTAGGTTCATATACAATCATCATTCAGTAATACATAATATTAAATACCTTAAAAATAGCGTAAATATAACATAAATCAGTTTTTGATCTGTCACAGTCATTTCGGGACCTAGCACAGTCGTGCCAATGTCCTGGAAGTTCGATCTTCTACCCGAAAGTCTCCATTTTTTAGATTAAAATCCCAATAAAATAGTTTAAAACATCATAAATATTTCAGATATGAAATCTTAGCATCTATCTATCATAAAACACATTAAAATGTGCAATTTTCATTCATTAACAAGAGTTGAGACTTTTTCCTAGAGATTCATAAAACTATCAGAATTTATTCTCTGCATAGTATTCTGACAGTAGTTACTAAAATATTAATAACTTAACCTATACTTGTTCTTTTAGATGATTCTAATTTTCACAGAAAGTTAACATGAACATTTAACTTGCCAATAAATTTCAAATCATAATCAGTATTTTCAATTTACTATACATTTTACAATTTGATCTCATTGTTACCCGAGACAGTATGATATTAGTCCGATATTTGGGTCGTAACTATTTGTATACAACTCCAAATCATATGAAATCAATTTCCGTGTAAACTAGACTTCTAGGGCTTTCCATCTATATATTATTGGAAAATAGTCATGAATTCTCGAGATAGTATGACACTAGTCCGATATTTAGCTCATAACTATTTGTATACAACTCCAAATCATATGAAATCAATTTCTGTGGAAACTAGACTTCGATGACTACTTAATTATCTATAAATTTTACAAAGTAATTATGTAAGGTTATTAGGAATAAATTGTAAAATTTCTAAGACTCCAATGATCAAGAGCTTTATCATTGATCGTAACAGTTGAACTACGGTTTGAAATAGAGTACCCAAATGTTATAATAAGTGTTTATAACTTAGTTCTTTGAACCTTACTCTAAGAATCTAATCATTGGTTGTCACAATTCAACTACAGTTTGAAATAGAGTTAAAGTTCTGAAGATCTACCACCACTTAAAAGTCTCTAAATTATAGATACCTTTTTATAACGTTTGTGTATTCTAAGAGGTGGTAAATCTTTGGAACTATAACTCTATTTCAAACCGTAGTTGAACTGTTACAATCAATGACAAAGCTCTTGTAGATTAGAGTATGATAATAAGGTTCAAAGGTCTAAGTTATAGATACTAATTATAACCATTGGGTATCCTAAGAGGTGGTAGATCTTTAGAACTTTAACTCTATTTCAAACCGTAGCTGAATCGTTACGATCAATAATAAAGCTCCGGAGGATTAGGCTATTAGAGTAAAGTTCAAAGCTCTAAGTTATAGATACTTATTATAACCTTTGAGTATCCTAAGAGGTGATAGATATTTAGAACTTTAATTCTATTTCAAACCATAGTTGAACTATTACAATCTATGACAAAGCTCTTGGGCATTGGAGTCTTAGAGTAACGTTCAAAGTTCTAAGTTATAGATACTTATTATAACCTTTGGGTATCCTAAGAGGTGGTAGATCTTTAGAACTTCAACTCTATATCAAAACGTAGTTGAACCGTTATAATATATGATACAGCTCTTGGGGATTAGAGTCTTAGACTAAGTTTCAAAGCTCAAAGTTATAGATATTTTCCATCCATATATTATTTATAATTTTTAGATAATAAAAACCTATCCGAATAATTGTTGCAAATACAATCACGAATTTAGGCGGATTATGCAACTTAAATCGTGCAATCCTAACATTTAGATCTAATCATGAATCATTAGAAAACAATCTCAGATATGATAAAACTCATAAATTCCTCAAACAAATTCCTAATAGGAGCAAGTTGCCATATTACTCTCAATCCAATCAATAAAACTCTCAATCCAATCTTAGATCTTCCTCCTCTTTCTTCCTCTTCTTCTTCCTCTTTTTCATGATCTCTGATCTCCTCTTTCTTCTTCCTCAAGCCCTAGCCACCAAGATGTGGAGAAAAATGAGAGAAAGGGTGAGAAGAGAGGCCTTATATAGGAGGAAGTCATGAGAGTTTGGACAAAAAGTCCAATTTATCCTTAATGAAAAAATCAGGATATTACAACCTTGGCTAATAACATTGAACCCAAAGAAGTTTGGGTACCAAAGTTCAAATAATTGTTTTTCAGGTGCACCTCACATGTAAAGCAAGGACAAGCAGAATTGAAAATGTGAAGGCACAAAGGCCATGGTAAAAAGTATCATTTACTTAAAATTTATGTGCATTGTTATACTCTTGCTTTTTTAAAAAATTTACTTTAATATCATGATTCTTAAGTGTTAGCCTACTTTTTTATTTCTCACTCAAAATTTCAAAATTATTAATTCCTTGAAATAAAAGAGGGACATATAAAATAGAAAAAGAAAATTGATCATAGTGATGGGGGAGCATGTTAATTTTTTTTATTGTGTCATTCATCTTAAATATGATATAATCACCTTGATTGTTAAAATCTTGATTATTTGATATAATCCAATTTAAGTTTGACATATCATTAATATCATTATTGTCTCAAAGTTATATGAAATGTTTTGATACATTATGATGTGAGATATGTTATACATTTGATTTCATTTTGCTATTATAAATCGGTCATGAATTTATTGGGAGCTATTTTTTAATTATCACATATATTATATAAATAAGATCTTATGATGTGATATTTTACATATTTCTTATATGATAAAAAGGGGAGAATAAATAATATTTTTTTATTAAGGGAGAGTTATATATGCTTCATATTCAAATTACTTTTTGATGAAACAAAAGAGGGAGAAAAATAGGAGAAATATGATATGAATATGATTTTCTATGAAAAGTACCTTACAATTAGTACTTATGTGCATATCTATCATTGCAAGGAAAGCTTAGTTTTAGAGGGAGTAAAATTGATATTACAAGATTTTATAATTTTTTTGTAACTTATATATTTTTTGGTTTGTCTTCATCAAAAAGGGGGACATTCTTGGAAAGATTAAAGTTATATTTTGGTGATACAAACATTGAAAGTTTAAAGTTATATGCTGAAAAAATCTAAATAGAAATGGACAACTTTATGCACTAAAATTTGATTGAATATTTAACTATGATATCATTAGAATTTGGATGAATGATGAATCAAAATTGTAGAGAATTCTGCTAGCTTTTCATAGAATCAATGATTATCTAATTTTGATAACCATGTGGAAAGTTATGCTACAAATAGTATAGGACGGTCAACTTGTCAGTCGAAGAAGTAAAAGCCGGTCGAGGTACCGGTCGAGACATACCGATTGACCAGTTGACGTGAACATTAATAGATGTAATGTTCTCATGCCAAAGATAGTCTTAGTCGTATTTAAATTTTACTCTAAAGTTCACACAACTGCAAGTGCACAGGTCGAGTAGAAACTCTGAGTGGCGTAACCCCGATGATTTAGATCGAATATCAATCTATTTGTATCTCAGAAGTTGTCACAAAAACATTTAAGAAGAAAGCAAATAAAGCATGGAAATAATTTGTAAGAAAAGAAGGAAAGATATAAAGGAAACTAGAATATAGGAGAGTAGATTCCCTTGTGATGAATTAGTTAAGGGTATTGCATCTTAGTTCTCATTTATAAGCCAAAGATATCTTGATCTTACTGTGCAAACCAATTACTCTTTCTCTAAACTCGCCGATCTCTCTTTGAGCTAAGAGGAAATAGTCGTTAATAATTAAATTAGGAATGACTAGTTAGTTGATCTCTCATTCTAACCAGAAAAGGGACCGATCTCTCGATCTTTAATTATGAATTCTTCTATCCTAATTCGAGCAATTAGAATGAATCCAACACCACTAGTCACTGTTATGAACTCTCACCTCACAACAGATATAACAATGGACTTCTCAGTCTCTAAAAATCAACAAACGTCATATTACTAAAAACACTGCAATTGAGAGTATCTAGTCTCTTCTCTCGAATGGAACAAGTTAATGACAAAAGCAATAGATCTCTCAATCTGATTGAAATTGAATGCAGATAATAAGATTGTAATGTATCAAGCAAATAGGAATTAGAGGTTAGAAATATGACATCAGAGAACTAGAATCGTGGCATCAACAAAATATCATCACAAGGAAATCAGAATTCCTTTAGCTAGACATAGGTTTCGACAAAATCAATTATTCTTCTCTCGACATTTTGTTTTCTCTTCCTCTTTCAACTTTCACCCTCGTTTCTCCCTTCTCCAGCCTACCTTTTTCCCCCTCTCCTCACCTCCTTTTCTTTCTCCCCTATTAAAAATTTAAAATTTGAAAAGTAGTTAGTCCCCCTTTTTACTAGTTCAGCTCCACTACAGATAATAGGTAAAAAATATTTCAAATATAATAAGATTTTATATCTATCTAGCGGATTTAACTTTAATAATCATAAGAAAAATAAGGGATGATTAAATTCCCCCAAGCTTAGATTTTTGCTTGACCTCAAGCAATGTTCAAGACAAAAAGTTTCAATCTCCACCCTGTTTCCAACTACTCTTTTGACACTGCACTGGAATAGTTAGCATAAACATAATTATTATCAGACTTAATAAAAGTAAGAGTTGAGCATGAGTAGGATTAGTCGTCAAGCTTTTAAAGCTTCATCATAGCCACTTTCTTCAGGACATAACCCTACACTTAAAGAATTGAATTGGAGTCCTGAAATGCTTCAAATTTTGTCGGGTTGGCAGGGTGTTCTTGAACATAGCTTCAATGCTATGGGGCAATAAAAACATCTCTTACTTTACAGTTAGAAATGAAAAGTTTCAAGGTTGATTCATGAAATAGTAAATTTGTTCATTGCAATTGTGAAGTAGCAATTGTGAGTAGAAATGTAAATCGAAAGAGTAGAAATGTACCATGTCTCCCTCTCCCCCAAGTTTCAAATCGGCACTATCCTCAGTGTCGATCATGCCAGGAAGAGGGACCAAGGGGGGTTTGAGTTCAAGCAACTGGTCAGTGATTTGTTGAATGTCACCGAGCGTCATGAGGACAAAATTTTGCACCACTTCAATTCCTTGAATTTTGTCATGATGGGTGAGACCTTGTTGTTCAAGGTTATGAAGCTGGTCCTTCAATGCTTGGATGTCTTCATGCTGGCGGGCGTTAGCTTCTACGAGGTTAGTCACTTGTTCTAAAATGAGGTTCAGTTTAGCAGCAGAGGTGAGAGGTGGGGTTTGTAAGGCATCGGGGTGCAGATGAAGAAGAAGAGGCGGCGACATGTCATCTTATTTTTCTTGGTCCAGAAGGAGCTCGCAAAGATAGAGTGTATATATTGTAAGGGGAGGAAGTGTTGGGATTGGACATGTGACTTGGATGAAGTCATTCATCCACCAGTTTCGACCTTGTAAGATGGAAGATTTTTGGCGGTTAGGAAGATTGAAAAGAGTCGAGGGATCATATTGTCGCCAAAAGTGTTGGCCAATAACTGTAAGGAGGACTCCTTCTTGAGTTAGAAAATCCAAATCGAGCAGTGTTACTAGGGTTGGGTTGGTGTCACCTAAGAGCACATAATGTTCGGTAATTGGTGAGATAAGATTTCCACAAAGAATCAGGTTGTACTCACGGGTAGATTCCTTGAGTATGCTTTGCATGAGAAAGGCTGCAAGGTTGATCTCTGTGTTGCATAGAAGACACGAGATAATGAAAAGCTTGTCGGCAGAGACTAGATCCATCTCATAATCATTTGGATGGATTAAGATGGTATTGGTAAGGAGAATGTGGAGGTCTCGAAAAACATAGTTTTTGAGATGATGGCCGACAAGTTGAAGGAGGTTGTTGGTACGTCATCGTGTAAGTTGATACCAGACCTCAAAAATGGGAAAACAGGTGGAGGGGTTTTGTGGCTTGTGTTGGTCTGGTTTAGGAAACAGGTGAAGGTGTCAAGGCTCATAGAGAAATCTTGATTATAAAGATGAAATTCGATGTGGTCAGGAACACCGTCGTCGTCAATGTGAGTGCAAAACACTGCTCCGACGTACTTTGCTACTACCTCTTTATAGAGGTCTCAGTGTTTCATGAAGAAAGGCAGTAGGTGTGATCGGTGAAGAAGAGTTCTAATATTCTCTAACAAACCAAGAGGTTCGAGGGTTGGAAAATCTAAGAACCTGGTGGAGGAGAAATTTCTACACCAGCTATTCAGCAAGCGTTGGGCTTCTTCGCTATTTTCCTACTGTCGCATATTTGAAGTTCTTCGCAGGAGGCCGTTCAAACGTAGATGACGTCTAATGGATTCTGAAGAGCTATTGGTGTCGGAGTCAGACAATGTCCACGTACTCTTCATTTTGTCGGTCGATTTTGAGGTGCTTCAGGCTTAGGGCGATGGTCGGATGCATCGAGAAGGGATGAGGGGATTGGGGATTGGGGATTGAGAGACCGTCGCACGGATGGTGTGTAGTGGATGTTGGGAAAAATAGCGGGTTATGTGGAGAGTCGAGGCATCACAGGCGTGGTCATGTGGGATTGAACATGTGGATAGTTTGGTAAATATGATATTAGATTCTGTTGGGATTCTCAACTAAATCTATGAGATGTACTTTTCAGGTGGTATTTTGATATTTTTGACCTTTGATGCATGCAAAATATAACATATTTTAGTTAATTATTTTAATTAAATTTTCTGTAATTTGATCATGGCATGCATCATTTTTAGTCACTTTTAATCGTAATTCCGGATTTATCAATTTTAATTATTAAATTCTCCGAATATTTTAATTGTGGATGGATTAACTAAATTTTGATAATTATTTTGCAGGAAAAATCAAGATTTAAATGGATAGTGCTGTATCGGCCAAAATTTCGAAGAATTTATCATTACGGCTGAGATTAGGATGAAGAATTCATCATTACGGCCGAGATTTCTAGGGCGTAACAAGTTTAAATTCTTTGTTACGGCTGAGATTTGAAGGTGTAAAGATAAAAGGAATTTTATCTTTTGGGCGTAATGGCATGAAGATAAAGATGTTTTGGGCGAGATTCGAAGGGCGTAACAGGATAAGTTCCTTCCTTACGGTCGAGATTTGGAGGGGGTAATGGCAATGAAATCATTCTTTTGGCCGAGTTTATCTTTGGGCGTAAAAAGATAAGAAAGATTTATCTTTGGGCGTAATGATAAAATGATTTATCTTTGGCCGAGTTTATCTTATAATTTTAAAGTCAACCGTACGATGTTACGGCCGAGATCAAATTGAAGGCCGTCCACACCCTATAAATACGTGAAGAAATCCGTCGTTTCAAGGTGTGCTCTGAAGTTCAGATTTCTTCCACGGCGAGTCGTGAGCTCTGCAGGCTACGACCAAAAGGAGAGAGGTGCGACGGCTGGAAGTTGATCGCGACCCTGATCAAGTCCGAGAGGCTGCCCGACTGTCTGCCCGTGATCCGAAGCTTCGACTTTTGTCTATTTGGGTGTAATTCTTCCAATTATTATTATTTTGTTATTATCTCTCCAGAATTTCTAGGATGATCTCCATATTTTTATTTATTTAATTTTACGAGATTATTATTGAAGGGAAACTATTTGGACCCTATATTATTTGTTTTAATTTTTTTTGATCAATTAGTTAATTGTGCTTAATGCTTTTAATTTAATTACTTGGATTTTCTGAGTTGAGTACTTACTAGTTTGTGGATTATTTAATTTCAGAATTCATTAATTAAATTAATTGATTTTATGTGAAATTAATAATTGACATAAATTTGATAACTAGTGTGTGGAGAATTAAGTTTATGTGGTCTGTTAATCTAACCAGTTTGTGGAGTGATTAATAGTCTAGGATTTTCATATTAATGCATCTTAATTTTAATCTTATCTGACGAATACCAGTTTGTGGGACTTTAGGTTTGATTGAATTTAAGATAGTTTGATTTACCGGATTAAATAGCAGAATTACCAGTTTGTGGACTCTGTGATGTTAATCTTGTAAATTAATAACTTGAGAAAATTCCTAATCCATCTTTAAAGATTAAATTTATCTTTTATGGTTCAAATATTTATCCTGATCTATTTTCATCCTAAGGCCTAACTTCAACACCACTATCTTATCTTTATCTTATTTTCTTTATTTTATTTCATAAAACCTCTTCCCAAAAATCCATGTTTTTCCTCTCTTATTAATTTATAAATTCAGATATTGAATTAATAATATTCCTCGTGGGTTCGACACTCTTACTCCTATTTACTATATTACTTGAGCGACTAGTGCACTTGCTAGCAAATTTTATTGTTACAAATTTAACGCATCAAGTTTTTGGCGCCGTTGCCGGAGAATATTTTATTAATTAATTTATGATTTTTATGAATTATTAGGAGATGTAAATAAAGTGTAAATAATTCTTTATAAATATGTATTAATTGTTTTAATTATTTTTGTGAATAATCTAATTTTTTCTTTTGCAGATAAAGGTCACAACATTTTTTAATTTATCTACTTTCGGTTTAAAATCCGACGCCGATTGGATTTTTTGAATTACACTGTTGACTTACTTATGGATTTACGACTTAATTTGATGTGTCAGCTTTATTAATTTTACGGCCTCGCAATGAATGATTTCTGAATTCTAAACTTTCAATCTTTACGGCCGTAATATTTTTATCCGAACGTTGTTTTACGCCATGAGTAATGGATATTGATTTGACCTTGTTACGCCCGGTTTTTCGATGGTTTTAATTTTTTTTACGCCATATTCGAATCAGTTTCGACTTTCATTCTCGGCCGTAACATTTTAATTGTTTGAACTTTTCATATGGATTTGATCTGATTTCGTTTTACGACCGTAAGTTCGGCCGTAATGATTCAATTTTTGACATTTGAGTGGGGTAATATTCTCAAGTTTCATTCAAAATTATTTCGGCCGAAACCCTATTTTTCTTTACGGCCTCATGTTGACTTCATCTCGGCCGATGTGACCTCATCTTAATTGACAATTTAATTTTTTTTTACGGCCAAGAATGATCTCATGTTTTCTTTTTACGGTCGAGAATTGATCTCATGGTTTTACGGCCGTAAAATTTCTGAACATTTGTTTTTACGCCATATTACGACTTTTTCGGCCAATTTATTTGTGATTTTTTCTTTCTCGGCCATCAACAATCACGTTCGACTTAATTCTCATTGTTTTACGGCCGATATGAATTATCCTCTTCCTCGGCCGTAATGAGTCATTTTGTCGACGTTTCGTCCGATTTTTATTTCGGTCGAAACCCTGTTCTGTTTTACGATCAAGGTTGTCAACTTCAGTTCTTTACGCCTATGATTTTATATGTGAGGAGTTGATTGCCGAAATGATTCATCGCTGTGTTAATTTTTACGACGTTGTTTCGACCATAAGCCAACAAGTTTTTACGCCTTCACGTTGAACCCCTATCGACACTGTTTCAATATTTTTACGGCCGAACGAGCTTTGAATTACTAATCTAATCTTGGCCGTAAATCTATTTCTGTATTACGGCCAATCAATCTTATTTCCTCTCTGAAAATAATTTTTTATTATGTCTGATTATTAACTTTACGGCCGCAAATTAGTTCAGACTTATTTTGTGCCGTTTGTTACATCATCATAAATTCTTTTGGTCGATATTAATATTTGGTATTCGTATTGGTTTGAAGAATTTCTGAAAAGTTCCTCTCGAAAATTAATTTTAATGACGAATTTTCAAATTCTATCATGCCGAAAGACTTTATTTGTTAAAAACTCATTTTTCGTGACCTATTATCTGAAATTCTTCCTTCTTGTATATATTTTTATTTTATTTTATTCTTTTATCTTACTGAAAATTGGTTGTTGCAAGTACTAATTGAAAATTAAATCACAACCAATCCTGGAATCTTCTGATAAGCGCACTAGAAGTTCAAATCCACTGTTGGAATTTGATCCTGAAATTGAAAGAACCTATCGTCGATTACGAAAAAATATAAGAAAAATGGCGGAACAAGCACGCGACAATCAGAGACTGGAGCAACAGAATGAACTGGTTCCACCACATAATAATCGGCGAGAAGATGAAGCAGAACTTTCTATGAGAGAATATGTCTCGGCCAGATACAGTGACCGAGAATCATGCATCGTGCTGCCTGATATTAACGCAAATAATTTTGAGATAAATCCCGCAATCGTGAGGATGATACAAGCATCCCAATTTGGAGGAGGATTTCATGAAGACCCTCACGGTCACCTTGATAAATTTCTTGCCACTCTGAGCACCTTTAGAAATAATAATGTTTCTTCTGAAGTTATTCGTTTATTATTATTTTCTCAATCTTTACGTGACAAAGCTTCCACCTGGTTTAAAACTTTGCCTGCAGGATCGATTCATTCTTGGTTGGAGCTGGTAGAAAAGTTTGTTGGAAAATATTGTCCACCACAAAAGGCAGGCAAATATCGAAGGGAGCTGAGGGCATTTGTTCAAGACGATAACGAGACGTTATATGAAGCCTGGGAACGATATAAGGAACTACTGGCCAGAGTTCCTGATAATAGAATTCCAAAGTGGCAAGTGATGGAAGATTTCTACCATGGATTATGACCTGCAGATCAAGACAAACTCGATCAATCAGCAGGAGGGACAGTATTGGGATCTAAACGCCCTAGTGAGATACAGGATATTATTGAAGCTGTAGCCCTCAAGTCGAGCCAAGAAAGGAGACCACCTCGCCGAACTCATGATGTACATGCTACACAAGGAATACAATCTTCAGAAATAGTGGCTCAGCTGGAGTCACTTAATCAAAAATTCGAGCAGATGATGTCACTAATGGGAAATTCTAGCAATTATAGCCCTACAGGTAACACTTCAGATTCAAATCAAATTGAAAATGCTAACTTTATTTCCAATCCATTTTACAGGAACAACGATTATGGTTGGAGACATAATCCGAAGTTTGCCTATAATCAGAACCAAGGCCAATCTTCTGGTCCATCAAAAGATTATATACTGAAAAGGCAATCTGATACTCCCCAACATCAATCATCAAATCATATGCAGGAGATGATGGCACATATCATAGACACAATGCAAGCATTGTAGAAGAATATGGAATCTAGAGCCACGAGTCAGGATGCATCAATTCGAAATCTGGAAAGACAACTGGACCAGATGGCGGCACAACTAACTGAACGTACACCGGGCTCTCTCCCAAGTAACACAGAGAAAAATCCAAGAGGGGAAGAGCAAAATAGGCCTTGATTTTCATCAGAACTAAGTCAAGCTGACGACTATAAATCAGAACTATTTCTATCCTTTTTATTTTTATTTTTTCATTTTTTTAGATTAGTCTAATTAGTTGTTAATTAATATCTTAGTTTCGGTGATAGTTTTATTTTTAATTAGACATTTATTTTATTATGGAGTCATTTAATTTAATTAATATTTAATGTTTTGTAAGGAGAGATAAACTCAGGGGCGTAAATTCCAAGAATTGATTCTCTCTACGGCCGAAGCTCGGACATGACAAGACGAGCTGCTGGTTCCTCATTACGCCCTGCCACCCTCGTTACGCCCTACCACACACATTACGTGTGCATTACGGCCGAGTTGTCACACATGCATCAAGCTCGGACATTACGCCCTACCACACACATTACGTGTGCATTACGGCCGAGTTGTCACACATGCATCAAGCTCGGACATGACAAGACAATCTGCCACCATTCCTCGTTACGGTCGAGAATCACCTCGATGACCATGCCGTAAAGATTCCAACAGACATGACAAGATGCCACATCGTTACGGCCGAGGATCACGCTAGATGCCTTCTTACGGCCGAGGTGTTATGCACGGACGAGAATGACATGACAGCACATCTGCATGCACAAGTCCAATCGAAAAAAAAATGCATGTTTTCACGACCGGATTTGACCCTTCACTGCGCGCTGTCGGAACAGGTATTACCCCCATAAATTCATCTATAAAATACTTACCCCTTCTCGTGTTATGCAGATCAATCACCACCTCGCCCTTTCATCTATCTCTTACGGCCGAAGTTCCAACCCTACTGTGCATTACGACCGAAGTTCCAGAGCCTCAACACCGTGCCGCCCTCTGTGCATTACGGCCGAAGTTCCGGAGTCTCAACACCATTACGCCGATCCTTACGCCCAAAAGCACCGCACCTGTTCCTTACAGCCAAACTCCACTCGACTCCGGCCGAGCTTTCTCCCTTACGGCCGAAGTTCTAGCGCTCTCCTCGCCATTTCTTACGGCCGGTCTTCCACAACGCGGACCGGAGACGACCCATTACGCCCCGGGTGCATTACGGCCGAGCCACCGCGCGCCGAGTTTATTTCCTTACTGCCGAAGTTCCAGCGCTTCCCTGTGCATTACGGCCGGTCTTCCACCGCACACCGACACTTATTACGGCCGAGTTTCCACCGCGCTCCTACCATCTGCGTTACGGCCGAGCCTCAACACCGCCCATCAAGACTTCTTACGGCCGAAATCTCTCCGCCATTCATTACGGCCGAAATCTACAGGTTCATCTACTCTTACGGCCGAAGTTCAGAGTCACGCCTCCAATTTCTTATGGCAAACTCCAATCTACGGCCAAGCTTCAACAATTACGGCCGAAGTTCTTCATCAAACAATTCCTTACGGCCAAAGTTCTTCGTCAATCGGTCCCTTACGGCCGAGTCACCTCCGACCTTCAGCCGGTTCTTCATCGAATACTACGGTCGAAACCTCAGCCGCTTCCACCGAGCCGGTACCTTTTCTTTGTTTATTTTTGTCCAGATCAAGATGAGGCGATTTGCTAATATATGGAGGGGACGTCATGAACGACGACATCCGAATGCTCAGCCGGCCCCACAGCCCTCACAATTAATCTCCTACCCCGGAGATTATTATTGGACTAAGCCAGAGTATCAAGCTCGATATGAACGGATGTGTGATATTCGAATTCATGCCACCAGATTTTCAGATACTGAATTGCTGAGGGAGTATAATTTACTTGCAGATATTCATCTATTATTTTCTCAAATTGGACTATCTGACTTTGTGCATTCTTGGTGGCCAACTTATGAAGTACTAATTATGGAATTCCTCTCATCTCTGGAAATCTTTAATTTAGATGGCAGGAACTATGATCAGCCCCGCATTTCATTCCAACTTTATGGACGATCATTTACTCTCACTCTAGGAGAGATTAATAATATCTATGGATTTCCCAACCATGGATCTCTTTCTGTACCTACTGACTTTGATGCTGAAACTTTTGGAAACAGATAACAGAAGAAGACCGATTGGTTTGGAACACTGCTAAAGATAGCTCAATTCAGAATCCTGTTCTGCGCTACGTCCATCGCATGCTAAGCAACACCATAAGTGGACGCAGTGATAATGATGGTGCCATCTCAGAAGGAGAGTTATATCTCATCCACAGCATGCTTCACACAACTCCTGTTAATGTGGGTGCCTTCCTCATTCGTCGATTCCAGCGCCGCACTACTCATCGTGGCGGTAGCATTAATATGTGTGCCCTTCTCACACCTATCGCTTAGCACCTACAACTTGACTTGGATGATCTTGAAGCTGTGCCAGGAAACACTCACCTCACTCGTAGGACCATTCAGGCTATGGGTCTCGTGAAGACCAACAACTCAGGGATCAAAGTTTTTATTTTTAAAGGCCACCATCAGGAGGTGCCCTGCTCAGATCGAGATGCTTTTACGCCGATTAATCCAAATAATTGGCTCCTTTTTAGGCAGGTCATAGCTCCAGTAATCCCACCTGCAGGACCATCTACCTCTGTCGGACAGCTACACCAGGATGAACCTTTCTCCTGGTTTGATTCTACTGATTATGCGGCAGCCCAACCCTACCTTCAACAGCAACAAGGATTCCAGGCTGCATCACCGGCAGCTTCCCAATATGCCACATCCGTCCATTCACCTTATATGCCGGTGCCTTCTCCGATTCCATCTCCAGCACAAGAGAGCTCTTCTGATTCCTCGTTCATACCTTCTACTCCTTATGAGGAACGCGATTCAATGGAAGTATCTGCCCCTTTACAAGAACCTGTGCAGAATCGCTATATAGCACCGGAGCCCACTTTTACTTCAGCCCCAGAGCAGACTTACTATCCACCTCTGCCACCTCAGCCTGACTATGCTTCCATGCAAAACTTATGGGAATCAATGTATGACGAACAACTTCGTCAAGCAGGGGAGTTTCACACTTTTCAAGAAGAGCAACTTCGTCAGTCAGGGCAGTTGCACGCTATTCAGGAAGAGCAACTTCGACAAGCACAAGAGTTGACCAACATTCGAGCTGATTTTAGAAATATGGATGATCATCAGGGTCGCTTCGAATCCCTTCAGAATCAACATGCGCGCATGACGAGACGCATCCATGAGTATCATATGCGCCAAGGAAATCTCGGCTACCATCCACCATCACCACCCCGCAGACAGTAAATCCGGTTGTGTCTTTTCCCTTTTCTTTATTTTCGTTTCTTTAAATTTTCCTTTTTATTGAGTATGTATCACTTTCCCTTGCTGGCTTAACACTGAGGACAGTGTCTAGTTCAAGCTTGGGGGAGTTTGCATTTCACGCATTGCATGTTTCTTTCTGTTTATTTGCTTATGTTTGCATCTATTTATAAAAAAAAATCCAAAAAAATTGAAAAATTTGAAAATTTTCTAAAAAATATCATTGCATGCATTTATTTTTGCTACCATCTAACAAACTCTTGTCTTATTATTTTAATCATCTTTTAGTAGAAGTTCAAAGACATGTCGTTAATTGATGAAATTTGAATACCTTTCTTTCTTATCACTTGCTATTTTAGTATCAAACTTATGGACTATGTGCCTATGCTAAGTAGAATTATGAATGACTAGACGACAAAATCATATTCATGCCTTTTTATTTCTTTTAAGTCTTGATAATAGTAGCCTTCTTATTGACCATATCAAGTACTTTTTGAGCTTATAAAAATTGAAAATGAATAAAAAGAAGGGTTAGTTAAACCCCAACAAAAAAAAAGTTGAATAAAGTTATGTGTAGGTACAAAAGTGTTATCCGGAACCAAGGTGTGTTCGAGTAATTAGATCCGTAGGGGTTCATGCCTAGCGACCTAAGGGCAACTGCTCTGGGATCCGTCGATCGAAAACCTGCTACATGGACCATCTTGTGAAATATGGAGAAGCACAGGAGTACTGAATCATGGCTAAGTTCGAACTCTTCATTCAGAACCTTGGTTGTTCGGGCAAGTAAACTCGAGGGGTGCTTTATCACCTGGTGCCCTAAGGTCTTCTGGTCTGGGAGTCATCAGTCTAAAGCCCGCTACATGGACTTCCTTGTGCAATCCTGCTTGAAGATTAGAACTTTTAAATGATTGAAAATAAAGTTAAAAAATGAAAAGAAAAAGAAAAAGTTTTAAGCTCAATTAGTACTTATGTGTTCAATATCAATGCTATTATTTGACAGACAATTTATTTTTCCGGAAGGCTGAACTTGAGATTGTTTAAATTTGTGTAGCATTCAGAACTTCTATGAAGCTAAGTGCATGAAAAATGATAAGATACTAAGTAGTAGGTGTGCAGAAGCACTGTGTGCGAAAATTAGTCAGTTGACAATGTGGAGGCTACGATGGAACTTTCTTGAGCCTTGCTTTGAATTTTTGCTTGAGGACAAGCAAGACTTTAAGCTTGGGGGAGTTTGATGCATGCAAAATATAACATATTTTAGTTAATTATTTTAATTAAATTTTCTATAATTTGATCATGGCATGCATCATTTTTAGTCACTTTTAATCGTAATTCCGGATTTATCAATTTTAATTATTAAATTCTCTGAATATTTTAATTATGGATGGATTAACTAAATTTTGATAATTATTTTGCAGGAAAAATCAAGATTTAAATGGATAGTGCTGTATCGGCCAAAATTTCGAAGAATTTATCATTACGGCTGAGATTAGGATGAAGAATTCATCATTACGGCCGAGATTTCTAGGGCGTAACAAGTTTAAATTCTTTGTTACGGCTGAGATTTGAAGGTGTAAAGATAAAAGGAATTTTATCTTTTGGGCGTAATGGCATGAAGATAAAGATGTTTTGGGCGAGATTCGAAGGGCGTAACAGGATAAGTTCATTCCTTACGGCCGAGATTTGGAGGGGGTAATGGCAATGAAATCATTCTTTTGGCCGAGTTTATCTTTGGGCGTAAAAAGATAAGAAAGATTTATCTTTGGGCGTAATGATAAAATGATTTATCTTTGGCCGAGTTTATCTTATAATTTTAAAGTCAACCGTACGATGTTACGGCCGAGATAAAATTGAAGGCCGTCCACACCCTATAAATACGTGAAGAAATCCGTCGTTTCAAGGTGTGCTCTGAAGTTCAGGTTTCTTCCACGGCGAGTCGTGAGCTCTGCAGGCTACGACCAAAAGGAGAGAGGTGCGACGGCTGGAAGTTGATCGCGACCCTGATCAAGTCCGAGAGGCTGCCCGACTGTCTGCCCGTGATCCGAAGCTTCGACTTTTGTCTATTTGGGTGTAATTCTTCCAATTATTATTATTTTGTTATTATCTCTCCAGAATTTCTAGGATGAACTCCATATTTTTATTTATTTCATTTTAGGAGATTATTATTGAAGGGAAACTATTTGGACCCTATATTATTTGTTTTAATCTTTTCTGATCAATTAGTTAATTGTGCTTAATGCTTTTGATTTAATTATTTGGATTTCTGAGTTGAGTACTTACCAGTTTGTGGATTATTTAATTTCAGAATTCATTTATTAAATTAATTGATTTTATGTGAAATTAATAATTGACATAAATTTGATAACTAGTGCGTGGAGAATCAAGTTTATGTGGTCTGTTAATCTAACAAGTTTGTGGAGTGATTAATAGTCTAGGATTTTCATATTAATGCATCTTAATTTTAATCTTATCTGACGAATACCAGTTTGTGGGACTTTAGGTTTGATTGAATTTAAGATAGTTTGATTTACCGGATTAAATAGCAGAATTACCAGTTTGTGGACTCTGTGATGTTAATCTTGTAAATTAATAACTTGAGAAAATTCCTAATCCATCTTTAAAGATTAAATTTATCTTTTATGGTTCAAATATTTATCCTGATCTATTTTCATCCTAAGGCCTAACTTCAACACCATTATCTTATCTTTATCTTATTTTCTTTATTTCATTTCATAAAACTTCTTTCCAAAAATTCATGTTTTTCCTCTCTTATTAATTTATAAATCCAGATATTGAATTAATAATATTCCTCGTGGGTTCGACACTCTTACTCCTTTTTACTATATTACTTGAGCGACTAGTGCACTTGCTAGCAAATTTTATTGTTACAAATTTAACGCATCAACCTTGTATGAGTGCTGACGTGGCTGACGACTGTTTATTTTGTTGGGTTGCCTCCCTATAGCGACTTTTTTTTTAAGTCGTTGGCTCGACCTTGCGGCTTTAGTTTTTAGCCCTCCGGTTGTAGATGTAAAACTTCCTTGAACATTTCTATGCCGGGATTATAATGTTTTCGCCTTTGTCCGTTGACTTTAAAAATTTTTGAATTACTATTTTTGATGTCCACCACTCCATGAGGATATAGTCTTTTGATTTTAAACGGTCCCGACCATCTAGTACCCAGCTTTCCTAGAAAAAGTTGTAATCGGGAGTTGAACAACAAAACTTGGTCGCCTTCTTTAAAATCCTTTTCAGTATGTGATTATCATGTCATCTATTTGCTCGTTCTTTGTAAAGGCGAGAGTTGTTGTAAGCATCTAACCTTAGTTCGTCTAACTCGTTGAGTCGCAGTAATCGTCTACCAGAAGCCGCTTGAAAGTCGTAATTGAGTGCTTTGATTACCCAAAAAACTGTGTTCTAATTCCATAGGTAAGTGGTAGTGCTTGCTGTAAATCAAGTTGAATGGTGTCATTCCTACCAAAGTTTTTTATGCAGTGCAGTATGCCCATAATGCTTCATTGAGTTTTCTGCTCCAATCTTTTCTTATTATTGAGACTGTCTTCTTTAAGATAATTTTAATGTCTCTATTCGAAACTTTTGCTTGCCCATTGGTTTGAGGGTGATACGTGGTAGAAACTCGATGTTTGACTCTATTTAAGCAATAAGTTTTCAAAACTTCGTTAAATAAAATGTGAACCTCCATCGCTGATGACAAACCTGGGGACCCCAAATCTTGGGAAAATAGTTTCTTTAAAGAGCTTAATAACGGACTTTGAATCTTTTGTGATTGTAGGAACTGCTTCAATCCATTTTGAAATGTAATCAACTGCTAGAAGTATGAACTTATATCCGCATGAGGGGGGAAAGGTCCCATGTAGTCGACTTCCCACACATCAAATATTTCTATTTCGAGTATCGACTGTTGAGGTGCTTCATTTCTTCTACATATGTTTCCAATTCTTTGACAAGCATCACAAGATTTCACGAAATTGGTTGCGTCTTTGAACATAGTAGGCCAGTAAAGACCTGCTAGAAATTTAGAGGACTTTAGAGGCTGTCTTCTGATGTCCTTCATGACTGCCATAGGGAGATGAATGACACTCTTGTAGTATAGAAATTTGTTCTTCCTCTGGTATATACCTTCGATATATTTCATGAGCACCTCTTTTGAAAAGAAATGGCTCATTCCATAAATAGTGTTTGATGTCAGAGAAAAATTTCTTCTTTTGTTGATAAGAAAAATCAGGCCGTAAGACTGCTGAAGCTAAGTAGTTAGCATAGTCTGCAAACCAGGGAACTTTTGCTTCCTGAATTGAAAAAACTGGTCATCAGGGAAGGAATCATTAATAGCTCTATAATTTCCAAGATTATTTTCCTGCTCTAATAGTTGGAGTCGAGAGAGGTGATCAACTACTTGATTTTCTACTTCCTTTTTACTTTGATTTCCAGGTCGAATTCTTGTAGCAGAAGGATCCACCTAAGCAGTCTAGGTTTGGCATCATTTTTAGAAATCAAGTATCAGATGGCTTGATGGTTAGTATATACGATGACCTTGGAGCTGACTAGGTAAGATCTGAATTTATCCATTGCAAATCTGCTAGATATTCTTTTTCTGTTGTGACATAATTGATCTGTGCTTCGTCTAAAGTTCTACTAGCATAGTAGATCATGTGTTGCTTCTTGTCTTTCCTTTGTCTTAATACTGCTCCAATAGCTTGATCACTAGCATTGCACATGATTTCAAAGGGCAGAGACCAATCTAGCGATTGGATGATTGGGGCTGTCGTGAGAGCTCTTTTCAATGTGCTGAAAGCTTTTAGGCAGTCTTCATCGAATATAAATTCTGCTTCTTTGGATAAGACTTTTATTAACGACCTCACAATGAGAGAAAAGTCTTTAATAAATCTTCGATAAAATCCGGCATGTCCAAGGAAACTTTTGACTCCTTTGATGTTAGTGGGCGGGGGTAACTTTTCAATAAACTTCTATCTTAACTTTATCAACTTCAATTCCCTTGCCTGAAACAATGTGTCCTAAGACTACACCTTCTTGTACCATAGAGTGACATTTCTCCAAATTCAACACTAGATTTGTGATAATTGAGTATTTATGCATTAATATTGGTATAATTATCAACTTATTAAAGTTATATTTCTGTTTAATTGGATTATATATGTTGAAGATTTCGGAGTCTACACCATTTCTTTACATATTTCAGGAACTTCCGAACATCGACAAAAAAATGCAAAAACACTAGGAAACGAGTACAATACGGGCAGACCGTATTATTAGCGTGTCAATCGTATTGGACGTCTCCAGACCGTATTTCACTCGCACCAGAAATTGCGGTCCGACCGTATTGAAGGAGAACAGACCGTATCAAACAAGTTCAGGCCGTATTACACTCGTAGTATTTTGGGCCTTCTCGTAACCCTAGTTTAGGGGGACTATAAAAGGGATTTGTGCGGACAAAAATAGGGGTACAGACTTTGTTTTTGAGAGGATCAAGACGGCTGGGACGAACGCATTTCTTTCTTTGCACTTCTGTACTTTTCTTAGACTAAATATCATTTTCTTTTGATGAACTCTTACGTTTCAGTGATGATTTCTTTCTCTATGCATGACTAAACTTCTTTTCTCGGGTTTGATGAAACTTAGGGTTGATCTTTAGGGAATATTTTTATTGGATCTGATGTGTTCTTTGTCTTTCATGTGCTTCATGTAATACTTATATTAGATTGGCCACCTAGTTAAGCGACCGAAGATTTTCCTGATTACGAAAGTATTTAATCAAGATTAGTTCAAATGAATGACATGAAATATATTGTTTCTTAGAAATAAGGATAATCATTTTACTTATGAATCTTGGCTTATAATGCAATTAAAATAATATAAATGACCACGAAAGTAGGCGTTTATTATTTTAATTAGAATTGTGTTTGCCTGAAAAGGAGATGCATGACTTTTGAAGATTGAGTAGGACACTAATGTTTTTATTATCTTTAAATTCCTTATGATCAATACCCTAGGTGGATTCAAAATCCGAGAACTTTTATTCTCATTTATTTTTTTTATAATCAAATTTTGTTCTTTCTCGTCATTTTCTACACTCATTTCGGCATTTCACTTTTATTTAGTTTTTATTATTATTTCAACTCTTTCTAACCGTTTAGATATCAATTAGAATCATATAATTCTAATACTTGAACTCTTCCCTGTGGGACGATATTTTATATACTACGACATTGACTTCGTATACTTGCGGGAGATTTGTCAATTTGATTCAACACATCTCTGTAGTACTTTGCAGAAGTTGTGCTGGCAAACTTAAAAAGTTGTTCCATACACCAAGAAGTCATCCATGAAGACTTTCATTATTTCTTCGATATAGTCAGAGAAAATTGAATCATACACCTTTGGAAACTTGCTGGAGCATTGCATAGCCCAAATGGCATTCTCCTGTATGCGAAGGTTCCATATGGACATGTAAAGGTGGTTTTTTCTTGGTCATCTGGGTGAATATGGATCTAATGAAATCCAAAAAATCCATCAAGATAGCAGAAATAGGAGTGGTTCACTAGTCTTTCTAACATCTAATCAATGAAAGGTAGGGGAAAGTGGTTCTTTCGAGTGGCTTTATTTAGCTTCCTGAAATCATTGCACATCCTCCATCCTGTGACAGTTCGTGTGGAGATGAGCTTGTTCGAGTCGATTTTTATTACGGTCATTCCACCTTTTTCTGACACAACCTGCACGGGGCTCACCCATTGGCTATCTGATATGGGATAGATGATTCCGGCATATAGAAGTTTAATCACTTCTTTCTTGACTACTTCCTTCATTGCTGGATTAACACTGTGTTTGTATTGAGGTGAAAGGAGGGTGAAGAGGGGGAGGGGAAGAGAATTTTTTTCCCCTTGTTTGGATAGAATTTTAAAGGAGGGGAATCTCCATTTTATCCCCTCCCTTCCCCTCCATTTTTGCTATTTTCTTTCAACCCAAAATTGGGGTGTAAAATTTTCCTTCCCTTCCTCCATTTTTCCTTCCCTCTCATTTTCTTCCCTTCCCCTTAATGGTTTGAAATCCTTTTCCATGTGAATGCGATGCACGCAAATAGAAGGATTGATTCCTTTGGGATCATCCAGAGTATACCCAATGACATGCTTGTAGACTTTTAGCTTATCTATTAACTGTTTAAGTTGACTTGATTTTAAATCTACACTGACAATCACGGGGTAGGTGAAATCTTCTCCTAAGAATTCATATATGAGATTTTGTGGAAGTTTCTTCAACTCCGATTTCAGTGGTTTCTTTGAACTAGATTGTTGCACGAGCTCAATAGATTGATTCTCCTGTGGGTTGTCTGGATGTTGTATCTGTGCTAGTAGCGTATGACTTGTAAAGATTTTAGCTTCTTCTTATGTCCATAACGATGATTCTTGAGCCTCGAGAGATACTTCTAAGGGATCAGATATATGAATAACTGATGCTAGCTTCTATATTAGGGAATCTTCTTGCTCAGGTTGGAGATGATAATCCTTCATGTCCGGACAGTTGATGATTTGAATCAACCGAAATTCCACTGTGTCATCACCTATTTGAAAAGTAAGATGACCTTGTTTGACGTCTATCACTGCTCTTGTAGTGGCTAGAAAAGGTCTTCCTAAAAGAATGGGAGTTTGATTGTCTTCGTCCATGTTTAAGACTACAAAATCAGATGGTATGCAGAAATTCCCTACTTTAATTGATATGTCTTCAAGAATTCTTTGTGGGATTTTTATGGATCGATCCGCCAATTGGAGAGACATATTAGTGGGCTTAATATCGCTCATTTTAAGTTTCCTACATAATGAGATAGGAATGACGCTTACAGAAGCGCCTAAATCGCATAAAGCCTTTTGCATTCTTCTATTTCCAATTTCACAAGGTATAGAGAAACTCCTAGGGACTTTGAGTTTCAGAGGTAATTTGTTTTGAATTATGGCGCAGACTTTAGCAGTTAGTGCAACTATTTCATTTTTTTGTATCCTTCTTTTTTTTGATAAGATATCATTGAGGAATTTTGCATAAGGAGGCATCTCTTGAATGGCTTCGACGAAGGGTACGTTAATATAGAGTTTCTTTAGGATTTCAATGAACTTGCCGAACTGCTGATCTTGTTTGAATTTCTTGAGAGCTTTAGGGAATGGTACCCATGTAGAGTAGTCAAAAGATCCTTCTGAAGTCTGTCGCTTGGCTTCATCCTGCTCCTTTAGCTTAACCTCTGATTGAGCTGCTTCATCTCATTCGGAAGTTTCTATGTTTTCTGGTGTCGAGGCTTCTAATCTTGTTCTCTTGGTATCTTCAATTATTTTCCCACTTCTCAAGGTTACAGCTTGAACTTGTTCCTTCGGGTTCTTTTCTAGTTGTCCGGGTAGAATTCCGTATTGTCTTGAAGATGATGTTGCCTGTTGGGCTATCTATGTTTCCAACATCTTGTTATGAATGGAGAGGCTTTCGATTTTCTCAAACATCTTTTGCATGAGGGTATCTTATTTTGACATGTACTTTTCCATCATCGATTCAAACTTACTTGTAGAAGACGATCCTTGATTAGGCGAAGAATTTTGAGGTTGTGTTCTTTGATTGAATCTATTTTGTTAGGCGGGAGCTTGAACTTGCTGATGGTTATCTCTAGAAGAAAACTTCGGGTTATTTTTTCATCCAGGATTAAATGTGTTGGAGTACTGATCATTATTAGAAGGTAAGGGACCTATCGCGTTTGCCTGATGTTGATGTCCTTGTTGCTTCAGTAATTCACAATGTATAAAGATATGATCAGATGAACCACATATTTTACAGCATTTGATTATCATATTAACAATAAGAGTAGCTTCGTTGAGTCCTAACCTACTGATTGCCTTCTGAACAATGTACTCGACCTTAGAAAAAAAATCTTAACCGTCAAGTCGTGTCTGAGTGAAAGCAATTAGCTCGTTGGACCTTGAGTGAGCTAAGAAGTGTTGGTTCCTTTCTATTTCTTCTATAAGTTGGTATGCTTCGTCTACATTTTCTTTATAAACACACCATCAACAGCAATGTTGAGTGCCATCTTTGAAGCATAATTAATGTCTATTATGGAAGGAGTGGACTAATATCCACTTGCTTAAACCGTGATGGGGGCACGATCGTAGCAATGTTTTAAATCTTTGCCAAGCTTCATACAATGTTTCTTGATCTTTTTGAACAAATCTGATGATCTGATTCCTGATCTTAATTGTCTTACTTGGAGGAAAATATTCTGACAAGAAAGCTTTTACCAATTGTTCCCAAGTAGTTAATTCCCATGGTTCCAATGACTGTAGCCATTGTTTGTCTTTGCCTCTTAGCAAAAAAGAAAAAACTCAATCTTAATGCTTCTGGTGAAACTTCATTCAGCTTTGTTGTCTCGCATATTTCTAAGAAGTCTTTAAGATGTTGATTCAGATCCTCGTCTGGAGTTCCTCCAAATTGGTTCTATTGAATCGTGGAGATCAAAGAGGATTTCAACTCAAAGTTGTTAGCTTGAATAGCTGGCTTCAAAATAGCGGACTCTAACCCATTTGCAGTGGGGGTATAGAGTTCTTCTAGAGAAGGGACCGATGGTTGAGGTTGTTCTTGTTGTTGAGCCATCATTTTTGCTCCTAAGTCGGAATTTGGTTCGATTTCCGTTGATTGAGTGCTACTTGTTCCTTCAGTCAGAGGTGTTCTATTCTTATATTCTCGCACTCTTCTTTTGAAAGTTCGATCGATCTCAGGGTCTAATTCAAGCAATTGTCTGCGGGAGTCTTGGGCATATACTAGTCCCCTGAAATCAAATGATTAAAAAAAAAGAATTCAACAACAAATATTAAGAGATTAGATAACAAAAGATATAAATAGTGATCAATTATCTAAATCCTCGGCAACGGCGCCAAAAACTTGATGTGGACTTTAACAGATGTAATTTTCTCACACCAAAGATAGTCCTAGTCATATTTAAATTTTACTCTAGAATTCACACAACTGCAAGTGCATAGGTCGAGTAGAAAACCTGAGTGTCATAACCCCATTGATTTAGATCGAATATCAATCTACTTGTATCTCGGAAGTTGTCACAAAAAGATTTAAGAAGAAAGGATAATTTGTAAGAAAAGAAGGAAAGATATAAAGGAAACTAGAATACAGGAGAGTAGATTCCCTTGTGATGAATTAGTTAAGGCTATTGCATCTTACTTCTCATTTATAAGTTAAATGATCTCTCGATCTTACTGTGCGAATCAATTACTCTTTCTCTAAACTCACCGACTCTCATTGAGCTAAGAGGAAATAGCCGTTAATAATTAGATTAGGAATGATTGGTTAGTTGATCTGTCATCCTAACCAGAAAAGAGGCCGATCTCAAGATCTTGAATTATGAATTCTTCTATCCTAATCCGAGCAATTAGAATGAATCCAACACCACTAGTCACTGTTATGGACTCTCACCTCACAACATATATAACAATGGACTTTTCAGTCTCTAAAAATCAACAAACATCATATTACTGAAAAGAGTCCCTTCTCTCGAATGGAACAGGTTAATGACAAAAACAATAGATCTCTCGATCTGATTGAAATTGAATGCAGATAATAAGATTGCAATGTATCAAGCAAATAGGAACTAGAGGTTAGAAATACGGCATTAATGAAGGTATTAGAAGCAAGACATTTTTAACTTCCTCCCAACTTAGCTCATAGTTATAAAAAAATAAGATGGACTGATAATAAGAATGTTAATGTTGAGTACACTAGTGCAGTATGGACTTTCTTTTGATTCTTATTTCTTTTCATTAATACGGTACTCATGTAATTATGGGTTTTGTGATCGACACATCCCAGGGCAATTGCTCTAAGGTTGTTAGGTATGAACCCTTACGGATCTAATCACCCAGATTCACCTAGGTTCCGGAGGGAGTACACCCTTTTTGTACCTTCTAGGCTACATCAGCCCTCTTTTCTTTGCTTTTAACTTTCACTTTTTCACCTTTACTATGCTTGACACTGCACTAGAATAGTTAGCATAAACATAATTATTATCAGACTTAATAAAAGGAAGAGTTGAGCATGAGTAGGATTAGTCGTCAAGCTTTTAAAGCTTCATCATAGCCACTTTCTTCAGGACATAACCCTACACTTAAAGCATTGAATTGGAGTCCTAAAATGCTTCAAATTTTGTCAGGTTGGCAGGGTGTTCTTGAACATACTTCAATGCTATGGGGCAATAAAAACATCTCTTACTTTACAGTTAGAAATGAAAAGTTTCAATGTTGATTCATGAAACAGTAAATTTGTTCATTGCAATTGTAAAGTAGCAATTGTGAGTAGAAATGTAAATCGAAAGAGTAGAAATGTACCATGTCTCCCTCTCCCCCAAGTTTCAAATCGGCACTATCCTCAGTGTCGATCATGGCAAGAAGAGGGACCAAGGGGGGTTTGAGTTCAAGCAACCGGTCAGTGACTTGTTGAATGTCACTGAGCGTCGTGAGGACAAAATTTTACACCACTTCAATTCCTTGAATTTTGTCATGATGGGTGAGACCTTGTTGTTCAAGGTTATGAAGCTGGTCCTTCAATGCTTGGATGTCTTCATGCTGGCGGGCATTAGCTTCTGCGAGGCTAGTCACTTGTTCTAAAATGAGGTTCAGTTTAGCAGCTGAGGTGAGAGGTGGGGTTTGTAAGGCATCGGGGTGCAGATGATGAAGAAGAAGAGGCAGATTGAAAAGAGTTGAGGGATCAGATTGTCGCCAAAAATGCTGGCCATGAACCGTAAGGAGGACTCCTTCTCGAATTAGAAAAATCAACTGAAATCTCTCTACTAGAAATATGAGTGAACGTCGAACTTTGAACGGCGATTCCTCTTTGTCCACGTATCCAAACGTGCGTCCAACACTTGGAAGATGATCTGCTATATGTAGTCTTCGAAACTTGCCATGGGTACCCTCTAGATCATTTCAGTTTGCTTAAAAATGGGAAACAAAGTGGGAGTTGTGGTGTAGAAATTTTGTTTGTTCAATATGAGTATCCAACTACCTTTTAATGCCTATTTACAGAGAGGTAGTCTAAGGTTTTAACTTTTTTTAGGCCTTGGACTCTTTTAAAATCAATCTTGACCATCCTTCACTAATTAAACCATTGTTAATTTTTCAAGATTAATTAAATCCGAATTTAAATAACCATACTTATAACAATTTTCACCTCTTCTCAAACTTCATCTTATTTTTCCAACTTCTCCTCTAATTTCCATCAATTTCAGAATTAAATAATTCCAAAAATTAGGTTTAATAATTTTCTAGATCCGAATAACTAATTAAAAGATATTTTATTTATTATTGGAAAATCTGGGCCATTACATGTTATATGTCAACTAGGTACCTATTACTTCAAGTCATGACTCGCTACGTCAGTGTGTTACATTTAAAGTAATGATCACGTTAAATATGAGGGATGCTTTATGTGAAGCAATGACCCACAATGTTTCTTTTTAGGTAATCTTTGTAGATTACTAGGTAATGCTATAATGCCCGAGAGATTTTAAAAGGAAAAAAAAAGAGATAAAAGAGGAAAGGATAAAATCTGAATAGGAGGAGATAAAGAAAGGTGAAAGATAAAACCAAACCAAAAGATAAGATGGAAACAAATCAGGGGAAATCTATTCCAATAAAAAATCAGATTTTCCTCTCCTATAAATATGAGGCCAAATCAGTCCCTTTGTTTCCCACAAGCCGGCCCTAGTTTTTTTTTCCATTATTTCGTGTGCCCCTTTCGTGCTTCTCACTCCTGACGATTGCCACCCCCACAGGAGAACAATCAGAGAACAAGAGCAATGGTGAACGGGCGTCTAGGCCGAGAGGTAGAAGAGGAAGAGGAAGAGCAGAGAAGAAAGAAGACTGTAGGATTAGTTTCTTGGCCAGAAACTTGCAAGGTATAGAAGTAAGGTAGATTCTTCCTAGAATCATGATTTTAGACTCGAAGCATGTCATAGTTGATGCCTACTGATACTAGAATATTGTATGATGATGATTTATGTCGGCCATCATCGGAAAACGATGATTGTAATGCGAACTGTGCGTCCGCGCAGTTTCTGCGTAAGAGGAACCCGACCCGAGTTCACTTTGACCCGGCCCGGATAGGTCTATACTCGGACCGAGTTCGATGGAACTCGGCTGGGTCTGCCATTGTCGCGAGCGCAAAGGTCTGCAATGAAGAAGAACTCGGCCCGGCTTGATGAGAACCTGGCCCGGGCAATTCCATGATGAAGTCGCGTTCGACCGCGACTTTTGTCGAGCGTCGACTGATTCGTCAAATCGTCCGACCGATATGTCAAGCTCGAACCTGGCCTAGGTGTGACCCGAACCTAGCCTGGGTTATGCCATGTTCTCCCAATTTGATGCCTTATGAACTCGGCCCGGGTTCCACTACTACTCGTTCCGATACTGTTTATATGATTTTTATGATCTTTTAATCTCTGATTCATGTGGTTAATCCTGATCTAAGTCATGATGATGATTATATTACTTATACCTTTACTAATGATGATGATCTACGTGACCCATGATCTTATGATCTTATTTTGATGACTTGTTTTAGATCCAATCATATCGGTGATGACAGTAATTAATATCCATCAATGCTGATCTATTTATGATGATGATTAAGATGTTTGTGTACATCTGATTTTCCTCCATGATCATATCTTGTAGCTCTGATTGAGTCTCATATAATGATGATGATGATTAAGACCCTTGATCAGTATGATTCGTCGATCCTTTCTTATGATGACCAAATCTTAATCATGATCCTTATGTCCTAATAATAGATAAATTAAAAGATGCAAAATAAAAGATTAAAAATATTAAATGGAGAGCTATTTTTATGATGCACCGGTGACGACCAGGTATGGACTGACTATGGTCAGTTATGGGCTAACTTTGCCAATTATAATGATGATGATGGATGAGTTGAGGTAGGCCTCCCCGTGGGTTGAAATATATCCCACTATAAGTCAAAGATGAATAATAAGATGAAGCATATTAATAATGAAATATTTTTATGATGATTATTGGCTCTTTCCACTTATATGATGATCTTTTCATGATATCTTGATCTATTATTAATACGCTTTAACAAAGATGATTCGATTTATGATTATCAATGTTAGTACAAAGATTTCTTATGATTCTTATTATGATGATGATCTCATAATCACTCTTGCGATGATTGGCTTTTTGCCACATTTTATGATGATTTACTTATGATCTTTCTATCTCTTATTCATATGTCCCTTTACATGCTTCTGTTATCCCTGTTATGTTCATGATTTACTCTCCTCTTATATGATAATGTTATCTTTATGATTCCTGACTAGTATTATGATCTTATGATGGTATTTATCTTACTTCCATATTGAGTTATAAAACTCATAAGGAGGTTCTCTCCTGCATGTTCTTAAATGCAGGCCAAAGTCAGAATGATGAAGATGGCCAACGGTGACCGATCGAGCTCGTAGGTGGTTGCACATGGGTATCTTGTGTCCTTTAGTTTGATGTACTAGCTTTCCTTTGGACTCACATGAAGTTCTTTATCAATCTTTCGCTTATTATGATGTCACACTCTTTTGTTATTTGATTAGTCTTCCACCTTTATCGATGTCGAGTTGACCAGTTAAAGTCTTCTTTTTGGTCAATATGATGTACACGTAAGGATGACCCATAGCATCTTCGAAGCGTATTCTGCCACGAGGCTAGGTTCGATTTGAGGGCTTACAGTTAGGTATCAAATCCTAAAGTTAGGACATTCTCATGTCCTAATGTATGATGTCATAGTCCATGTGCAAGTGTCACGAGCAGTCACCGCACCACTTGAAGTCATGTCAAGTAAGTTTGTCTTCCACTTATAAGCTAAATGATTATGATGACAACTCTTAACTCATGATATTTGATTATGCTAATATAGGATCTTATTGATCCTTAGGATTCTTTCCTAGATGATCCAAATTCATGATGATTAATGATGAAGTACTCTGTGAATGTGGAATGATCCTAGGATGTGACAATTAACATACCTCATATATCTTTTTCATATCACACTTACATTGCCCATCCTACTAAGATGATAAAGTATTGATTCAGTGGTTTCATTAAATATCTATTCTTGATCTCATATGTGATTCCCTTCTATATCATTGTTCTGATTATCAATTAAAGAAGTATTCTTTTTATGATGATGTTTAGAGAAGGATCACATGAAACATAGGTCATAGTAAAAGTTATTGATATAGATTGATCTTATAAAGATGATGATTGACATGGTTTCATTATCAATCTTATCGAATCATATGTATGACAAGCTACGATGATGAATAACACTCTTTGTGAGCCTATTGATCCTTGTATGAAATAAGCTACTTTTAAGAATGATGACCCTATGAAAATAATTTCATATCATAAAGTATGTCCCAGTGGTACAAATGACGATGAAAGATAAGATCTTTACTTCACATTGGTTAGAAATTCTTAGGAGGATTATGATGGGATTCTTAGTGTCAATTGACTTTCCTCCTAAGATTTATAAGTATTATGAAAGAAGAAGAAGATAGTTACCAGTACTCAAGTGAACTAAAAGCTATAATTAGAAGTTGAGTGTCATACCGACCTCTCTTCAATCATTACTCTGATTTCAAAAGCCTCATCACACATGAATTGAAGAGGCAAATTTACTAACTTTAAGACAAGGGGTTTATGAGACAAAGGGTCATATTTTTAGATGTTTCATTTCTTTTGTAAATAAGAAGAATGACCCTATGAATTTAGAGATCAATTATAAGTTGTTAAATAAGACAACCATCAAGACATAAGTGTCCATTACCATGTAAAGATGACCTATCTAAGGCTAGGGTATTCTCAAGATCAACAAGTGAAGTACCAATAACTTGGGGTTGTTGAAGATGATGTAATGAAGATGGTCTTTTTATCAATGTATGGTCACTATAAATTTTAGTGAAGTTATTTGGACTAACAATCACCCCTCGAACTTTTAGGTCCTCATGAATGTTCAAATGATGCCTAGATTTATATAGAAAAGATTGAAGTGTTTATCGATCAAAAGAGACTTAAGTATGCTTTCTTTTAGCAGTACCTTAATATATGACAATGAAGATGATATGAAGTTCTTGAAAGATTTTGAGTTCCTCATAAATTACCATCATGGTAAGACGAACTCTATTCCACATGCACTCAAACACAGGAAGGAAGGCTTGTTAGGCTTCTATGAGACTGCATGAATATAAAATGATGAAGGAACTAAGCATGTGGAACCCAAATGATGAAGTCCTAAAGAGAGCAATATTGGATGAATAATGTAAGCCTGAGTTGCGTTCCATTAGGGAATAAGTCTTATAACAAGAAGTATTAAATGAATGTTGTAAGTCTGGGTTGCGATCCATTTGAGATTATGTCTCACAAGGGAAAGTATTAGATGAATATTATAAGTCTAGGTTTCGATCCATTTGGAAAGTAGAAAGAAGTATAAGGATGTAACCATAAGTCTGGGTTGCGATCTATTTGAGAAGTACAAAGATGTATATAAATTAACAAATAGCAATGACATAAATTATGAAGTTACAAAAGTATATTCTAAGTACCCAGTGTGTCAATATGAAAAAGGTAGAGCACCAAAAACCTTATGGAAAGATGATGCATAACGTTAATAATTCCATATAAGGATCACCTTAGATGACAATTTTATCTAATGATGTCATTGCTAATCCTAATGATCCTTATGATCATGTATAATGGTTATATTATGTATAATCAATTATGTTCACAAACATGATGACTATCAATGATGATGGATTATGTTCAATGACATTATTGATACTTTTATGACGATCAACGATTTTTGTAAATAGATGTACCATATGACATTACTGATCTTAATGACCCTTATGATAATTTTCTCCCACCATGCATGACTAGGCCATTGTTGGTCTTAACAATCCATATGATGATTTACATGATGACCATCCTATAAGTAATGAACGATCCTACGATGATGATAATATATCTTAGGATGTCAAATAAGCACCCCCTATTGATTTTCTTATGATGTCACGTGGTTGTAATTGACCATATCATAAGTTTCCTTGATGATCTTTAATCTTAGGATTGGCGATGATCCTAATTATGATGATTATAACCACTTCCATGAAATTAATCGTGAGATAATGTCTTATCTCCCATCCATTTATTGATTTTATGTTACGCGGCTTGATGACTTTTTATTGTTAAGGATGATTATGACATTTGCAAGGTTTCCTTTGAGACCTTGTATACGATACCATACTGCTTACCTACGTGTTGGAATGAGGTAGCTGAAAAGAAGTTTCTAAATGCCAAAGAGTTGAGATAGACAAAATGAACAAGCCAAGAAAGTTGAATCGATATAAAGAGGATGAAGAGAGCTCAAGCATGATAGAATAAGAAAGACTGATGTAGATGGATTTTTAAACCTGATGATCAAGTTGTATTAAAGGTTGCACTTACCTAAGAAGATATTTGATCCATATCACTCATTTGATCGGAAATTGAAATATGTCCAAATGATGTCATTTCTTGACATCCTCAAGTTTTCTCATGATGATTGAAGCTGATTTTGCTCCTAAAAGTCTTAATTGGTCCCTTGTGACCAAAAGTTAGGATGTTAGGTTAAGGAAGATACACGATGAAAAGAGGATTGTCATGACTTATGTAAAGAAGAGTTTACAACCTCATTGAGGCAACTCTCTAATTGACATATGGATGATTTAGATAGTAACACATTATTGTGTTGGCTAAAGTAGATTTTATTTCCCAATTATAGAAAAGAAAAAATGAAAATATGAACCATATGATGAAGGAAAATATGAAAGAAAATGTTATATGATGAAAGGACCTTTGCCCTAAGGTATATTATGGTAAAAGGACTCATTGTCCTAATGCATATGAAAACGGAAGGACTATGTCCTTAAGATGATGAAGATGTAACGATAAGGAACAAATACTTTTCTAAGTGTGTGATGGACCATCGCACGAATGACCAAGGAGTTTTCTTCTTGTTAGTAAGCTCCTATCCAATGACTAAATTCATGGACAAATTTTATTTTAAAGAGTTTATGATGTAACACCCGAGAGATTTTAAAAAGAAAAAAAAGAGATAAAAGAGGAAAGGATAAAATCTGAATAGGAGGAGATAAAGAAAGGTGAAAGATAAAACCAAACCAAAAGTAAGATTGAAACAAATAAGGAGAAATCTATTCCAATAACAACTCAGATTTTTCTCTCCTATAAATATGAGGCAAAATCAAACAAATCAGCCCCTTTGTTTCCCACAAGCCGGCCCTAGATTTTTCTCCAGTATTTCGTGCGCCCCTTTCGTGCTTCTCACTCCTGACGGCTGCTGCCCCCACAAGAGAACAATCAGAGGACAAGAGCAATGGTGAACGGGCGTCTGGGCTGAGAGGTAGAAGAGGAAGAGGAAGAGAAGAGAAAAAAGAAGACTGTAGGATTAGTTTCTTGGACAGAAACTTGCAAGGTATGGAACTAAGGTAGATTCTTCCTAGAATCATGATTTTAGACTCGAAGCATGCCATAGTTGATGCCTACTTATAGTAAAATATTTATGATGATGATTTGTATCGGCGATCTCGAAAAATGGTGATCGAAACGCGAACTGTGCGTCTGCATAGTTTTTGTATAAGAGGAACCTCGCTTGGTTCACTATGACCTGACCTCGGTAGGTCTATACTCGGACCGAGTCCAATGAAACTCGGCTAGGTCCTCCATTGTTGCAAGTGCAAAACTTTGCAACGAAGAAGAACTTGGCCTGGGTTGATTAGAACTTGGCCCGGGCAATTCCATGATGAAGTCGCGTTCGGCCGCGACTTTTGTCGAGCGGTCGATCGATTCATCGAATTGGCTGACCGATCTGTCATGCTCGAACCCGGCCCGAGTGTGACCCAAACTCAGCTCGGTTTATGCCATGTTTTTCCAATTTTATGCCTTATGAACTCGGCTCGGGTTGCACTCTTACTCAGTCCGGGTTCCGATGCTGTTTATATGATTTTTATGATCTTTTGATCGCTGATTCATGTGGTTAATCCTGATCTATGTCATGATGATGATTATGTTACTTATACCTTGACTAATGATGATGATCTACATGACCCGGGATCTTATGATCTTATTTTGATGACTTGATTTAGATCCAATCATATCGGATGATGATTAAGATATTTATGTACACCTGAGTTTTCTCCATGATCCTATCTTGTAGCTCTGATTAAGTCTCATATAATGATGATGATGATTAAGACCCTTGATCAGTATGATTCGTTGATCCTTTCTTGTGATGACCAAATCTTAATCACGATCCTTATGTGCTAATTATAGATAAATTAAAAGCTGCAAGATAAAAGATTAAAAATATTAAATGGAGAGTTCTTTTTATGATGGTCTGGTGATGACCAGGTATGAAGAATTATGGGCTAGCTTCGGTCAGTTATGGGTTGACTACGGTCAAGTATGGATTGACTTTGAGAGTTATGATGATGATGATGATGATGATGGACGGGTTGAGGCAGGCCTCTCCGTGGGTTGAAATATACCCCACTATAAGTCAAAGATGAATAATAAGATGATGAAAAAGATGAAGCATAATAATAATGAAATATCTTTATTGTGATTATTGGCTCTTGCCACTTATATGATGATCTTTTTATGATTTCTTGATCTATTATTAATACACTTTAACAAAGATGATTTGATTCATGATTATCTATGTCCGTACAATGATTTCTTATGATTCTTATTATATGATGATGATCTCATAATCACTCTTATGAAGATTGGCTTTCTGCCACCTTTTATGATGATTTACTTATGATCTTTCGATCTCTTATTCATATGTCCCTTTACATGCTTCTGTTATCCCTGTTATGTTCATGATTTACTCTCCTCTTATATGATAATGTTATCTTTATGATTCCTGTCTAGTATCATGATCTTACGATGGTATTTATCTTACTTCCATACTGAGTTGTAAAACTCATAGGGAGGTTCTCCTATGCATGTTCTTAAATGCAGGCCAAGGTCAGAATGATGAAGTTGGCCAACGGTGACAAATTGAGCTCATAGGTGGCTGCACATGGGTATCATGTTCCTTAGTTTGATGTACTTGCTTTCCTTTGGTCTTACATGAAGTTCTTTATCAGTCTTCCACATATTATGATGTCACACTCTTTTGTTATTTAATGATGATTAGTCTTCCACTTTTATCGATGTCGAGTTGACCAGTTAAAGTCTTCTTTTTGGTCAATATGATGTACACGTAAAGATGATCCGTAGCATCTTTGTAGCGTATTCTGCCACGTGACATGGTGCGATTTGGGGGCATTAGAAATGCTGTATTAAATTACTTGAGCTCATCACATTTCTCTTTTCACTTGCGACAAGTAATGAGTAATCTGCATTACCTAGGCAATTCATATTACCTATGAAGTGGCAATCCAGATCACCTATGGGAGAAGGGGCAATCAAGATTGTTGTTACAATCTTTTTAATTTGAGTTTCTGCATTTATCCTTTACAATTTTATCTATATAAATTGTTAAAGTAATTGAATCGATTATAAAACAAATCAAATAAATCATAGTTAATTGTTATGAATATATTATTATCAGTTTTGTTTATAAAATATATTAATTATTTTATAAATTTTAATTTTATGAGTTGGAATATGTGTTTGTGATTTAATTTTATGGAGTTCAAAATAATATATATATATATATATGTATATATAATTATTTTGATTAGGAGTATATTGATAAATATATATATATATTAAGTCATAACATTGTTTTCTTATAAATATTAATATGAATTATCAGAACTTATGCATACTAAATAAAATAATGTACATTATGATAATTTAATAGGAGACAACCTTTCTGAAAGGCAATCTATATTGTCAAGTTGTCTTGAATGACAATGTAGTGAATGCATCCTAAATATAATATCCCAAATATAAATCACATATAATCATATGTGTTAATATTATATCGTATGATTGATAATCAATATGATATATGTGTTAAAGCATGAGTTGTAACTCAAAGTGTTAGATCGTAGAAATTGGCGGAAAATTGCCTAAGGCATGAAAACATATTTTTTAAAAATGTGAAAATTTAGAACAATAAATTCCCGATAATGTTTCCCATATGTGAAAAGCATGTTAAAAGTGATTTTTATTAAAATTTGGGTGGTGTTTTAGTTAGGTAAAATGATGTCACAAAATTGAAAAATATGTAAATTCGTAATTTTTGTTAGATTTTGAACCCTTAATTATTAGTTTTATAAATATTTTCTTTGAATCCAAATGGAAAGTAGTTTTTTTATTTACATGTAATGTCTTAAGTAAATGAATAAATAATAGACAAATGGAAACCATGTAAATAATGAGAACAATAGGGGCACTTTATCTATTAAGTCGGTTCCCTCTCAGCTTTTTCTTTTAAAGCTTTAGGGTTTTACAATCCCTTCTCATTCCATCACCTGCCTCAACCGAAATCAAGGACTTCTACAACATTAATAGGAGTTGGAGAAATTGGAGAAAAAGGGAGGGTATTAGGGTTGTCGATTTGCGGCAAGTTTGAATTTGATTCTTTTATTAATTTTACTCACGTAACTCGTTAAATTAGGATTCCTTTGAACCTTTCTATCTTACCCCTTCTTTGATTTTAGTTAAATATGGGGTAAAACTCAACTTATTCATAAGGAAGAGTAAACCCTATGGATGGTGAATCTATTTCCTCAAACTTTTGTTATATCTTTTCATACCTTTGGGTTGTCCAAAGATTTCAAAATTTACTTAGCCTGCTGCCCTTTGAGTCTACTTTCATTGAGCTCTAGAATTACATTAATCGGATGTTTATATAAATAGTTATGTTCTCATTTTAAAGATGCTATCTTTCTGTCCATTGAAAATATTATTCGATTTTATAATTTATGTATTAAATCCAAATGTTATAGAATTAAGGTCAATACTGATATTAGGTTTCATTTACAATTTGGAGTCATGTGAAAATGATATGTCTAGTATAACTTAAATTATTAATGGAACTTTACTCAGTTTGTTAGAATGAAACTTAAAGTAAATTATGCTAGTATTTATTAAATTTATTGTGCTCAATCTAGAAGGATATAAATTCAAGTAATGTTATGAGTTACAGCCTAGGAAGTCTATGTTTAGATAAAACTAAAAGAACTACAATATGAATTGTGACCTCAAAAATCGTGATGTGAAGGATATAGAATAATAGAAAACACTTTGCCTTGTATGAAAGGGTCACATTTCGGGAAGAATTATCCTTAGATGTGTGAATACCATCACACAAGTAAATACCCTTACTTTACAAGAAAATATCAAATAAGCTTTAAATTTATAATCTCTCAACACAATCACGATGAGAACCACAAGTATACGGTAGTCACTCTAGTGCTTGAGGTTCATCCCAAGGGAAACTCTAATTTCGAACCAAATTTAAATGCGAATTGCTAAAAGTGAATAGTAGATTTAGGTAATATAAAGTAAATGGGTGCACTATTGGAATTCTTCAATTTTAGAGAGAGATAACAGAAGAGAAGAAATGAGGATGAAAGGATCGGTTACTCAGTAAGATTTGATACTAAGGACTTATGGGGGATGTTTTTGTTGGATAACAAGGCACCAAGTAGGGGGGGGGGGGGGTTGAATTGGTGTTTTACCGAAAAGACGGATTTCACAAAATACATCACGAAAGGTTAAAATTGATTCGTTAAACTTTAAATCAATGCAATAACAATCAAATCACATGCATAATAAGATAGGAAGAAGAGGGTGAGAGAAAGCAAACACAAAGAAAATGAGAGATTTGTTGACGAGGTTCGGTCACACCTTGGCCTTCGTCCCCCCTCCGACTTCTCGACCTCGAGACTGCTGGAGATTCCACTAACACTTTCCTGCATTTCAAATAGGGTAAGGAAAAAGCCTTTACACCACCTTCTTCTCCACTTCGAGAGGCAAGGCAACCGCTCCTCGTAAGAAGCTTTTACCATTGATTCTTTGCTCAAAAGGTAGGCACACCTCTTTTACAAAGGAGCACTCTCAATATTTTTTCTATCCTGAGAGGTAAGATAAAACCTCTTCTACACAAGATATCATGCCAAAATATCTAAAGAAATATTTCTCTCTCTTACAATATCAAACTCATATGAAGAGAAGAGAAGATTCAACAATATGGCTCAAAAACTTCAAGAAATGATTTTCCTTTGATGCTTAGCAATTACCTTGATTTCTTGATTAATTCTACACCCTTGGACCCTTTTTTGTAGGCCTCTTTCGATAATATTACCGTTGCTCTTTCGTTTGGCCAAAAACTAGAAATTAATATAGGACATTTTTGCGTGCGGTCCGTTTGACCACTCTGCCCATTTGGTAGACCAGTCCATGTTTTAACTTCATCTGGATCACTACTATTGTAATCGATCGACCTGTACCTCCAGCAGGTCGATCAGTCTTCAAGTATTATACGATTTTCAAGTTCTCTATTCAAATCGGTCGACGGGTTCACCTGGCCGGTCGATTGGTTCGCCAGACCGATTAGTCGACCACTTTTCACTATTTTGCACATAACGTGTTGCACCGATATCGGAATGAGGTGATTTTTAATTCATTGGAAAGCTAACAAGATTATCGACAACTTTCATATTCACATATTAGTCCAAATTAATAAAACATATTCAAATATTAACTTCAAGTTCAGTGGATAAAATAATTTATTCCAAATCGAACTTTTCTCGCACTTTAAATATATGACTCTGATTATTCGCGATTTGTATCATCAAAATATAATTAGATATAGCATAAAATCTTTGTTCCAATAATCTCCCCCTTTTTCATGAAGGTAAACTGAGAAATATGAAAAGTATATAAGTTGGGAAGGAAATGTTATCAGAGCTGAAATTTTACTCCTCCTAAAATTAAGCTTTCCTTACGATGATAGATATGCACATAAGTCTTGATTGTAAGGTACTTTTCATATAGAATTATATTTATGAGGTCCACGTAATTAATTAGGGATCATATATAAATTTCTTTTATATTCTTATCATATTTTTCATATATTTCTTCCCCTTTTATCTTATCAAAAAGTAGTTTATACATTTAGCAAAAGTTAGAGACAAAAGTTTACTCCCTCTTAATCATAGATCATTTTCATAATCCTCTACTTTCATTCTTCCCCTATTGTCATATAAAATACAAGATATGAAATAGGAAAATGAAAAATAATAGTTTTCGTTCTTTTGACCATATCATGAAAAATAAAAGTATAGCAAATGTGAGAAACAAAGATAACTCCCCCTAAGTTCATGATCGGTTCATAAATATGAAATCAAATTGATGTAGGGCTAATGAATTACACAAGTCTCAAAAGTTTATATAATGAATCAAAGTATCCCATAAAACTTTGAGATAACAATGATAAATCAAATTTAAATTGAATTATATCGAATAGTCCAAGATTTGACATGATGAGTAAAACATTAATCACATAACAAGATTATTTCAAAATAATTGAGAAGTAACATTTTCAACCTTTAAGTATGCTCCCCCTATCATTATGATAATTTTTTCTTTATCTTTCCGTCTTGTTGTAGTCATTTATATGTTCTCCTTTTCTTCCAAAGAGATAATAACAATGATAAAATTGTGAATAAGGGGTTAAAAATTTATTTTCATAACATGAAGATTTTAAACTTAAAACATGAGAGTCATGATAATAAAGTAATTCTACAAATAATGAAAAGGTAAATTCATGCTCATGGAAGTCAACGAATTGATATTTTTCATGGTATGACATAAATTTATCAAATATAAATACATTCTTACTTAAGTCATAAAGTACATGTATTTTCATTTGTCCAAGAGAAATATCATTTCAAAATCATTTCAAATTTCATGATTATGTGTCATATGATACTTGTATACTCAAATGATAGTAAACTATGACCATATAAAATTATCCACATAAAAAATAAGTATGTGATATTTTTTAATAGTTCTCCAAAGTTTAGGTAATGTTCCAAAAGTTTGACTTATTTCAATTGCAAACCCACAAAATCTCAAGTGTTTAAATGAAAACTAGCAAGGGTATAACCCAATTGTGCATGCTCACAATTTTTAAGTATCAAGCACATGTATACATAGTAAGCAACATAAGCGTATTCAAAGTTATATAAGCAAACTAATTCAAGTATACAAAAAAGTTTTTTTTTAATTTTTTTAAAGCATAATAAGCTTGTGCACAAAATATGATACTAGTGAGCAAATTCATAACAAAAACAAAATTCAAAATGATACTTTTACCATGAACTTTGTGCCTTCACACTTTCAAATCCACTTGTCCTTTACATGTGAGGCATACCTGAAAAACAATTGTTTAACCTTTGGTACCCAAACTTCTTTGGGTTCAATTTTGTTAGTCAAGGTTCCTTTGTGAATCCACATTAATTTGTTCTCAACATTTATAAATTTTCTAATCTTGCATTCAAATGTACAATGAGCATGAGCACCACAATATTGACAAGTAATAGATGGTCTAACGAAATGATCACGAGCATATTCAAGTTTCAAAGTATTATTACGATAAACATATATCTTCGACACTAAGAGAGTAATTGTAAGAATGTTAGCATCATGCTTATGTTTCAATGAAGAATATGAATATTTCAAGTCATATCCCATTGTATTTTTATCATTTTTCTTCAAATTCATTTTCTTTCTATATTCAATAGGTTTTGCAAAAAAATTAATAGGTATAACAAATTTATCATCTAAATCATTTTGCAAAGAAGTAATTTTCTTTCCAAGATTCTACTTTCATTCATACATGCACTATGTTCTTTTTCCAAAATTTTATTTTGAACTAAGCGTGCATTTTTTTAATTTCTCAAATTTTCAGAGTCATTTTTCATAATATGAAAATCATTCATCAAAGTTTCATTTTGAACTAGACAAGCATCTCTTTCTTCTTTCAAAATTTCAAGCTCATTTCTCAAAGCAACATATTCATTCATTAATAATTCATTTTTCTTTTTAAGAGAAATATGCTATTGGATAAGAGATGAAAATTTTTTATGCACATCAAAATTAATATCATCATCATCATTATTGTTGCTAGTAGACATAGAACAATAAGAGGAGTTTACCTCATCATTCTCACTTTTTTGTCATTAAGCATAATTCAAAGTTTTGGTCGGATGTTGTGGATATAGATTTGACACTATCTTCTTTGTCAATACTTTTAAAAATAGGGGCACTTTGGTCATTGTGCAGGAAAGGACAAACAAAAAAAAAGCAACATGGCAAAAAGAAGGCGCTCGTCTCCCCACCTCCTGACTTGCTACAGAGCGTGCGGCGGCACTGTAGCACGTCCAAGCCGCCACCCCTTTCGACGCTCCGATCTTCTCCGTCCGGCCATCGTTTTTCGCATGTGAGGTGTCTTTGGAAAGAGGATGATGAGACGAACATTTTGACATATGGTATGGGATGATCAATTTACTATGCACGATGCAGTGAAGGAAAAATACGAGGAGGGCGAAAAATCCGCCGGCGACGATTCCAGCGACGATTCGCACCGATCCTTCGCCTGGTGAGTTGTACATCATGCTCATGTCAATTAGGATCATTTGGAGTGGTATTAATCATGTCTTTGTCCAAATCACTTAGGAGGCCGAGATTTGGGGCTTTTCGGTGAACTTTCCGATGAATCGACGGGGAACTCTGGTCAAGCTCGTCTCGATGTTTTGGTAGGTGTACACATGAGGGAGAGATGTATTGTGTTGCTGTCCGTAAAAAATTTAATCACAAATTACTTGTAGGTTCATCGATTTCGGGTTCCGATCGTCGGACGATATTTTCGACGATTCGTCCTCAATGCGTATTGGTAAGCGAATGAAAATGCATAATAAATTTGATTTCAGATATGAAACTAATTTTTAATTAATTTTATTATGTTACTAACAAAGAAGGCGATATTCGACGTTCAGCGGGTGTGATTCCGATTTAGAGAGCGGGTGGTTTCATTATTATGGTAAGAATGATTGGTGGCTGAAACTATTTATCAGATTTAATTTTATACTTGATAAGAATTGGTTATAGGGTCTAATTCGAATTATTATATGCTTAATTGGATATGATAGGTGACTGTCCAATGAGCTTTGAGTAGGGTGCTATTAGTTGGCGATTTCTTTTCCCCTATCGGTAAGCATGCTAAAATCTATAGTGATGATCGATTTATGAAAATTAGTTTATATGATAGTTGTAGTTCATTAATTATGAACTTAGGTAAGAAAATTATAAATTATAAATCTAGGTATCAAGATGTCATTAGAAAGGATTATTATGAAGTGATTAATGAACTAAAAGATAAATGATACCTAGAAGTGATAAATGTCTTAAATGATAAGTTTATATTTCTAAATAAGGTTCAAATGAATGTAATAGGTATTTCTCTTCTTTGAGCGGATTCAGATGGAAGGTAGTTGAAACTTGAGGAATCCAAGGTGAGAGAACTTACCTCAAATGATATAAATTACTTAACTTTTCAGAGTGGTAACATTGTCCCATCCGATGTGGGGCGGATTTTTGAGATCATTTTCTTCATGCATAATCATACTTATTTGAGTGCTTCATATGTGTGCCATCATATGAATTGTGATGTTTAATTATGAATTTTGGAAGCCTATCGATTTTGATTAAAGTTTCTATTGTTTTCCTGAATAAAATATTCGGTTTTGAAATGAAATATTTGGCGTGATATAATGACATGAGGAGTAGGTTCAACACCCTGTGTCAATACAGTGACACGAAGGGTGGAATTAGAACAACCATCCTGTGGTGATATAGTGACACGAGGGATGGAATGAAAAAGAAAATATAACAAGCTCTGTGTCAATGGGATACGAGGAGCAGTTCAACGTCCTATGTCAATGGGATACGAGAGACGGAATTAGAACAATCACCCTGTGTCAATGGGATACAAGGGGTGTGATTGAGTACTCCATTGAGGAGATCGGATATCCATATTTGATGACGATTTCCCAACTTATATATTATATATGTATGATTTCACCCTGCATGTGCATACATGACATTCATTTTGCATGATCATTATGTGAATGAGTTCCTTTTGAAGTAAAGTGGATTTTAAATATTTTCTGAAAATAAGATGTTGATTTTCGCAATGGTTTTCATACTTGAGATAGTCGTTTTAACTCGCTGAGCTTAATCCATGCTCACCCCTTTTTCTTTTAATGTTTACAGGAAATGAATACATATACTGCATGGTTGTTTGGAAATGAGTATTGATTCAAAAGGGATAGTTAGTGAGATTTCACGAGGAATGCATCTGTCTTAATGTTGTTCTTTTGATACTTATCGTTTCTTTTTAAATTGACTATTATGATTTTTATTTATCTTGACACCGTCTGATCTTGGGTTGTGGCCCATGCTTTATTGTGGATATAAATTAATTGATAGGAGTTGAGGCTCTATGGCTTATGGATGAGATGATATGGGCGAGTCCCTATCATGGAATTGGATAAGGGCTGTGACCCTTAATGAATTTTGGAAAGCATTCGATATGCTTTGTTGGTATAATAGTTTTGAGATGAAACTTTTTGGGTTCGAGTCCCATATTCTTTCATAATTATAAATTGCCAGTGATGCACATTAAATTTTATAAATTGCTTGTGAAGTGAAGAATTATGGATAAAAGTTATATTTGACGCATGAACGAATTTACGCATACGTCATGCCAAAATTTTTGGAAATTTCCAGTGTTAGTTGATTTTTGAAACGTTGGTTTCCATTGAAGATTTGAATTTGAATTTAAACTAATGATTTTCCGGTTTCACCCCCAAAAGAAGTGGTAGGACGTCACAAGTTATGGTATCAGAGCCTAGGGACAAGATCCAATTCACGGAGTGTGGCTAGGAATGGGTAGTTGTATATTATGCTTGTGCATGTTCCATTACATGTGAAATTGTTGTTATGAAATTGCAATTTGAAATTAGTGCTATGTGCATTTATATGAACTAGTACCTAAGAGCCAAATTATGGTTATAATAAATGATTTTATGTTATGCTGATGTGGCAAAAAAAAATTGGTATTTACATCCATACGGGATGGTATGCTAGATGCATAGTTTGGTGGAAGTATGTTGTTGAGCAATTGAAGGTTCCATATGATATTTTGATGGGCATCATAGAATGATTGCAAATTTTCTTGATATTTAAATGCCTCTGATTGGTCATGATACCAATTGGATGCCTTGTGATGTGCTATGGTTAGAATTTAAAAAAAAACCATTTTTATCTTTTTGATTGAAATAAGTGATGTGCTTAAATGCACATCTATGGTTGTTATCCTTGTCGCATGATAGTGTCATGATATATGGTAGAGTACAATTTATTAATTGCTAATGTTGTAAACATGGAGAATATTTAATGTAGAATGTATGTCGTGTAGAAAATGTTGATCTGAACATTTTAAAACAATGACCACATATGATTATTATTTTGATGTATGCTCATAGTACACATGGTACATAGTTGTGTATAAATATACATGATAAATAATTTGCAACGTTAATGTTGTATAAAAATCACAATTAAATTAGGTAAATTACGAGATAGAGAGGGTCATGTTAAAGTTGGCTAGTTCATTATTTGGGTACAATTGTATGTTTTCATCATATCGAGTTAAATTAATGAGACAAAATTGGTGAAGACAGCAACATCCAAATTTGTGATAATAAGTTGATCTTCTTGGGAGTGTTGTGTTGTTTTGCTAGCAAAGTGAGTCAAGTGAACATGATGGTGATAACTATAAGTGTGAATAAGATTAAAGAAAATCAATATTTTGACAGGGAATGCCCGAGTGAGTATTCAAAAGAAGACGATTGGGTGACAAAAAAAAAGATGATGAGAAGGGGCACATCAAAGATTTGTATTATTTTGGTTTTAAGGGAGTATAAATAAGAGATGTATAGACGAATTGAAAATTCAAGCAAGATGGTTAGTACGTAATAAAAAAATTAAATAAATAAAAATGTTGGGTCAGAGATTCACTAGGTTCCGTTGAATTTACTATGGACGAGGAGAATGAAACCATGGGCACTGGGTTATAAATAAAATCATTATTGAGTATCCATCTATTAGCATCGAGTAGTAAAATCTTTCGTATAAATTGTTTGTCTTATACAACCTATTGTATAGTTGAAGAATGCTCTCGACAAATCATTTACTGATGAAACAAAAAAAAGTAAAATAAAAAAAATGGATAAGTGAAGTGCTTACACAATTTAAATGCTCATTGATCCATTCATAAATGTTATGAATAAGGGTAAGTTAATAGTTCTTGGTCGATATTGTTAACTGTTAAGAGTGGCATATTGAATCGTGGTAGATAGGTACCTTGAAAATTTTGTACAACCCTTGATAAATATATGAACTTGTTAACAGTGATGACTTTAGTAAATACTAGTAGTTACTAAGAGTAAAGTAATAAAAAAATCATATGTTGACATGTTGACACATGAAGGGAATCAAGTGTAGCAATCGAATTGTAGAAAGTGGGTATGACAATATGACAATAGAACCTTTGAACACATTGCTAGTCCCTTGATCATCTCAATATAGGGACCGAAACCTAAGAATAATAATCCCTTATTCGTATTCATATCGATAAGTATCCAAATGCCAAAATATTCTTAGATTATGGAAAAAGTCAGACTAATTTATGAAGTCAAATGTAAACTCGACATAAATTAATTTGGTTAAAGAAATTATTAAGCTAAGAGTATAAAGTTCATTTTTGTAAGTATGACTTGAGTGATTTTCGAAAATTTTGTAGATAGTCAAGATAATAAGAAAATTCATATTCGATATGAATGAATCATATCAAAGATGGTATAATGTATGTGGATGTGTAGATTACTATCCAGTTGTGAATCTTCGGTAATAAATCGACTTAAGAGGTGATAATAAAATATTTTAGATGGTGTATAGTGGAAAATAACTTAGAATGATAGACGAAGCATCTCGAGATTTGTGAATTTTGAAAAAAAATAAGGAAATTATATATTGACGAGGGAGAATTTGATGAGACTAATTACGGAAAATATAAATTAGATTGTGTACAAAACCTTGAATGAAAAGTTAAATGGATAGAGGTCTTTAATAGAGTGAAATTATCCAATTTTTGAGATAAGTATGTTTCTATGGATGTTGTATTTGGAGTTTTGAAAAAAAAAGATACAAGAAGTGATGTGGAAAGAATTTGATGAATTAAATTTATACAATTACATTGAAGAGGATGGATGTTAGTGGTTCATACTAAATTGAAAATAGATGGAGAACGATATAAGTTTTTATAGTTGTTTAATATTCAATCCGTCTTAAGTTAATTGATTGAACATATCTATATCTTTGATTATCACCTAGAGTATGCTGAGTTGGAGTTTTCGAAAGATTGATTAGGGTGGGATGCCCTCTAGTCATCGATCGAAAACTCGAACCTAACGGTAGATGTGTTGATTAAAATCTTATCGGGAGAGCGATTGGAGTGGGACGCCTTCCAATCCTCAATCGTAAATTTGAGTCAACACATCATGTGTCATAGTTGGTGGATGAGGAATGGTTTCAATAATACTTTTAAGTGAAGACAATTTATGATTTAAGATTGGATGATGCAAGATTATGAATTTTCTTCGTTAGTCTCTAAAGAAGGTTGGTGGAAGGAATTTTAAATGGAAGGTAATTTTAAATACTTTTAAGATTTATGGATAATAAGATCAATTGGATAAGTTATATTAAAGTTTATGGGATTTAGCCAATGAAAATAATTTTTTGTTGATGGATAGATTATATCATCAGTTTAGGGTTAAAATAGAATTCTAATAACATTGTCGTATCTAGAGCTTCATTGGTCCTAATTTTCATTAACAAAAAAAAAAGAAAACTATGTTAGAAAGATTCTTTAAAACAAATTTCGATAAAAGTGAAAGATAAGCCTCATCATATCGTAATTTTTAAGTCTGATGATGTCAATGTGATAGTGATATTTGGGATTGAGTAGTGATAACTTGCTGAAATTAAAGAAAATGTCAATTTTTCATTTTTTTTTGGTCTCCCAACTCACTAGCTGCAAGTGCACAGGTAAGTTGTAGTAGACTCAGGTTGTCGTATCCACAAGAATTTGAAGTCTAAGGCACCCTAAAATAATCTAAATTAGTTCTACTTTAATGGCTAAAAACAGATTTTCAAAGGGAAGTGAAAATAGATTTTTTTTATGGAAAGTGAAATGATAACAGATTTTTGGGTTTTGGAAATTTATCAAAACTGAATTATAAATGCTAGAATGAAGTCTAAAAAGGTTTAACTATCTATGAGGAAGGTTCTTCTAGGATTTGGGGTTCATCTAAATTAATTAAGGATGGAATGGAGCAAGTTATCATTAAATGTCCAACTTTTGATTCAACTTGAAAATGGCTGTTCCCACAGCTCAATTGGTCTCTAGCTAAGCAATATATGATTATATAATTGTTAGCTAGGTTGAATCAAAAGAGGGTCCTCACTGAAAATCAAGTTATCATTGGGCTCAAAAGAAAGATTCAATGCTGATTTTTTGCAATTCAAGGAAGTTTGGAATGATAACTTGCATTTGCAATCATAAAAAGATGGAATCATTCCAATCAACCAAACCAGGATAAAATATACTCAATAATGGTGCTTGTATTCCATGATTCATCTCTGAATTCAAGGGAGATTCAAAATCAACCTCTCGGTTGCAAAATAAATTGAAATCCACACAAACACACTCAATTGGAAATGCAAAACATATGGCCACATGAGTTCATAATTTCCATTGCTCCTTGGCCCATCTCTGGATCTCAAGGAAGCCCTTAAGACTACCTCTCAGTAGTGGATTAAAATGAGGGTTGACAATGGAAATCAGAAGTTAGAAAAATGAAAAAATAGAAATCAGCATTTCAGGAAAATCAGCAATGTGGATTGATGGAATTCAAGTTTGCCAAATGCCCCTTGACCCATCTCTGGACTTCAAGGGATTCCTAGAGTACACCTCTCAGTGATTTGAATAAAATAGGGATTAACAATTGGCAAATCAGATTCCAAACAATTAGAAAATAGAATTAGAATCAAACTAAGAAATCAGATTTTGGAAAAATCAGATTTGAATTCTAAATTGTCAAAGATCTTGATTCATTTCTGAATAAGATCAGGGTATATATTAGCCTTTCAACTATTCAATTAATCCAATCCTTGATGACAATCAGATACAAGCCCAGGAAATCAGATTTTGGAATTCAGGAAACCAAAAAATCAGCAACTCATTCAACTCATTCAAATCAGGAAAAACCAAATCAGATTTGAATCATAGGAATGTCAAAGCTTCTCAATTCATTTCTGAACAAGATTGGGATAGATGTTAACCTCTCAGTTGTTCAATTAATTCAATCCCCAATGACAATCAGATTCAAACAGCCCAGGAAAATCAGAAATCAGATTGTTCAAAAATCAGGAAACAGAAAATCAGCAACAATTACAAATTAGAACCTTAGGAATGTCATTGCATCTTGATCATTTCTGAACTAGAATGAAACCATAAGATAACCTCTCAGTTGTCAAAACAATTGTGGCTCCACAATGACAAAACAGATTCTAAGAATTCAGAAATCAGGAAGGCATTCAGAATTCAAATTTCAGAAAAATCAGATTTCAGAAAGTAGAAATCAGAATTCTAATTGGGTTTGTATCTAGAACTTGGCATTGATTCTTGATTCATTTCTGAACAAGGGTTAGACCAAATGATAACTTCTCAATTATAAATACAAATAGGGCCTTCAAATGACAAGATCAGATTTATAATACTTCAGATTTCAGAAATGTAAAACCAGAAAAATCAGAATTCTGATTTCTGTTCAGGAATCAGTGGAAAATCTGGTTTGAGTCAAATGATTGCCCAAACAATCTTGATTCATTTCTGAACAAGATAGGGACAATACCAACATCCCAAAGACTCAATTAATCAGGTTAGAAATGAAGAACAGATTCAACATTCATAGGAATTAGATTCAGAAATCAGAAATTCAGGAAACTAGGAAATCAGAATTCAGAAATCAAGTTTGCAATAGAATTGAATCTAGAAATCTGATATTATCTCATGAATCATTCCTGAAGGATGTTTAGATAAAATAAGACCACTCAGGCATCAATTACAAATGGGTCTAATGACAACATAGCATAAATCAATATAGGACATTTCTGAAATCTGAAATCTAAAAATCAGGATAGAATTCAGTGCAGGATTATAAAACAGTCCATATCCATCCAAAACTAATCTAAACTACTACCCTATCCTAGAAGAAATGGAGTTTAGCTCCTCATATTTACAAGATTTGACATCAAATAGGATAAGGAACAGATACAATTCATGGATCCTTCAAGCTTCTCGGCCAGCAGCTCCTCCAGCAGAATCCTCAGCAGCCTTGCCTTGCTCCAAACCCTTGAATGACCAGCCCCCTTTCTCCTCCAGAAAAATCCAGCTTTTATATCACTCCTTTCCACCTTTGGATCAGCATCAGAACATTCTTTGTGCTTTGATTGCAGCCATGTGTCCCCTGGTCCTGAAATTCCAGCAGTGACAGCTTTTTGGACAGCCAAAAAGCTAGTGGCCCCCCTCCTTTTTCTTCCTTTTTGGCCACCTTTTCTTCTTGCTACAAAAACCCAAACAGCAAGCATCAAAGCTCTTGAGTAGTATTTTGACAAATAAGGATTAGGATAATGCTGGTAACTAGTTCAAATATCAGATGGGATTATGTGTTGTGCAAGAATGAAAACTTATATCGATATGAATGAATTCAAGGGCCCGAAATGATAACTTTATGGAAATCTTGGAAAATGTCCTAATATGGGTGGTTCAAAGCATTTCAGGCATCAAATTGATTAGAGTGACAAGTGAGTGAGGTCAGAAATCAAATATGAATGAGATTCCTAAAAGTGATAACTTGAGTGCCCCAAAAACGATAACTTATATGACTTAAAAACGATAACTTATCATAACTTGAGTTTTGATTATCCAAATGTGATGAAATTTGACCAGCAATGAGTTAGAACAATAATAAGATGATTTCTTAAGGTCCTTGTGCAGAATTAATGGTTTTGTATGTCGAAATGACAGAATTGCCCTTTAACGATAACTTGGCACTTGAAAAATGATAACTTGTTCAAATGGACTTAAAACTTTGCACAAGTTGAGATGTGACTATCCAAATATGATTTATACATGATAATGATGGATTTAGGGTGAGAAAACCATTGAAAATAAGTTCATTCAAAATAATGATAACTTGGCGCTTAGGAATGATAACTTGTCCTCAAAATGATAACTTGGCATAGAATTTAGATATTAATGGATTTTGGCATTTCAGAACCTCTATGAACATGGAATTAAGTATGAAATGAGGAATATCAACTAGTTATCACAATGTTTTCATTCCAAGTATAATTGGCCCAAAAATAGGCAAAAGTGAGACTCGATATGTATGAATTACATCTAAAATGGGTTAAAATCATATAGTGATCAGCAAGTGATCACAATGCTATAGATGGTAGTCGATTGAGTTCCAAGGATGTTAAAGCTTGTGAGGTCAAATTAAATATGGCGAACTCTGATTTGTAATTGCAACAAATCTTCTTAAAAGGGCTTGACCAACTGTGGTATAAAAAAAAATATTATTATCCCAGATTTTAGGATGGTTTGATCAAAGTCTGACGAGATAAAATTTTAGCTTGAAGTCAAATTCAAATTAAATTGTACTTTTAAAGGAAATGGTTATTTTAAAATTTAAATACAATCATCGTAATAAGTAGTTTAGAAAAAGAATATAAAAATAAATAAATTGTTGATTTAGTGATGTATATATATACATGATAAATTCTTATATAGTTAACCCCTAGCAATTTTGAGGAGGAAATTATTTTTATGGATGTTGTAATTGTAACGTCTTGAAATAAAAAAATAAAAATAAGAAAGGTGTCAATACTTTTAAAAATAGGGGCACTTTGGTCATTGTGAAGGAAAGGACAAACAACAAAAAAGAATAAAGCAACGTGGAAAAAAAAGGCGCTCATCTCCCCACCTGTCGACTTGCTACAGTGCGCGTAGTGGCACTGTAGCACGGTAAGCCGCCACCCCTTTCGACGTTCCGATCTCCTCCGTCCAGCCATCACTTTTCACGTGTGAAGTGTCTTTGGAAAGAAGATGATAAGACGAACATTTTGACATATGGTATGAGATGATCGATTTACTGTGCACAATGCAGTGAAGGAAAAATGCGAGGAGGGCGAAAAATCCGCCGGCGATGATTCTGGCGACGATTCACACCGATCCTTCTCCTGATATGTTGTACATCATTCTCAGGTCGATTAGGATCATTTGGAGGAGTTTTAATCATGTCTTTGTCCAAATCACCTAGGAGGTCGAGATTTGGGGCTTTCAGGTGAACTTTCCAGCGAACCGACGGGGAACTCCGGTCAAGCTCTTCTCGATGTTTTGGTAGGTGTACACATGAGGGAGAGATGTATTGTGTTGCTGTCCGTAAAAAAATTAATCACAAATTACTTGTAGGTTCATCGATTTCGGGTTCCGATCGTCGGTCGATATTTTTGACGACTCGTCCTCAATACGTATTGGTAAGCGAATGAAAATGCATAATAAATTTGATTATAGATATGAAACTGATTTTTAATTAATTTTATTATGTTACTAACGAAGAAGGCAATATTCGACGTTCAGCGGGTGTGATTCCGATTTAGAGAGCGGGTGATTTTATTATTATGGTAAGAATGATTGGTGGCCGAAACTATTTATAAGATTTAATTTCATTTATAGGGTCTAATTAGAATTATTATATGCTTAATTGGATATGATAGGTGGCTGTCCGATGAGCTTTGAGTAGTGTGCTATTAGTTGGAGATTTCTTTTCCCCTATCGGTAAGCATGCTAAAAATCTATAGTGATGATCAATTTATGAAAATTAGTTTATATGATAGTTGTAGTTCATTAATTATGAACTTAGGTAAGAAAATTATAAATTATAAATCTAGGTACCAAGATGTCGTTCGAAAGGATTATTATGAAGTGATTAATGAACTAAAAGATAAATGATACCTAGAAGTGATAAATGTCTTAAATGATAAGTTTATATTTCTAATTAAGGTTTAAATGAATGTAATAGGCATTTCTCTTCTTTGAGCAGATTCGACGGAAGGTAGTTGAAACTTGAGGAATCCAAGGTGAGGGAACTTACCTCAAATGATATAAATTACTTAACTCTTCGGAGTGATAACATTCTCCCATCCGATGTGGAGCGGATTTTTGAGATCATTTTCTTCATGCATAATCATACTTATTTGAGTGCTTCATATGTGTGCCATCATATGAATTGTGATGTTTAATTATAAATTTTGGAAGCCTATCGATTTTGATAAAAGTTTCTATTATTTTCCTGAATAAAATATTCGGTTTTGAAATGAAATATTTGGCGTGATAACTTAAAGCTCCAAATCTTCACCTCGAATATGCATTCATGCATCATATGCACTTCGTGTAAAAACCCACATAAGGCGGAATATTTTCACCTCGGAGGATTGGCCGACTCCGGATAGACCGATTGGGGTTCGGTTTGCTCTGTGTCGATATAGTGACACGAGGAGTAGGTTCAACACCTTGTGTCAATACAGTGACACGAAGGGTGGAATTAGAACAAGCATCCTGTGGCGATATAGTGACACAAGGGATGGAATGAAAAAGAAAATATAACAAGCTCTGTGTCAATGGGATACGAGGAGCGGTTTAACGTCTTGTGTCAAAGGGATACGTGGGACGTAATTAGAACAACCACCTTTGTGTCAATGGGATATGAGGGGTGTGATTGAGTACTCCATTGAGGAGATCGGATATCCATGTTTGATGATGATTCCCCAACTTATATATTATATATGTATGATTTCACCATGCATGTGCATACATGACATTCATTTTGCATGGTCATTATGAGTTCCTTTTAAAGAAGAGTGGATTTTAAATATTTTGTAAAAATAATATGTTGATTTTCACAACGGTTTCATACTTGAGATAATCGTTTTAACTCACTGAGCTTAATCCATGCTCACCCCTTTTTCTTTTAATGTTTACAGGAAAGGAATGCATATACTGCATGGTTGTTTGGAAATGGGTATTGATTCAAAAGGGATAGTGAGTGAGATTTCGCGAGGAATGTATTTTTCTTAATGTTGTTTTTTTGATACTTATGTTTTTTTAAATTGACTATTATGATTTTTATTTATCTTGACACCGTCTGATCTTGGGTTGTGGCCCATGCTTTATTGTGGATATAAATTAATTAATGAGAGTTGAGGCTCTATGATTTATGGATAAGATGATATGGGTGAGTCCCTATCATGGAATTGGATAAGAGCTTGTGACCCTTAATGAATTTTGGAAAGTATTCGATATGTTTTGTTGGTATAATAGTTTTGAGATAAAACTTTTTGGGCTCAAGTCCCATATTCTTTGATAATTATAAATTGCCAGTGGTGCACATTAAATGTTATAAATTGCCTGTGAAGTGAAGAATTATGGATAAAAGTTGTATTTGATGCATGAACGAATTTACGCATACGTCATGCTGAAATTTTTGAAAATTTCCAGTGTTAGTTGATTTTTGGAACGTTGGTTTCTGTTGAAGATTTGAATTTTAATTTAAATGAATGATTTTCCAGTTTCATCCCTTGTGGCGCCAAAAGAAGTGGTAGGACGTCACAATTACGCTAATGAAATATTGCAAGAAGGTATAATTTGTCCCTTCTATCAAATGAGACAAGATGGTAATAATAAGTAGATCTTTCGATCTAATGAGGTTTAAATATGATCAAGGAAATTGCAATCAAATGGAAGCATAATAAACTAGACGTCTAGAAGTACGGCAGTAGAGAAATCAAAACCACAACATCAACACAATTACACCACAAAAGAAGTTAAAGTTAGCCAAACATAAGCTTTGATACTATCAAAATGTTTTTGGACATCTTCTATATTCTTCTTCTTCTTCTCGTCTTTAGATCTATAATGATCTCCCTCCTCCTTGTCTTCCCTCTCTCTCCTGCATCCTTTATCCCCCCTCTTTTCTCTCCTATTCAAGTTCAAATTTTCAAAAAGTAGTTAGTTCCCTAAACTAATTCAAAAAGGTCAAATAGTAGCTCAAATTTTGTAAATTCAATAAATGTTTCAATGCAAAGATGACATATTTATCTTGATAATCATAAGTAAAACAAGAGATCATCAAATTCCCCCAAGCTTGGATGTTTGCTTATCCTCAAGCAATGTTCAAGGTAAAACTTTAAATTTCCACCCTGCTTGTCAATCACTCTTCTCGGCATTCAGATTGTACATTCACTACTTAAGTGCCTCTTCACTTTTCCAAATGACCCAGCTTAGTGAAGGTGTTTAGGTTCAAGACATTTTTAAATTCCTCCAAATTCAGCTCGTAAAGAGAAAGTAAAGAATGATGGCCTAATAATAAAGATATCAATGTCGAATCCCCAAGTGCAGCATGGGCATTTTTTTATTGACAGGCATTTTCACTACTGATTGCAATTTCTTTTCATTGATCTGATACTCATGTGATTATCCATAATGCACTAGGTGGTCTATGTAATGGATTTTTGATCAGTATATCACAGGGCAGTTGCTCTTAGGTTGTCAGGCATGAACCTGTACGGATCTAGTCATCCAGACTCACCCAGGATTCGGAGTAAACCCTTTCTGTACCTTCTGGGGCTATACTGCTCTCTTTTTTTTGCTTTGATTTCACTTCTTTATACTTTTATTAAGCTTAACTGCACTGGAGCATTCAACAGAGATATAATTATTAACTAGCTTAGTAGAAATAAAGTTTGAGCATGAATAAGATTAGTCGTCGAGCCTCTAAAGCTTTACTTGGCAACTTTCTTCAAGCCACGACCCAACACGTAGCGCAATGAATGGTGGTTATGAAGTGCTTCAAATTTCATCAGTTTGGCAGGGTTTGTCCTTGAACATGACTTAAGAGAGAAACAAAGGGCCGAGATTATGGGGGAGTGGAAACATCTCCTACTTCTCAGATGTCATAAAAATATTTCAATTTTATTGGTTAAATTGTCTCAAAAAAGAGGAAAATTATGGCATAGCAATAAGAATTAGAGTGAGTGGTACACAACAATAAGTAAAGAGAAAGGAGTAGAAATGTACCATGTCGCCCTTTCCCCCAAGCTTGAAATCGACACTATCCTCAGTGTCGATCATGCTAGGAAGAGGTCTGAGCTCCAGCAGTCGGTCAATGACTTGTTGGATGTCACTAAGGGTGGTAAGGATATTTTGCACCACTTCTACCTCTTGAATTTTGTTGACATGGGCGAGACTTTGTTGTTCCATATTGTTGAGCTGGTCTTTTAATGTTTGGATGTCTTCATGGTTGCGGGCATTAGCTTCTACTATTCTAAAATGATGTTTAATTTATCAGTTGAGGTGTTTAGTACAGGACGTGGGGCATTTGGTGCAGATGAAGAGGAAGAGACGATTGCGGTTCTTCTTGTTGTTCTAGGTGCAGAAGGAGCTCGTAGGGGTGGAATAGAGTTGAATAGGCAGGGAGGTAACATTGGGATTGGTTGTGAGACTTGGATGAAATCGTTCATCCACCAATTCTTGCCTTCTAGGTTTTCTGTCTTCTGGAGGTTAGGTAGTGGGAGGGGTAATGTGGGATCGGCTTGTCACCACAAATGTCAGCGATTAATTGTGATGAGGACTCTTTCGTGTCTCAGGAAGCCCAAGTTGAGGTGGTTGGCTAGTACCTGGTTGGTGTCACCTAAAAGCACATAATGTTCGACAATCGTTGAGATGAAATTGCCACACAAGATTGGGTCACACTCGTGGGTGGATTCTTTGAGCATGGTATGCAGGAGGAAAGCCGCAAGGTTGATTTCTGAGTTAGTCAAGAGGCACCACAGGATGAAGAGTTCATCGGCGGAAATGAGATCCACGTCATAATCATTTGGGCGAATAAGGATGTTGTTGGTGAGCAAGATGTGGACGTATCAAAAAATAGGATTTTTAATGTTGCTGCCAACGAGTTGGAGCTGGTTGTTGGTGTGCATCCCTATAAGCTGGTACCAAACTTCATAGATAGGGAAGTTTGGAGGAGGGGTTTCAGGGCCAGAGTTTGAAAGATTTAAGAAACGGACGAAAGTGTCTAGAGTCAAAGAAAAAATCTGGTTGTAGAGGCAAAAATCAATGCGATCAGGCTCTTCATCGTCATCACGATGTACACAGAACACCGTTCCGATGAATTCTTCTGCTACCTCTTTGTAGAGATCCCAATGTTTCATGAAAAAGGGCATCAAATGTGTCCAATGTAAAAGAATTCTAATGTCATCAAAGATGCCGAGTGGTTCGAGAGTGAGAAGGTCTAAGAACCTGGTAGAAGAAATTTTTTTGCACAGGTGCAGAGCGCCTCTTCGCTTTCGTCTAGTTGTCTCATGTCCGATGGTTGTCATAGAAGATCGTCTGGATGTAGGTGACGTTGGATGGACTCCGAGGAACTATCGATGTCGAAGTCGGAAGATGTTCGGATGAGCTTCATTGTTGCTAGCTGGCTTTTGGGTGAGATGAGCTGGGGATGATCGTCGAAAGAGAAAAATGTTTAAGGGGATTTTGGGGGCAATGTTCTGGGATGAAGAGGTCGGTGTCTGGTGGGGTGGAGATGTAGGAGATCATGGCGGTGTGGGAATTCGAGGCGTCACCATCTTGGATGTGTGGGGATAGGCAAGTTGGTCGATTAAGTAGATATGCTTATAGATTCTATTGGAATTCTCAACCGAATCTATGTGATGTACTTTTCAAGTGATTTTAAGAGTCTTGGAGCTTATGTGGATGCTGACGTGGCTGATGACAGTTTATTCGGTTGGGTTGCCTCCCTGTAGCGCCTTTTTTTTAAAGTTGTTGGCTTGACGTAGTGGCTAAATTTTTAGTGTTCCGGCCACAGGTACAAGATCTCTTTGAATTCTTTAGTGCCAGGATTGTATTGTTTCAACCTTTATCCATTGAATTTAAAAATTTTTGAATTGCCATTTTTTTATGTCCACTGCTCCATGAGGATAGACATTCTCAATGATGAATGGCCCTGACAATCTTGTCTGTAGCTTTCCCAGAAAAAGACGTAAGTGAGAATTAAATAGTAAAACCTGATCGCCCGCCTTAAAATTCTTTTGCAATATGCGGTTGTCATGCCATTTCCTTGCTCGTTTTTTATAAAAATGAGAATTGTTGTAAGCAACTAATTCGTTGAGCTATAATAGTCATTTTTCGGTAGCTGTTTGGAAGTCATAGTTGAGTGCTTTGATTGCCCAGAATGCTTTATGCTCCAACTCCACTGGTTAATGATAGTGTTTGCCATAGATCAACTTGAATGGTGTCGTTCCTATTGGCGTTTTATATGCGGTGTGATATGCCCATAACACTTCATTAATTTTCTTGCACAAATCTTTCCTTGTTATAGAGACTATTTTTTCCAAAACCATTTTGATTTCTTTGTTGGAAACTTCATCTTGCCCATTAGTTTGTGGGTGATATGTAGTAGAGACTCTATGCTTGAGTCCGTATTTGATCAATAGGTTTTCAAAACTTCTATCGATAAAATGTGAGCCTCCATCACTGATGACCAATCTGGGCACCCCAAATCTTGGAAAGATAGTGTCTTTGAAGAGCTTTGTGACAGACTTTGCATCTATTGCAACTGTGGGAACTGCTTCGATCCATTTTGAAACATAGTCTACTGCTAGAAGTTTGAATTTGTAGCCAAATGAAGAGGAAAATTGACCCGTATAATCGACTCTCCATACGTCAAATATTTCTACTTCTAGTATTGGTTGTTGAGATGCCTCATTTCTTCTGCCTATGTTTCCCGTTATTTGACAAGCATCATAGGATTTTATGAAATTAGTTGCATCTTTCAATATAGTTGGCCAATAGAAACTTGTCTGGAGAACTTTGGAGGTTATTTTCTGATGTCCTCCGTGACCACCATAAGGGGATGAATGGCATTCCTGAATATGGAAGATTGCTCTTCTTCTAGAATGCATCTTCAATATATTTCTTTAGTACATTTTTTAAAGAGGTACGGCTTGTTTCAGAAATAATGTTTGATGATGGAGAAGAATTTCTTCTTTTGTTGATCAGAGAGATCTGGGCGCAAGATTCCTGAGGCCAAATAGTTATCATAATCTGTGAAACAGGGAAGTTTTCCATCTTGAATTGAGAATAAATGGACGTCAGGAAAGGAATCATCTATAGCTTGATAATTTGTGAGGTCATTTTCCTATTCTGATGGTTGAAGTCGGGAGAGGTGATCAACAACTTAATTTTCTACTCTCTGTTTGTCTTTGATCTCCAAATCAATTTCTTGTAATAAGAGAATCCATCTAATTGATCCATCTGATTAGAAATAAGATGTCGGATATCTTGATGGATGTAATATCCTAATAGTTAAAAAAAAGAGAAGAGTTGCTACCACCAAGGCCCAAAGCCCAAATCCATATATGCTTACACAGTAAAACAATACCCTAATGCAAATCCCACCTACCAACCGAAAGCTACCCTTAGTTGCTACAGTACTCACTCATCTCCACACCTCTCCATTTGGCCACCTCCCTCTCACCTCCAGCTACTGTATACAGCCCCTCACATCCCCACTCGGGCAGCAAAAAGAGGACCCAAGGAGCTACAATAACCCACCCAAGGAAGAATCATATGGCCATTTAATTTTGCTACAGTAAACCATTTCTTTTTCATACTCATCTATCTCCATTGAGCTACAGTAAGCTCCCATTTATTTTAGTTCACAACATGACATGCTCATTCTCCCTTTCACACTCTTTCATAGTAGCTGCCCCAATTAGAACTTGTGGACAACCACTTCAAGGAGAAATAGGGGACAGATTCGGCTAAGAGAGGAAGAAACTAAAGGTAGGGCTTGCTAATCAAGGTATGTTTGAGGGGATCCAAAGCCCTAATCACATCCTTAATGATGTATGATTGTTTGGATTAAGGGTTTAGGAGGCCTAATTAGGATCTCCTTGAAGCATGATTAGGGCATATGCAAGTCATTATGGGTTAATGGTATCTTTGGGACTTAAGTTACTGTTGCATTGATAAACATAACTCTAATGCTAGATGTCTCATGTCTCTATGCTTGATTTATGTTAGATTGCTAGTTCTCTCAAATAGTGAAGTAAACTTTAATGTTCTTTGTTCTACAAATCTCCATGTTTAGATATCTTGAAAATGTCTTATTATTGCAATTTTTAGTTGACTACTAAGCAATGAAATTATCATGTGAAGGTTAATGCCTGATCTTGTATTGTTTCATATATGGTTGTAAAAAAGGGAAAAATGACAAAAAACAAGGGAGATTCTGTCTAGAGATCGGGCACGGCCGTGACGAATTGTGGCATGCCCATATGATTTCATGCCTTAGCACAAAATCGTCCAAGAGAAAAAAATGGATCTTTTGTCATGGCCGTAACTGTCACACCCCACTCTGTGACTAAGTTCTAATCCCAACTATTACATTCCTTAATTATGTTAAGCAATTCTATAAATAAAATTGGCAAAACCTCCTCCCTTACTTATTTTTGTATTATTTGCCAATACATACAAAGGATGCCTATATATATTCATCAAAGTTTAAATAAACAGTTATAAGACATCACATTCACATATTATCACTATTATTTCACAACCCATTTCACATTTAAAACCCCATAGGATCAAATTTTACACAATCTTACAAAATGATTCTAATAAACTCTAGTACAACTCTCCAGTTTATCTCTTACATGCATGCTTTTTAAAAAAATGAAAGTGGAGATAAAATAAAAGTGCTCTAATGGCTCGACCTCTTCTATATGCATCAAAGGTAAGCTTCGAGTCGATTAAACTCGAGAACTTATAATTATCTAAAAAATTCAACAAGGGTAATGTGAGCAACAATCATTTGCTGAGTGAGTGGAATAAGTGTACAACATAGGGGAACAATACGAGTGCATATAATATTTAAATAATCATATTTCTTTCATATGAGAAAATGTTTAAAACATAACTACTATCACATAACTATCCAAATCATATGAACTTTTACATAAATACAAATTATTCAAGATATAATCATATTATAGTCAAACTCCATACATGTGTCATTGCACATACTCATCATAGGTCAATACGTATTCCTCGATAATCATATGTCATACAGTTAAGAAGAGCTTCATAATCAAGAGTATCAGATACGTAGAGTAAATCATAGGTCAATACATATCTCTCTATGATTGTGTGTCATACAGTTAAGCAGAGCTTCACAATTAAGAGTCTCAGATACGCAGAGCAAATAATGGGTCAATACGTATCCCAATTATGATTGTGTGTCACCCCAATCATGATTCGTGTGTCACCCCAATCATGATTCTCAGATACGCAGAGCAATCATGGATCAATACGTGCACGCATAGCAGCCCCCAAAGGGCAAAGACACCCGATATATGTTCCAAAGGCTTCATGTATATCGAATGCAGTCCCAAAGACCTTTTTCAAACAGTATGGCTAATGAACACATGGAGTTTAAAAATATCAAAATACACATGTCATAATCTCATATCATTATCAAGTAAAACTTATTTTCACTTCACAAGCATTGTTCCCTAAAAATATTTTTGTATAAGATGTTACTCCATCTCATATGAAATCCTTGAAACATATCATAAATACTTTTCATAGCTGAAGATATGTTTCAATAATAACAATAATAATCTTTGCTTGAGGTAATACTATAAATAAAAGAACTAACATATAACATTTTTCTATGTTGTAAATTTACCTACTCACCTTGTACTTTATTCCTTCAAGGAGGTTTACTAGATTTTCTTCATTTCACTTGTAGCTTGTTGGTTTCCTACAAGCAATGATGTTATTTCATTTTCCAATTACTAATAATAACAATATGCAATGCATGCTCATGCATGAACACTTATTCACCTTAAAATGCATATAATCCTTTCTAATTCTAATGTGTAATTTTAGTTGTTTATGTTCATATGCTACTTCACACTCCCAACTATTCAATTTTCTAAAGTTTAACTAGGTGCAATTTTAGGATTTCAGACTGAGTACTTGTCAATGAATAATTCATAACTTCTTAAACACAAAGACAAATCTCATGATTCTGGATAAATTAGAAACTACACTTATTAAGATTTCCCCAAAAATTATTAACTAAGTCCAAATGAGTAATTCAAAACATCCTAGGAAATCTGACCTAGGGTTTATGTCCTGACAGACTGTGTGTCACTGAATGATTAATTTATATCTTTGACAAGATCCTAATTTTCCTAGAATGTAGACAGGCATAAAAATTGTAGAATTAACTCCTTGTATGACCTTATAACAAAAATAGTCAATTCGAGTCGTGTTCTGTTAATTTCCTGGAACCTGATAGAAAACTCACTATGAAATGAAAAATTCATTTCTCTGCCTCTACACATCCAAATTGGACGATTCCACTTCTTACCGAACCCTTATGAAGTATAATTTAACATATATATATTGCAAACCCTAGTTCTATCCTAATCATACTCTAATCTACAAGGCGGACCTATCTCTGACTCGAGATAGAGTGAGCGACCTACGGTGCTCGGTTCATAACTTTCTCTACGGAAGTCCTTTTTACATGATTCTTGTATTCATGGAAAGCTAACAACGACATGAAAATTTTCAGGATTTATGAAGAACTACTTATGAAGATATGATCATATGAAGTTGAAGGTCGGTTTCGAATCCGTAGATTCACCCTAACCCAGTAAACTTGTCGAATTTCCTCAGGCTGTTCGGCAATGTATCTGATCTTGGAAATTTTTGGCTTGAAGATAATACGAATAAATTATTTATATATTTTTCAAAATTTTAACATGTCATACAATGGTTTGGAAAAATCTATTTTTAAGCAGCTAGTGAGCTGCCTGCTTCAGCTGCTTGAAACCCTATTGGTTGAAATGGAGGTCCAATCATATTATTTGGTTAAAAATTAATGTTAAACTTCTATTAATATTAGTTAATCATAATTAAATATGTTTATTATAATATTTACAAATATTATAATTTATTCCTAATAATCTTATATAATTTTTTTATAATGCTTATCGATAATTTAATTTTGATTATGCTTTAATCCAAGGGTTAGTTGCTACATGCAACCATGACTATATAAGTATTTAAAATTACTTAAAATGATAATTAAAAGCAAGATTATGTTAAAATGATATTTGTGGAGCACGTCCGTGATAGTAACCCTGTGCTCGCACGACCGTAATGCCCCAGATTGCTGATGCCTTAGATTATTTTATATGGAACGACAGTGACGTATGTGAGCACGACCGTGCCCATACCCTATACTTAAGAAAATTCTCCAAGTGTTCGGCCATGCCGAACTAGGCACGCAATGGCCCATGAGTGGGCACGACCGTGACCTAGGGTGGCACAATCGTGACCTGTCCCAGAGGTCTATGCAATGTTTGTTTGCCCACATGATTTGAAGTCTGTATGACCTTAAATAGGGTTAAAATATGCAACATGTATTGAATGATTGTATGCATTGATGAAGGTAATTAAAAGATGGATTGATGAAGGTGTGACATTTCTCTTGGGACCAATGTGTACCCTACCTAAGACTCCACTGACGGGTGGGTGAAGACCTCATTGACGAATGAGGGTTAAGACCTCGCCAACGGGAGAGGATTCAAGCTTGTTTTTCTCCGTTAATGATTCAAGCTTGATCGTAGAGGATTGCCCTTGATCAATAGGAGGATTCTAATGTTGTGCCCTTTGATTGGATCTGTTATACTAGGCAGGAACATGAGTTTGAGGATAATTGTGTCAGTAAGAAAACTTCGGATTGTTTTTCCATCCAGGATTGAATGTGTTGGATTACGAGTCATTATTGGAAGGGTATGAGCCTATCACATTTGCTTGGTGCCAAATGACCTTGCTGTTTTAGTAATTCATAATGTACAGAGATATGATCAGATGAGCCACAAATTTCATACATCTGGTTATCATATTAACAGTAGGGGTGGCTTCATTGAATCCTAATCTGCTGATTGCCATCTGAATGATATACTCCACCTTGGAAGAAAAATCTTTGCCATCCAGTCATGTTTAAGTAGAGGCAACAGATTCATTGGACCTTGAATGAGCTAATAAATGATGGTTTCTCGCTATTTCTTCTATGAGTTGGTATGCCTCATCGTCATTCTTCTTTATGAATACACCATCAGTAGCATTATCGAGTGCCATCTTGGAAGTGAAATTTAATCCATTGTGGAAGGACTGAACTAAAATCCATTTACTCAAACCATGGTGTGGGCATGATCTTAGCAGTGCCTTGAATCTTTGCCAAGTTTCGTAAAGTGTCTCTTGGTCATTTTGGATAAACCCAATAACTTGATTTCTAATTCTGATTGTCTTGCTTGGAGGAACATATTCAGATAGAAAAGCCTTCACCAATTGTTCCAAAGTTGTTAGTTCTCTTGGTTCAAGGGACTGTAGTCATTGTTTGGCTTTGCCTTTTAGAGAAAAAGAAAAGACTCTCAGTCTAAGTGCTTCTGTTGAGATTCAATTTAGCTTCGTTATTTCACATATTTCTAAGAAATCTTTGAGGTGTTGATTTGGATCTTCATCTGGGGTTCCTCCAAATTGGTTTTGCTGAATTGTCGAAATGAAAGAGGATTTTGATTCAAAGTTGTTGGCTTGAATAGTTGGTTTCAAAATAGTTGACTCCAATCCATCTGTAGTAGGGGTATAGAGTTCTTCTAAGGAAGGAACAAGAGGTTATTGTTGTTCTTGCTGTTGAGCCATCATTTCACCTTCCGAATCAGAGTTTGGTTCATTTCCTGCCGATTGAGTGCGACTGTTTCTTTAGTTAAAGGTGTTTTGCTCCTATGTTTTCGCACTCTTCTTCTAAAGGTTCGATCGATCTCAGGGTCTAATTCAAGCAGTTGCTTGTGGGTAGCCCTAAATATACAACTCTTCTGAAATCAAAGGATTAAAAGATGAATGATAGAGATTATAATAAAAAAGAAGTTAAACAAAAAAGGATATAAATGGAAAACATTGATCTAAATCCCCGATAATGGCGCCAAAAACTTGACGTGAACTTTAGAAGATGTGATCTCTTACACCGGCCAATATAGTTCTAGTCGTATTTAAATTTTACTCTAGAATCCACACTACTGCAAGTATAAAGGTCGAGTAGGAACCACAAGTGTCGTAACCCGTTGACTTAGATCGGAGTGTTAACCCGTTTATATCTCGAAAGTTGTCACGTAATTGAAAGGCAAAAATAAAGTTAAGGAACAAATAAAAAAGAGACTAAAATTCGGAAGAAAAGACTGCTTTGTGATGAATTAGTAAATGTTGTAGGTTTTAATCTTTGTCGTGAGGTAAATGATCTCTTGATCCTTATCTTATAAATAAACTACTCTCTCCCTAACCCCGTTGATCTCTCTTTGAGTTTAAAAGGGATAAGCCATTAATAAATGGATTGGAAACAACTGATTAGTTGATCTCTCATCCTAATAAGAAAAAAAACTGATCTCTCGATCACCGGAATGCAATCTTGCCATTCTAATCCAAACAATTAAAATGAACCTAAGACAACTAGTCACTATTATGGACTCTCCCCTCACAATAGTTATCAAAATAGGCTTCTCAACCGCTTGTAATTGACGAAGATTACGCTAATAAAATATTGCAAGAAGGTATAATATGTCTGTTCTCTCGAATGGACAAGATGATAATAATAAGTAGATCTTTCAATCTAATGAGGATTAGATATGATCAAGAAAATTGGAATCCGATAGAAGCATAATAAACTAGATATGATCAAGTACGGTAGTAGAGAAATCAAAACCACAGCATCAACACAATTACACCACAAAGAAGTTAAAGTTATCCAAACATAGGCTTCGATAGTATCATAATGTTTTTGGATATCTTCTATACTCTTCTTTTTCTTTTCGTCTTCGGATCTCAGATGATCTCCCTCCATCCTTGTCTTCCCTCTCTCTCCTGTGTCCTTTATCCCCCCTTTTTCTCTCCTGTTCAAGTTCAAATTTCAAAAAATAGTTAGTTCCCCTAGACTAATTCAAAAAGGTCAAATAGTAGCTCAAAATTTGTAAATTCAATAAATGTTTCAATGCAAAGGTGGCAGATTTATCTTGATAATCATAAGTAAAATAAGAGATGATCAATAACTTTAAGAAATAATTTTCCTTTGATGCTTCATTTCCCTTGAATTCTTGATTGATTCTGCACCCCTTGGACCCCTCTACAAATTTCATCTATGCATAATCATGAATTTAATTAACATATTAAGTTAGTTTTGATGTCCATTTAGTGATATTTGTATATAGTAATTAATATTTCAATTAGGGCATAATGATTATTTAATTAACGTTAAACTTTACAAAGTGATTATGTATGGTTATTACGAATAAATTATAAATTTTTTAAATATTATAATATATATGTTTAAATAGGATTAAGTAAGCTTAATTAGGGTTAAAACATTTAATTATGACAAGAAGATGTGATTGGTCAACACTTAAGTTCTAAGCAGTTGAAGGAGATAGGTGAGCAACTGCTTAAAGGGATATTTTTCCAAACCTCCATATGATGTAAGAAATTCTGAAAAAAATATATAAGCCACTTAATTTTACCATTTCATGGCCGAAAAATTACCAGAGGCAAAACTCGAGCAAAACGGATGAGGAAAATTCACGAACATAGGCTGTTCAAGGGGAGTTCTTGATCCAAAAATTGTCCTTCTGATTAAGAGGACCATTCCTTCGTGGTTATCCACCCTTAAATCATGTAATTTTTTATGGTTAATCCATTCTAAGTTGACTTTCGATAGCCCCTGGAATCACCTACAAATGAGTTTTATAAAGGAAGTTATGAACTTAGGTTCGTTGGTCACCCATCTTGTGCCTTGTATGATATAGGTTCAATTTGTAAATTAGGGCACGGTTAAAATTGAGTGGATTGGGACTCAAATTTGGATATGATTCATTAGAAATTCCAGGGGTTCGGCGACAAGTGAAATCATCCTATTTGGACTTGTATCTTGGGAGAAATGAATTTTCCATTTCATAGTGATTCTTCTGTCAGATTCCAGGATATGGACAGATCACGACCTGAATTGACTATTTTTGTTATAAGGTTATGCAAAGAATTAAATTCTATAGTTTTTATGAAAAATAATAAGGAAGTCTAGTTTTCAAAAAAATATTATCTCGTTAAATAGGCATGTATGAAGAAACTTTCAGTGACACACAGTCTGCCAGGACACAAACCCTATGCCAAATTTTGTGATGTTATGACTTACTCAATTGGAATTAGTTAATAATATTTGGCGGTTGGAAATCGTAGTATGTCTAGTTTCTAATTTATCTAGAATCATAAGATTTGTCCATGTGGTTAAGAAGTTATAAATTATTTATTGATAGACACTCAGTCTGAAATCTTGAGTTCGCACCTAGTTAAGCTTTGTAGAATTGTTAGAATAGCTTATGAATATAAATATTTAAAGTTAGACATTAGTATTAGAAGATATTATATACATTTAAAGGTGCATAAATATTTATGGATCATGATCTTGCATTGCATATTACGTTATTAGTGATTGGAAAGTAGAAAGGTATTATTACTTGTAGGAAAACATCAAGGTACACATGAGAGGGAGGAAAGCTAAAAAACCTCCTTGAATGGATGAAGTATCAAGGTGAGTGGGTAAATTCACAACATAGCAAAATGATATATGTTACTTCTTTTATTTATGATATTATTTCAAGCAAAGATTGTTATTAGTATTGTTATTGAAACATACCTTGAGTTAAGAAAGTTATTTATGGTATATTTCAAGGATTTCATATGAGATGGAGTAACCTTTTACATTAAAATATTTTTAGGAAACAATGCTTGTGAAGTTAAAATAAGTTTTACTTGATAATGATATGTGAGTATGACATGTGTATTTTGATATTGTTAAACTTCATGTGTTCATTAGCCATACTAGTTGAAAAATGTCTTTAGGACTGCATTCGATATACATGAAGCCTTTAGGATGTATATCTGGTGTCTTTGCCCTTTGGGGCTGCTCTGCGTGCATGTATTGAACCATGTTTTGCCTTGTGTACCCGAGAGTCATGATTGTGAAGCTCTGCTTAATTGTATGACACACAATCATGGAGGGATACGTATTGACCCATGATTTGTTCTGCGTATCTGTGACTATTGATTATGAAGTTCTACTTAACTGTATAACACATGATGATGGAGGGATACATATTGACCCATGATGAGTATGTGCGATAGAAAATTATGATATCTTGAGTTACTTTTACTTATGTGAAAGTTCATATGATTTGACAATTTATGTTAATACTTTATGCTTTAAAAGTTTTCTCGTATGGAAAATGTGATTATTAAATGTTATATGCACTCATATTGTTCCTCTATGTTGTAATTTTGTTTCACTAACTGAGCAAATGATTGTTGCTCATAGTACCCATTTTAAATTTTTTAGATACTCGTAAGTTCTCGAGCTGAGTCGACTCAGAGCTTATTTTTACTGCATATAGAAGAGGTCGAGCTACTGGAGCACTTTAATCCCCCTTGACTTTTGTTTTTTTTTTTGAAGCATGCATGTAATAGATAATTCTCGATGTTGTAATTAAATTTGTGAGAAACTTTTCGTAAGGTTGCATAAAATTTGATCTTGTGGGGTGTTATATGTGAGATGGTCTGTGAAACAATGATGATAATATGCGAATGTGATGCCTTATAACTTTTATTTAAACTTTGATGAATATATATATGCATCTCTTGTATGTATTCGCAAATTAAGGGATTTTGAGGATTTTATTTTTAGAATTGCTAAACATAATTAAGGGATGCAATAATTAGGATTATAACTTAGTCACGTAGTTGGGTGTGACAGATTTTGGTATCAGAGATTAGGTTATAAGATTCTATAGACAATATTGTTGGATCTAAGTTTTAATGATGTATAAAATTATATTTTGATGATACAAACTTTGAAAGATTAAAGTTAAAATGCTAAAAAAGTTTAAAGAAAAAGGGATAACTTTATGCACTATATTTTGATTAAATAATTAACTATGATACTATTAGATTTTAGTCATAAATACCAAAGTTGTAGAGAATTCTGTTAGCTTTCCATAGAATAAAAAATCATCTGATTTGGATAATTATGCAAAAAGTTATGCTTAAAATAGTGCAGGACGGTTGAGCTGCCGGCTGGAAAATAGGTCGACTGGTCAGGAACACAGGTCGACTGGTCAAGAATATCGGTCGATCGGTCCAGAACGTCGATCGGTCAGTGCAGAAAATGTCTAATTTCAACCAGCAGAATGTCGAGACTGTACCAGTCGAGGTACCAGTCGACCGGTCCAAAACACAGGTCGACCGGATAGTGCAGAATTCGCCAACGCCATATGTGCGGTCACATTTTTCATAAAAGAAAGTGTACCGATCGACCGATCTATATATGCACCCGACCGGCCTCTGAGTCAAATGAACAGTAATGGTCAAATTTGAAGGAAAAATTTGTGGAATAATTTTTGGACGACTTTCTCACTTGCAGAAGCCTATAAAAGGAGTGCCAAAGCCAAAAGGAAGTGCACTCATCCAAGCCTTGAACAAAAACTTCAAGTTATCAAAAGAAGACATTCTTCTTGAAGTTTTCATTTTTAGTTTTCTTTCTTTCTCTCTTCTACTCTTGTGAGCTTTGCTTTGTAAAAGAGAGAAACATTTTATTCAGAAAAAAATAGAGAGAGCTTCTGTGTAAAAGAGGTTCTAAATCTTACCTCTTGAGCGAGAGAAAAAGATTAGCTTCCTAGGAGGGAAGGGGTTGCCTTGCCTCTCGAAGCGGAGAAAAGGTGGTTGATTTAAAGGGCTTTCTTTCTTGCCCCATTTGGAACCAAGGAAGGGATTAGTGGAATCTCCGACGGTTTCGAGGTCGAGAAGTCGGAGCGGGGACATAGGCCAAGGTGTGGCAGAACTTCGTCAACAATCACCATGCCTTTACGTTTGATTTTCTCTCTCTCTCCCCGTTCATATTATGCTTATGATCTGAATTGCTTTATTTTAAAAGGTTTTAAAGAATCGGTTTTGTACTTCCGCGATGATATTTGTGAAATCGACATTTTTTATTTAACACCAATTCACCCCCCCTCTTGGTGCCCTTTGGGATCCTACAATTGATATCAAAGCGGGTTGCTCTCATTTTAATTTTTTGAATCATCTTGTTTTAAGATCTAATCATTTTTAAATCTAGTCCTTTTAAGATTCAATTATCTTGTTTTAAGATTTAACCATCTTAAGAGCTATGGAATCAAGTGGATTTGTTTTCGCCGAAGGACAATCAATTAGCCGTCCTCCCCTTTTAAATGCATCAAGCTATGGCATCAAGTGGATTTGTTTTCGCCGAAGGACAATCAATTAGCTGTCCTCCCCTTTTAAATGCATCAAATTTTCAATATTGGAAAATTAGGATTCAAGCATACATTTGTTCTATTGATATTAACATGTGGGATATCGCTGAAAAATGTTATTATCTTCATGAAAAATTACCTACTGAACATGACGAAAGACAGAAATTTTTTTCAAAATTGGATTGGAAAGCAAATAATATTTTTTATTGTGCTTTCGATTCAATAGATTTCAATCGGATTTATATTTGTGAAAGTGCAACTGAAAATTGGAAGAAACTCATTACTACTTATGAAGGAACGGATAAAGTTAAAAAATCTAGATTAAATATTTTGAATCATAAATATGATTCCTTCAAAATGCATGAAAATGAATTCATAAATGATATGGTTGCATGATTTAATGATATTGTAAATGGCTTAGCCTCTTTGGGCGAGCCTAGAACTAACCCCCAAAAAGTGAAAAAGATTCTCAAGTCTCTCTCCTCCCAATGGCATACAAAAAGGACGGTGATCGAAGAAAAGGATCTGAACAAATTGAATTTTGATGATCTTATTGGCTCACTTCTAACATATGAGATTGGAATCCAAGAAGAAGAAGAATCCAATGCTCCCAAAAAGAAGACATTGGCTTTGAAAGCAAGCGAAAATAAAGACAACTCAAGTGAAGAAGAAGTGGATGAAAAGAAACTCATCGCTATACAAGAAAACTTGACAAATATCTCAAGTTGGTGAAATCTAAAGAATAGAGTGAGAAGCCAAAAAAAAGGATTATGTAAATATCACTCAAAAAACAAAAAGGAGACATCTCAGAAGGATAAGAAATATAAAGAGCCAAGTGAAGATGAATCAAATGACTCATCAAGTTCTTCTAGTGAGGATGCATACTTATGCCTAATGGTACACAACAATGAGGTAACTTCAAACTCTTCAATTTCAAATAAAGACTCATCAAGATTTTTTGAAGAAAATATTTTTTTTAGATGTAAACGAAGAATTCTCCTCTCTCATAAAAATATATTTTTCAACTAAAGAGGAAAATGAAAAATTACTATATGAGATTGAAAACTCAAAAATGAAATTGAAACTTTGGAAATTACACATGCATGTGAAATTGCAAAACTAACATGTTCGTTAGAAAAGGTAAAGAAGGAAAATGAATGACCGTTTGAAAAACTTACAAAATAAGACTATTTCTCATGTAACGATAAATAATCTTAAGAATCATTTTGGACATGAAAATTCATATTAGAAATCCAATCATCTATATGGTAGAAAATCACATATCAAATGTTTTACATGTGAATTTTATGGTCATTATGCATACCAATGCAAAATAAAAAAATCTTCACAACATGGGTTGATATGGGTTCCGAAAGGAACATTATCTAACAAAATCGGACCCAAAGAAATTTGGGTATCAAAAGTTACTTGATTATTTTTCAGGTATGCCTCACATGCAAATGACACATGGAATTGGAAATGTGAAGGCACAAAGGTTATGGTAAAAGTATCATTTATTTTTTAATGTCACTCAAAAATTCAAAACTACTATTTTCTTAAAAAAAAGAGGAACATATAAATGGAAATTGGTAATAGTGATAGGGGAGCATGATTAAACTTTATTTTAACATATCATGGACATCATTGTTGAATCAAAGTTTTATGCCATATTTTGATTCTTAATATTTTTTTTTGGCTTTCATAAATTGATTTTCATTATAAAATAGCCATAAATTTAGGGGGAGTTATCATTCAAAACTTGCAATACTCTACATGTCTATTATATGACAAAAGGGGAAGAATAATTTTTTTTGAAAAATTGATTAAGGGGGAGTTACATATGGTTTCTTATATGCTTCACATATAAATTATTCTTTTTGATGAAACAAAAGGGGGAGAAATATAGGAGAAATATGATCTAAATATTACTTTATTTGAAGAGTTCCTTACAATTTATACTTATGTGAATATCTATCATTGTAAGGAAAGTTAAGTGTTAGGGTGAGTAAAATTGATTTTACAACTTATTTTATAACCTTTTCGCAACTGATACATTTTTCATATTTCTCAGTTTGTCTTCATCAAAAAGGGGGAGATTGTTGGATCTAAGTTTTAATGATGTATAAAATTATATTTTGATGATACAAACCTCGAAAGATTAATGTTAAAATGCTGAAAAAGTTTAAAGAAAAAGGAATAACTCAGGAAAAGATAAAAAAGTCATACAGAATTCATCCACTATAATTAATAAAAAAGGATGCGTATTTTTTTGGTATACCTTAGTATTTGAAGAAGTGTGCTAAATCATATTATCAAAGTAGAGAATTATGTTAGATTTCCATAGAATAAAACATCATCTCATTTGGATAACTGTGCAAAAAGTTATGCTTAAAATAGTGCAGGGTAGTCGAGCTATCGGTTGGAAAATAGATCGACCTGTCAGAAACACAGGTCGACCAGTCCAGAATATCGGTCGACCGGTCCAGAATACAGATCGACCGGTCAGTGCAGAAAATGTCCAATTTCAATCAGTAGAATGTCGAGACTATACCGGTCGAGGTACTGGTCGACCGGACCAAAACACAGGTCGACCAGACAGTGCAAAATTCGCCAATGGTCACATTTTCATAAAAGAAAGTGTACCGGTCGACCAGTCCATATGTGCAGTCGACCGGCCTCTGAGTCAAATGAACAATAATTTGAAGAAAAAAATTGTGGAATGATTTTTGGACGACTTTTTCACTTGCAGAAGCCTATAAAAGGAGTGCCAAAGCAAGGAGGAAGTGCACTCATCCAAGCCTTGAACAAAAACTTCAAGTTATCAAATGAAAACATTCTTCTTGAAGTTTTCATTTTTAGTTTTCTTTCTTTTCTCTTTCACTCTTGTGAGCTTATCTTTGTAAAAGAGAGAAACATTTTGTTCAGAAAAAAATAGAGAGAGCTCTTGTGTAAAAGAGGATCTAAATCTTACCTCTTGAGCGAGAGAAAAAGATTAGCATCCTAGGAAGGGAGAGGTTGCCTTGCCTCTCGAAGCGGAGAAAAAGTGGTTGATGTAAAGGGCTTTCTTCCTTGCCCCATTTGGAACCAAGGAAGGGATTAGTGGAATTTCTGGCGGTCTCAAGGTCGAGAAGTCGGAGCGGGAACATAGGCCAAGGTGTAGCTGAACCTCGTCAACAACCACCTCGTCTTTGTGTTTAATTTTCACTATCTCTCTCTCCCCGTTCATATTATGCTTATGATTTGAATTGCTTTATTTTAAAACGTTTTAAAGAATCACTTTTGCGCTTCCGCGATGATATTTGTGAAATCGACATTTTTTATTTAACACCAATTCACCCCCCCCCCCTCTTGGTGCCCTTTGGAATCCTACAAATATAACCTAAGTTTAAGGTTAGGTGACATTATTTGCATTAGATTGATAGTACATGCTTTTGATTTTCTTTTTATTTTCATTTTGAAGGGGTAAAATGTTGGATCAAAGTTTTAGTGCTTTATATAATTATATTTTGATGATACAAATCTCGAAAGATTAAAGTTAAATGCTGAAAAAGTTTAAGTAAAATGGATAACCTTATGCACTACACTGTGATTAAATAATTTACTATTATCTTATTAGATTTTGGAATCATAATATCAAAATCGTAGAGAATCTTGTTAGCTATCCAATGAATCCAAGATTATCTAATTTGGATAATTGTGTAGAAAGTTATGATCAAAATAGTGCAGGTTGGTCAACTTGCCGATCGATAGAATGAAGGCCGATTGAGACAACACCAGTCGACTGATCCAAAATTCCAGTTGACCGATCAATGCATCAACTGCCCACATTCACGTCGAGACTATACTGATCGATAGACCAGTCGATACACCGACTGACCGATCAAGCTCAACGGGCGAAATAAAAAATGTCGAGACTATACCGGTCGAGTGACCGGTCAATAGTCTGATCGACCAACCAGCTGCGGCAAGTGAAGAAAATCAGAGCAATGGTCATATTGATCGGTCGCTCGGTCCATTAATGTGGTCGATCAGTCCTTTGCTGGAATCAACAGTAACAACTATATTTGAAGGAGAAAATTATGGAACAGATTCTGGACGAATTTTTCACATGCTAAAGCCTATAAAAGGAGTGGCAAAATCAGAAGCAAATGCACCCATCCAATCATTGAAGCAAAAACTTCAAGAAATCAAAAGATCTTTTTCTTTGAAGTAATCATTTAGAGCTTTCTTTCTTTCTCTCTTCTCTTAATGTGAGTGTTCTATTGTAAAAGAGAAACCATTTTTCAGAAAGATTGTGAGAGCTCCTGTGTGAAAGAGGTTCCAAATCTTACCTCTTAAGTGAGAGAAAATATTAGCTTCCTAGGAGGAGAGATTGTCTTGCCTCTCGAAGCGGAGAAAAAATGGGTGATATAAAGGGCGTTCTTCCTTGCCCCATTTAGAATTAAGGAAGAGTTCTAGTGAAATCTTTGGCAGTCTAGAGGTCGAGAAGTCAGAGCGGGGACATAGGCCAAGGTGTGTTCGAACCTCGTCAACAACCACCCGCACCTTTGTGTTTGATTTTCTATCTCTCTCTCTTCCTCTCGTATTGTTTTTTTTTATGATCTAAATTGCAATGGTTTTAAAAATCGATTTAAGCTTCCGTGATAATTTTCGTAAAATTGATATTTTCGATGTAACACTAATTCACCCCCCTCTTGGTGCCCTTTAGGATCCTATATAAAAATGCCACCGCATAGGTGTCACGGTGATGGCCAATTTGCTATTGTCGGCCCAAATCATTTTGCTCCACGAGATGGTTGGCCTAATAGGAGTCCATCTGTTTCATCTCATGCATCAGTACAAGGTGTGACACGAGATGTGAATGATAACCCTCCCTTATGTGATGATGAGATCTCAGCGGGTCCATCAAGACTTCCTCATGTTGTTGAGCAAGTTAATCATATTGAGAATCAAAGTGCTAAACAAGCTTTACGAGCTATTATGAGTGGAGTAAACCTGACCTCCCAAGTTATGCAAAGAAATAGGTTCTACGACAAATTAGAAAATAAGGTGCAGTTGATTTTGAAGGTGCAGTTGACCCATCAGAAGCAGAGGCATGGTTAAAGCGTATGGATAGAATATTTAATCCGATAAGGTGCTCTAATGAAGAAAAGTTTTATTATATTGTTTCCTTGTTGCAAAAAGATGCTTTGAATTTGTAGGAGACACTCCCTGGTAATCAAAATTTTCCAACTACTCTTGGATGGGAGGACTTTCTTCAAGAATTTCGAAAGAAGTATTTGCCCAGAGTGTATATTGATAGGAAGCAAAAAGAATATCTAAACCTGACACAAGGAGTCAGTTGCAGAGTATGAATTAAAGTTCACCCAACTATCAAAATATGCATCGAGCTTGGTGTCAGATGAAAATGACAAGTGTATGAGATTCGAAGGAGGACTTCACTTGAACATCAGAGAAAAGGTTGAAGTGTTGTAGTTCACTGACTACTCCAATTTGGTGGTAGAGGAAAGGAATCAAATGAGCCATCATTTGAAAAGACCAAACTCCAACTTTACTTAGACCGGGCCAAGTAATAAAATGGCAAGATACGGTGATGGCACATTTCAATCTCATGGTAACTTCTACAATAACAACATACATGGAAATGGATCCCAGGGTGCACAAAAATATCATGCCAACTAGAAAAATATGAGTTCACAAGCAAGTACAGTGAAAAGAACATTTTAAAAAAATCAAAGTAGAGTTGGACCAAGATAAGAACAATACCGCACGAATGGATATTGCACAACTTGTATAAGATATGATCCTGGAAAATGCTCAGTATTCACAAGAGCTTGCTTTAAATGCGATCAAGGGGGACACAAGATACTGTCAATTTATGGAGAAGGGTAAAAGTATCTCTAAAATAGTAGCCTATCCTACTATCAAGTCTCAAATCAAAGCTACTCTTGGTACAAGCATGAAAGTGAATAATCAAAATGTTCCAAATACATTGAAACTAACGAATCCACCCGGGAGACCACATCTCAAGTACGTGTCTTTGCAATGGCAGAACCTGATGCTTTAGCTACTCCCGACGTAGTGATGGGTACGTTGACTATCTTTGATAAAAATGCACATGTTCTTATTGATCTTGGATCCATTCATTCATTCATATCAAAAGACTTCTCCATACATGCCAATATAAAACCTAATCCTTTAGAATGTTCCACGTTAGTACATACACTTGTGGGAAATTCTATTATTGTTGTGCAATCATATAAGGATTGTAGAGTCAAAGTTGATGAGCAAGACATGCTAGCGGATCTTATTCCTCTAAATATTCAAGACTTTGATGTCATAATTGTAATGGATTGGTTAGCTCTTCATCATGTCACTACAAATTATTTTAAGAAAGAAGTTTACTTTGAGTCACCAAAAAAGGAAGAGTCACCTTTTGTGGTAAACGACAAATTCTTCCTTCTTGTATTATTTCTATGGTAATGGCACATAAATTAATCAAGAAGGGATGTGAAGCTTGCCTTGCTTCTGTGATTGACACTAAGGTAGAAGGGCCACAGTTGGAAAATATCCCAATCGTATCTGAATTTGTAGTCTTTTCCTAGAAGAACATCCTGAATTACCACCACAAAGAGATATTGAGTTCAGTATTGATCTTGTTCCAAGAACAACACCTATATCTATTGCTCCTTATCCAATGACACCGGTAGAACTGAAAGAGTTAAAGTTACAATTACAAAATTATTAGGCAAGGGTTTCATCCGACCAAGTGTTTCTCCTTGTGGTGCACCGCTATTATTCATTAGAAAGAAAGATGGAACATTACGGTTGTCCATTGATTACAGAAAATTGAATAGAGTTATTATAAAGAATAAATAACCTTTGCCGTGGATCGATGATCTTTTTTATCAACTGCAAGGAGCAAAGGTATTTTAAAAAATAGACTTGAGATCAAGGTATCATCAATTGAGAATTAAAGATTTCGATTTTGCCAAAACTGCCTTCAGAACTCGATATGAGCACTATGAGTTTCTGGTGATGCCATTTGGTTTAACAAATGTGTCCATAGCTTTTATGGATCTCATGAACCGAGTTTTCAAACCTTATTTGGATAAGTTTTTTTGAAAGAAGAAAGAGATGCTTGTCTAGTTTAAAATGAAACTTTGGTGAATGTTTTTCATATTATGAAAAATGATTTTGAAAATTTGAGAAATGAAAAAAATTCATGGTTAGTTCAAAATAAAATTTTGGAAAAAGAAAATAGGTCATGTATGAATGAAAGTAGAATGTTGGAAAAGAAAATTACTTGTTTGCAAAATGATTTAGATGATAAATTTGTAATACCTATGAAACATAATAGGATTGTTGGAAAGCCTATTAAAGTTTTTGCAAAATCTATTGAGTATAAAAAGAAAATGAATTTGAAGGAAAATGATAAAAATACAAAGGGATACTACTAGAAATATTCATATTTCTTCATTGAAATATAAGCATGATGCTAATAGTCAACATTTGAAGCATAAACATTCTTATAATTACTATCTTAGTGTCAAAGACTCATATGCTTATCATAATAATACTTTGAAACTTGAATATGCTCATGATCATTTTGTTAGACCATCTATTAGTTGTCATTATTGTGGTGCTCATGGTCATTGTGCATTTGAGTGCAAAATTAGAAAATTTATCAATGTTGACAAGACATTAATGTGGATTCCTAAAGGAACCAAAGTTAATCATATTGGACCCAAAAAAGTTTCGGTACCAAAGTTTAAATAATTGTTTTTTAGATGTGCCTCACGTGGAAAGCCAAAGACATGTAGAGTTGAGAGAGTGAAGGCACAAATAATTGGTAAAAGTATTATTGAAGCTAAAACTTATTTTTGTACACATGAGATTTGAATTATGATTCTTTGTATTTATGCACTTGATTTGGGTTGTTTATTCTTGCTCATATGGCTTAAGAATGTCTTACTTGTTGTGGAATGTTTGAATTGATAAATGTTTTATATATTTTCTATTATCACTTGAATATCATATGAATTATGCTATACAAGAACTTTGAATGTTTTTAGAAAAAAAAATCACTTGAAATAAATATATTATCAAGGTTCTATTGTGCAATATGATAATTTGAAAATGCATATGTTTCGCATTAGGTCGAATATTATTTTTTGACAAATATGAGTATTTGATTATACGCTTATTCCTCCATATTTTGATATTTAAGATTTATTTGACTTACATGATGTTTTAAATTTAAAAAAAATTCATAATTTTGAAATCTAAATAGATGAATGATAACAACACTATGATTAATATTTTGTCTTCACTTTTTTTATTTTTTGATGGCATAAGAATTGAAAAACTTATTTTGAAATTTTGAAAACAAAAACTTAAAGAGAGCTTTTGAAATTTGATATCACATCTATACTAGCACCTTTTTACTTGTTATAATATATCCTATTTACTCTTATTTTAAATAAAGTAACTATATGCCTATTTTTATCCTTGCCATTCTTATTATCACAATTATTCTTTTGATTTGGCAAAGGAAAAGATACATGTAAACCGCCAATTAGCGACGCAATATAACATCTCAACTACTAGTGACGCTAAGTCGATGCCACGAGGCACCATAGAGACGCCAATTAGCCGCTATTATTGCGTGCGATGGAGTGAAAATGCGCGGAAAAACGTAGCATTGTTGTAGCATCGACATCGTTCGACGGAACCTAGAGTCGCAATCATTGAGACGCTTTGTCGACGCTAGAGAGGAATCGATATCGGGTGCCGTATATTTGCGCAGTTTTAGCACCGAGATTTGTGACGCTATGTAGCATCCCATATAGTGCGACACTATGTAGACGCCAATTTAAAGACATATTCCTATTGTTGCCTACATATGTAACACATAGAATGCTTAATTGTCACTATTTTAACACTTTACTTGGCATCTCATAACTATATATGTTTGAGGAACATGTATGTTAATTAAGAAATAGATTAACTATACGATATCAATATTTATATAACTATATATATGCTATCTATTTTGACGCAACCCCATATACTTTAACATATATTATATGCATACTTTCAACATATATATGTATTCCTACATAATTACTTATATATGCCTATCATATGTGTGTTCCTAAATATATATTTGTTACTTATATTATAGATATTACTTATGTATGCATACGATATATATCATATCTTAATTATACACATTATTTTTATATTCTTATAGTTGCCTACACATATAACACATACAATGGTTAATTGGCACTATTTTAACACTTGGCGTCTCATAACTATATATGTTTGAGGAACACATATGTTAATTAAGAAATAGATAACTATACGCTATCTATAATTATATAACTATATGTTATCTATTTTGACGCAACCCCATATAACTTAATATATATTATCTATACTATACTTTAATGAATAAGTAAATTAAATATTGTAAGTGTACCTTCAACATATATATGTACTCCTACATAATTACTTATATATGCCTACATCGTAGGAGTGTTCCTAAATATATAACTTGTTACCTATATTATATATGTTACTTATGCATACAATATATATCATATCTTAATTATACATATATTATTTTTATATTCTTAATCATGGAATTATGATGGTTGAATTAAGTGACATGATTTGTTACAAAATATCCCATTTTAGCATCTACGTAGCACCACAATAGAGCAGTGATGGTCGACACTACAGAGGCACTATTGGCATCTCCTTGGTATCGCGAGGTTAAGACGCTAGGATGTTTGAGACGCTATGGTGTCGCTAATAAGTTTTAGCGACTCATTAGCGTCTCTATAGCGCCGCAGTAGGAGACTTTTTATTACCCTCACTTAATCAGACACATATTGACATATAAATACACATATATATACTTATATATAACACGTACACATAAACATATTATTATCAATTAATCTCGCACATATAAACATATACATACACATATATACTTTTAATACGTATACATATACATGTTCTTGCCACTTAATCTCGCACATATATAGATATATACATACACGTATATACTTTAAATAGATACATATATATACATACATTATATATATCCATACACACATATGAATATACACTTAAAGTTTATATATATAGACCTAACATACATGCATACATACATTATACATTTATATAGATATACGTAGATATAATATAAACTTAAAAAAAATCAATATCTCATCAACATAGCGACGACATTTCCGCGACGCCAAGATCGAGCCACAATAGCGTATAAGTAGCTAAAAAATGACCTTAAATCCCTAAGTTCTTCCCCATTTTTTACTTTTTACTATTTACTCCATTCTTCGACAGTGCTGACCGACGACTACGACCGTCGGTCTCGTCCTCTATTTCCCTCCTCCAGTGCCTTGCTCCAATGCCACCGTCGGACGTCGCCTTCCTCAGCCTCCTCCTTTGCGATGACTGTGACCCCGTCAGCCTCCTCCTTTGCGATGACTGTGACCCCGTCAGCCTCCGCCTCCTCGGCTGCTCTCCTTCGTCCAACGACATCAATGGCTCTGACGACATCGGCAACTTCCTCGACACCTCCTCTGACCCCGACTGACGACCCCGACAACTTCGACGCTGCCTTGCTCTGCCCGCCACCTTCCTCCTCCACCCTCTTCCTCCTCCACCATCTAGTGTCATCCTCCTCCGCCGCCCGCCGCCTTCCCTCCTTCCTCCATCGCCTTCTGCTGCCCTCCTCCGCCCGGTGCCGCCCTCCTCCACCCTCTTCCACCTCCTCCGTCACTAGCCGCCTGCCGCCTTCCTCCACAACCCTCCAACACCCTTTGCTGCCCTCCTCCGCCCTCTTCCACTTCCTCCGCTGCCCGCCGCCTTCCTTCTCAGCCTCCACCGACCTCCGCCGGCCTCCTTGATGCACGAAAAATCATGCATTAGTTTAGGCCATTTGATTAGCATTTTGTAATGTTTTTATGTTTAGAAAAGGGGGAGTTTTGATATGTTTTCATATAATTTCATTTAGATTTGATTTTTACCTAAATCTGGAAATTATTCATATCAGGATACGAGAGAACGTCGAAATCAAGGCAAAAAAAGGCCTAAAATAGCTCAGAAGACTATCACGGCCGTGACAGTTCTTGTCATGCAATTTTCAATAGAAAAAATGGCTAAGTATTTCTCAGTCATTTCAGCCTTCTATCACGGCCATGACAGAGTCTTTCTTGGCCGTGACTGCGGTTAAACCATTTTAAAGCCGTTTTTATCCACTTTTTGGATATATTTTTGATTTTTCTTGGGGGACGATAAAACCTATAAAAGGAGGCAGAAGAGAACCTGGAAAAGCATCTTTGGAGGGCAGAAATCACAGGTTGAATGCTTGGTGAAGGAGATCCAGAGGCTATAACGAAATTCTGCTGAAAACTCGAGAGAGGACGGTAGAATTAGGAGTAGTTCTTCTTGTTCTCTATCCTTTTCCTGAAACATTATTTAGATTGATGTCATCTAGTTTTATGGAGTAGTTCTTTAGGATTTTCTTAATTGAACTCTATTCTTTATGAATTTTTCGTACGATTAGTTGATGGATCAATAGCATGTTTGATGATTTTATTAATTGTTGCATGAAATTTATTCCTTTGAATCTTTTGATTATCTGAAAATAAGTTTTTAGATTCTCTAGAGTTTTTCTCTGATTTTTCCACTTACATTCCACTCTTGGGGAAATCGCAAGAGACCCAATTGTGTTGTTGTTAAGGTGACTTGAGAAAGCCCTTAATTTTATATTCCAGTTGAGTGCATTTTGAGATTTAATAAACTAGATTGAAAATCGAGAGGGTTAATCTCTTTTGTTGACTTCAAAATAGGATTTAAAGCCTGAAATATTGGTTAAATCAAATTAGGAATTTTACTTTATTAATTCATCATCCTTTGTCTAGAATTCATACATGAGTAGCGGTATTAATTAAAATAAATTCTATTAATCAATTCTATACTTTTAAACCCCATTGATCATGACTCTATATTTATATTATTTACTCTTCTTATTTTTACAAAACACAGAGTTATTATTTCCTCTCAATTTATAACTAAGAGAAGTTATTAATTCTTTCTTGTCCTCGTGGGAATGATACCTTATACTCATCATTTTATTACTTGAACGATTAGTGTGTTTGCTAGTGTTTCTAAGTCTGCATCAATCTTTTTGCGCCATTGCCGGGGACTAGTTAATATTTAATTTCACATCTTACTTATTAAATCTGATAATTATTACCATTCATTTCTATTGGTGTGGTTGCAGAAATTGAAGAGTTCATAATCCACACATCATGGAGGATTCTAGCACTAGTGCCTTGGGACATAGGCCTAATACATGAAGTTCAGGCGAACCACTAGTGTTTGATCCTGAAATAGAAAGAACTGCTAGAAGACTAAAGAAGAAAATTTCTACTATTGTTAAGATGGCAGAACAACAAAGGCAGATTGAGAACCAATTACCACCACCTCCACCTGTGTATAGAACTATGAGAGATTACATCATGGGACCAATGATTGATGAAAGAGGGAGTATAACACTCCCTGAAATTGGTACTAACAATTTTCAAATTCAGCAAGGAACAGTTCAAATGATATCAAACACACAATTTGGAGGAGATAGAGATGAAGATCCATTTGGCCACATTACGAAATTTGTCCAATTATGTTCAACTTTCAAATTTCAGGGAGTTACAGATGATGTAGTTCGTCTAAGATTTTTTCCTTTTTCTTTGAAAGGAAAAGCTTATACTTGGCTCACTACATTGCTGATAGGAACCATAACAAATTGGAAAGAAATGCGTCAAGCATTCATTAACAAGTACTGTCCACTACAAAAAGCTACTACATGCTTATTTGAAGTTTCTTCTTTTTGCCAGTAGGATACAGAGTCTATGCATGAAGCTTGGGATAGGTTCAAGGATCTCATCAGTAAAGTTCCGAATTATAACATCCCTCTTTACCAACAAATCCAATACTTTTACAATGGGGCCTCAGCGGAGATAAAGGACAAGATCGACACCGCTGCTGATAGATCCCCTGAAGATCTTTATAAGTTATTCGACAATCTTGCCTTGAACAATTGGCAAAACTCAAAGGTAAAGAAGGTTGGACTTTATGAAGTTGATAAGGCTACTCACATTCAAGCCCAATTAGATGTTTTAGCAAAGAAAATGGATATGTTGATGACTCAAAGATCTATTAACAAGGTTTCGAACATCACATGTGACATGTGTGGAGGGGGACATCCTAATCATGAATGCTAAGGAGGTATAAATTTTAATTAGAAAAATTTTGAGGATGCTAACTTTGTTTCTAATAAGGCTTTCAGGAACAATGTTGGAGGAAATGCTTACAACAGTGGACTAAGGGCTCCTCCTAATTACTCTTGGGTGAATAATAGGAGTTCAGCACAACCCCCTACTTATCAACCTTATACCGAACCAAAAAGTGATTTAAAAAATGTCCTATCAAAGTTCGTACTCACTGTGGAGACCAAGTTTACTAATCAAGATGCATCAATCAGAAACTTAGAAACACAAATCGGACAATTGGCAAACATGGTATCTGGAAGACAGCCATGGAGCTTGCCTAGCAATACAGAGAAAAATCCAAGAGAGCAAGCAAAGTCAATCACCTTAATAAGTGGCCATTCAGTGCCCTTATTAGACCCCTGAAGATGAAAGTGAAAAAGTCAAGCTAACAACTATAACTTAGAATTACACTGCCTAAACCCTTTTCTCTTTACTTCTTTTAGTTTCCTAGTTGTGGAGTAGATTTGATATTAACTTAGTAATGCTCATGTTCAGGAAAAACTTCGGTTACGGCTGCTTTCGCGACCATTCTCAAGACCTGAAGAATTTTCATTCTGTCTCGATCACGGCAGAGACCAGGCCTTATCATATTTCTGCTTATAATGCAGACCTAGATCACAGACTTGGCCACAGACCACCCTTCTCGCCATCGCCACCTCCAGAAGACTAAGCCTTAGTCGTTTCTTCTCCTTTACATTTTCCCACTTATGTATTTTTCTTCCCTCAGTTGTTCAAGCTTGGGGGAGGGACTTAGTACATTTTGCATATGCATGGCATGTCTTATTTTAGTATTTTGAATCAATCATCTTTTGTTTGGAATGCATCTAATTATGATGAATTAAAAAATTTTAAGTGTCATCTCATTTCTCTTTGTTTACTATTTTACTATCTTTAAGCTTATTTTCAGAACATCGCTTAATTTATGAAATTCAATCACTATTCTTTTTTATCGGGTATCACTAAAGTATTGGGATTTGGATTGAAGTTTGTTGCTAAGTAGAAGGACTAGTTTTTAAATGATGAATTTCTCTATTATTTACTATGATGTTAGTCTTGATTATAATTGCATCTTTATTGAAAGCATTAAGTCTTTTTGGAGCTTATAATTATGCTATATAATTTTAATACAAAAAATGAAAATGAAAAGAGAGCTAGTTGAGCTCCAACAGTTATGTGAAAAGTATAAAGTATCATCTTGAACCTTGGTGTGTCCGGGTAATTAGATCCGTAGGGGATTCTTGCCTGGCGACCTAAGAGCATCTGCACTGGGATCCGTCGATCGAAAGCCCATTACATGGACCACTTTGTGCAATATGGAGGATTACTAAATTCTTAAGTGAAAAGAAAAAAAAATCTTAATGATGAAATATGAAATGATAATAGTATGAAAATAAGCTCCTTAAAGACTTGTGGTTCAATATTGATACTCTTATGAGATTGACATGTTTGATAGGAAAGACATGTTTGAATGCTAAGAATTTTGCAAGGCTGGGTATTGGTTGAGAATAGATACTCTAGCGATGGTCGTGTAAAAGAACAGTGGGAGAAAAGTATTGATTTTGTGATGGAGCACTGTGCCTTATCTGAAATTTGCTTGAGGACAAGCAAAATATTAAGCTTGGGGGTATTTGATGCACGAAAAGTCATGCATTAGTTTAGGCCATTTGATTAGCATTTTGGAATATTTTTATATTTAGAAAAGGGGGAGTTTTGATTTGTTTTCATATAATTTCATTTAGATTTGATTTCTACCTAAATCTGAAAATTATTCATGACAGGATATGAGAGAACGTCGAAATCAAGGTAAAAAAGGCCTAAAATATCTCAGAAGACTGTCACAGCTGTGACAGCTCTTGTCATGGCCGTGACAGGAAGATCCAGCAGGCAAAAATGTGGCTTACTATCACGGCCGTGACAGACAATTTTCAGCAGAAAAAATGGCTATTTTTCAAACTTCTGTTACGGTCGTGAAAGAGTCTTTCACAGTCGTGATGACGGTTTGTTAGACAAATTTAAAACATTTTTATCCACTTTTTGAATATATTTTCAGTTTCTTTTCTTGGTGGATGTGAAAACCTATAAAAGGAGACAGAAGAGGGCCTGGAAAAGCATCTTTGGAGGGCAGAAATCACAAGTTGAAGGCTTGGTGAAGGAGAACCAGAGGCTACAATGAAGTTCTATCGGAAACTCGAGAGAGGACGATAGAATTAGGACTAGTTCTTCTTGTTCTCTATCCTTTTTCTGAAACATTATTTAGATTGATGTACTCTAGTTTTATGGAGTAGTTCTTTAGGATTTTCTTAATTGAACTCTATTCTTTATGAATTTTTCATACGATTAGTTAATGAATCAATAGCATGTTTGATGATTTTATTAATTGTTGCCTGAGATTTATTCCTTTGAATCTTTTGATTATTTGAAAAGAAGTTTTTAGATTCTATAAAGTTTTTCTCTGATTTTTCCTCTTACATGCCACTCTTGGGGAAATTGCAAGAGACCCAATTGTGTTGTTGTGAAGATGACTTGAGAAAGCCCTTAACTTTATATTCCAGTTGAGTGCATTTTGAGATTTAATAAATTAGATTAAAAACCGAGAGGGTTAATCTCTTTTGTTGACTTCAAAATAGGATTTAAAGCCTGAAATATTGGTTAAATCAATTTGGGAATTTTACTTTATTAATTCATCATCATTTGTCTAGAATTCATACATGAGTAGCGGTATTAATTAAGATAAATCCTATTAATCAATTCTATACTTTTAAACCCCATTGATCATAACTCTATATTTATATTATTTACTCTTCTTATTTTTACAAAACACAGAGTTGTTATTTCCTCTCAATTTATAAGTAAGAGAAGTTATTAATTATTTCTTGTCCTCGTGGGAACGATACTTTATACTCATCATTTTATTACTTGAACGATTAGTGCGTTTGTTAGTGTTTCTAAGTCCGCATCACTCCTCTGCCCAACTATCGCCTGAATTGCTCCACGCCACCTGAATTGCTCCCCCACCGCCTGAATTGCTCCGCAGTCGGACATCGCCCTCGTCCGCTGCCCTCCTCGGCAGCTCCACCACCAGACACTGCCCTCTTCGGCTGCTCCTCCACTGATGCAATCAGATGTCACTCCACCGCCGGATAGTAAGTCCCTTTTTGTTAATTGATTTTTGTTAACTTGAAATTGAAGATGGTCATGTTCTTATTTGCCTTAATTTAAATGAATATATGAACAAACTAAATTATTTCTTAATTATGCCTTAATTTAGATGAATATATGTTCTTAATTATGTTAACTTGAAGCTCTGCTTTCAACTATATTAATATATGAATTGAAAAATAGATGAACAAACTAAATTATTTCTAGAATTTATGCCTCCAATTAGATGAACATCGTGACTTGAAAAATAAATGAACAAATTAACTATATTATTCCGAATTATGCATCAAATCTATATTCGATGAGTTTCAACTCCAAATCAAATAATGATCAATTATTATCAAATTTTTGGCTTTTTGATCATTATCTCATTGTAGTTAACAAGAATGTGGATGAACATTATCGTTAATTAAAATGAGAACGTTGAAAAAAAGAGACTGGTATAGGATAATTCATTGATCAGTAATGATGCTCAAGTATTTAAAACATGTGATTTTGGACTTCATAACTTCAAAATCACAGGTTTCAAGTATAAGAATTTATTGACATATGACTTAATGTTGTTCGTTACAGAAATGACTAAGTCAGATCATAGTTTGATCCGTCGTCGGAAGAATAAACGTGGCGTTATAATAGAAGAATATAAGGATGGTGGTGATGAATTTATTAATGTGGCATATCAAAATGGATGTATTGCTTTTTCGTATGGCGAAATCTTATGTCCATGCCAGAAGTGCAAATGTTATCAATGGAAAATAAGATATGATGCGCAGAAGGATTTATATTGCAATGATTTCTTATTGACATACACAAATTGGTTCTTTCATGGCGAAGAAAGGTGGGCTAAAGAGACAACTAATGCAGGTACCAATGTGGGCAAGTCGAGCAATCCGTACAACTAATGCAGGAACATGATATGAGATGCGATGTTAGGAGAAAATATTAGCGAAACATTGATTGAACAAGACTCGAATCCTTCGACTTCTAAATTTTATAATCTTCTTGAAAAAACAGACGAACCTTTATGGGATGGATGCATGAAGCAAACTACAATTTTTGTAGTGGCACAATGATGCATGGAAAATCATTAATTTATAATTTATATTTTTGAAGTCTTTTATGTTCAAGGAGGAGAGAATTGATTTATTTTTAAATAATTTCTTTATGATTTTATTTCTACCTAAGTTTGGATAATTTCATTGCAAAAAATCAAAATGATAAGAAAATGGTCGAAAACACAACAAAAACTCAGCAAAAGCCTATGTCATGGCCGTGCCTGTCTTAGTCATGGCCGTGCCTTAAATAATGCATGTAAACGACTCTATCACGACTATGCTGAAGTGGTGTCACGATCGTGCTGCCTAGAAGATGCCAGACGACTCTGTCACGGCCATGCTGAGGAGATATCACGGCCGTGACATTGTGGAAGCAACAATATACATTCATCATTCTATCACGGCCGTGAAGGATAGTAACACGACTGCGATGGCGGACGGTTGGGTGGTTTTGGAGAAACTTTTAACCATTTTTCAGATATATTTGGGGTTACTTCCTTTAGATGATGAGAAAACCTGTAAAAGGAGGCAGAAGAGGACCTGGAAAAGCATCCCAGGAGCATAGATTTGAAGCCTACAAAGAGAAGAGCAAGAAAATAGCGAAGCTCTGCCGGAAACTTGTGAGAGCACGTGCACAGCGGCTACTAGAGTTCTTTATTTTTTTCTAATTCTTTTTCAATAGATTTGATGTTGTTATTCTCAATTTTATTCTTTCATTGCGGCTATCTTAGTTGAACCCTATTTATGTTTTGGAATCTATTTTAATATTAGTTTAGTTTGAATCTTTAATAGCATTACAATTTCATTTTTAATGCTTTACTTTGATTCCATGATTTATGACTTGATTGCTATATGAGAAGAAGTGATTATTTTCATAATACTTTTAGGGAAATCGAAAGAGACCTAATTTGTGTAGTTCTTAAGGTGACTTGAGAAAGCCCTTAATATTAATTCCATTTTATTGCATCTTATGATTAATTAGATAAGTGAAAAATCAAAAGGATTGATTTATTCTAATTATTCATAAGATAGTAGTTAAAGCCTGAAACATTGGTAACGAACTTTGGGAATTCACTTTGTTATTGATTCAACTAATTCTAAGTTGAGAAAATTCATTACATATTAGTGGTGATAATTAGATGCCTTAATCATCAAATCATTATTTCTCCAAGTGATCATTTCTTTTACTTATATTATTTTTATTCACATCTGAAATAATATATTTTCTTAATTTCTCAATTAATAAGGTTAAAATAAAATCTAAGCTATTAACTGTCCTCGTGGGAATGATAACTCTACTCATTCGCTTTATTACTTGAGCAACTAGTGCACTTGTTAGCCTTTGCTATCAATTTTACACGCATGACACAACTAATGAATTTGAAATCAGAATTTAATAGGAGCAAAAGTTATTTTGATTGAATGATTTGTATTATTAAGAGTATGCTAACAGCTTCAAAGAAATTACCGAGAAACTTTTACAGGTGCAAAAGATTGTTGAGAGATTTATGATTGGAATATCAGAAGATTGATGCATGTCGCAATCATTGTATGTTGTATTACAAGAAAAAGAACTCACTTATGAGTTTTTTTATTTGTGGCAAGCCCAGATACAAGCCGAGAAAGAATTCTCAAAGTTAAAAAAAATGTGGCAAATGCAGTGTTTAAATATTTTCTCATAGTTCCAAGATTGCAACGACTATTTCTTTATGAGAAAAGTGCATCATTTATGAGGTGGGACAATTAAAGAAGGGGCACGTGATGATCAAAATTCCATTACACATCCTTCAGATGCTGAGGAATGGAAACGATTTGATGCACTTTGTCCAGCTTTTACAGCAAAATCATGCAATGTTAGATTAGGACTTTGCACCAATGGCTTCAATCCATTTGGTTCATCAAGTACTGCTTATCCGTATTGGTCAGTTTTTGTGAAATCTTATAATTTGCCTCCAAGCATGTGTATGCGACGAGAGAATATATTGCTTGCCTATATGATCCTAGGTCCTCGTTCTCGTAGTAAAAGGTTAGATGTTTACTTACGACCTTGGATTGATGAACTCAACATGTTGTGGGAGGATGACGTGGTTACCTATGACAAATCTAAGAAGCACAATTTTATTATGAGAGCCGCATTAATGTGGACCATAAGTGATTTTCCAGCATATGGAATGTTGAGTGGTTGGAGTACAAAAGGTAAACTTGCTTGTCCCATATGTGGAAAGAATACAAAATCATTTTATTTGAAAAGTTGTAGGAAAGTTTGTTGGTTTGATTGTCATAAGATATTTTTGCCATTGGAGAATACGATGCGTCGCGATCGAAACTCATTTAAAAAGAAAAATGGTTTTCGAATGGGTGAAGCAGTTAAAATTCCCCGATGGATGTCTATCAAACATATCTCATTGTTTTAATCTCGAAAATTGGAAGATACATGGGATGAAGAATCATGATTATCATATTTTTATGCAAAGGCTGCTTCCAATTGCCTATAAAGAACTTTTGCCAAAGGCCATTTGGGATGTTTTAACAAAGTTATCTATATTATTTAAAGAGCTTTGTACATCCATCGTTCGGAAAGAAGAGATCACCCGGTTAGATGCTTCTATTGTGATTACCGTGTGCAAGGCTGAGAAGATATTTCCAACTTCTTTCTTTGATGTGATGGAGCACTTGATTGTACATCTTTCATATGAAATAAAAGTTGTAGGTCTGATTCAGTATTGGTGGATGTATCCTTTCAAAAGGTGCATGTTATATTTGAAAAAGAAGGCGAAGATTGAAGGCTCTATATGTGAAGAATATTTCATTGAGGAGGTGTCAAACTTCACTTCAAAGTACTTTGAGCCACACATACAAGCACGACACACCCAAGGTCCAAAAAATGATGTCATTGATGAAAGAGAAGTTAACATGAATACTTTATCCATCTTCAAGTACCCATGCCAGCTTCTTGGTACGGGACGCAAAGTTGTCTTCACTGATAAAGATCTCATCATCGTTGAGAATTATGCCCTTGCAAATTATAGAGAGGTGACGCCGTATCTCGAGTAAGATAATTTAATTTAATATGTTATATAATTTAAAATTAATTGTTCCTATGTGATTTCCTTAATTGACAACTGAGTTCAAGAAATTCGAAGAATTACAGTGAGAAATCAATCCATTAGTTTCAGACAATAAATTATTGACACTACGAGATGAACATTTTGCCAATTGATTGAGATGCGAGTGAGAATTCTTTCCGATTGTTTATAATTATTACTACTCATGTCACGACCCCGATTTAAACGGTGATTTAAATCAGAGCTCGCGACTGATTATAGACGATCAAATAATTTTTTTAGAGAAAAATTGTGCATAACTCCTCTAGATAATACAAGAAAATGATAACACATATAAGCAAACCAATGCAGTTTATATTGATTATTCAGAGCATGTAACAAACCTATGGTTTACACCACCACATACTCATAAAAGATTTACATTTTACAAGGTACAAAATTACTTTTCATACATAGCACATATCAAACTCTCTTCATATCCCAACAGAGAAATATGAGAGTTACAAGTCTTCTAACTAACACGCACAGTGGGGCACATGACTTCTCAATACCTTAGCAGCAAAAAGGATCCACCCCCTGTTAAGGCTATCTCTCGCGCTCCCAAAAGTTTTACTAATCTGAAAAAGTGTACAACAACACTGTGAGCAAATAATAGCTCAGTAAGCTGATAACTCATAAGCTATGTGTTATCTTCTAATAATTTCGAGGAGACATAAATATACATGCATTAATCATAATATCAAAGTCAATATCTTCATACATTTACTAAATACATATATAACATCCCAATCAAAATCATTGCACTCAATTTACATTCAATGTCACTTAAACATATCAAACATGTGTATGCAATGCAACACTCTCATACGTAAGCACGGATCACCAACTAGCCAGTGGTCGGTAAATGGACTCTAGAGGTGGCTCCCATCATGATCAGTGATGTAGCACTTAGCTCCATTCTACCTCCTCCCTTTCGAGGAACAAATCATATAACGATAGGTGGACTCTAGAGGTGGCCCCTATGGATTCTAGAGGTGACCCCTATCGTGACTACTCACGATGTAGCATTTAGCTCCGCATGGCACTTGGCTCCAGCCTATCTCATTCCATTATTGGGGAACAAAATGATGGATTGGACTCTAGAGGTGGCTCTCATCGTGATAAACGATATAGCACTTAGCTCCAATCATCATATACGCAATTGCAAATGGATGTCGATGCAAGATTCATCACATAACAAATATCTCCTGAATATCAGAAGATAAATCGTATCCAATACCATTTCAAAATGAACAAGATTGCACTCATCGCAATCCATTCAGATCATATCACATATACTTTCCATAATTGCATTTCTCGAAATCAATTCTTAGAATTCCAAAACATATTCAATACATATAATAATCGATGTCACACCGAATTCAAAAGAGGTGAAAGCATAGAGTAGGAGAAATCAACTTACCTATAAGGGCTAACAAAAGTTTTCCTTTTCGTTTTCACTACTTTACTCTTCTACTCCTATAACAATAATAGTAAGAATCACATTACCACTATGATATGAGCACAATCCTATCACACATGAAACATAATTAATTGCAATGATATATGAATCCTAAATATTTACTCTTATAACTGGAGTAACTATTAAACATAAGGATTGACCTAGTATTATGACAAATTGCACACATAGTAAAGAAAAATCTATAGCTTCTAGTATACATAATCAAATGACATCATTCCAATTTTGTTTAGTTCCATATTACAGAGAGATTAATCTGTAAAAGTTTCATTTCCTATTTCTTTATGGTTTGCTCTCATGAAAATCAACATTCAACCTTACTTTTATGATTTATATAAAATAATAAAGATTCCCTGTTATGATTCTTTTAATTTTCCCAAATAGTAGACATCCTAAGGTACAACTCATAAAATTATTTGAATTTATATCTATTTGGACTGAGCACAATAAATTTAACCAATACTAGCATAATCTGCCCTAAGTTCCCTCCTGACAGACTGAGTAAGACTCGGTAAATTATTTATAACTTTCGCTACACATATCATTTTCTACTGATTCCAATTGTTAATGAAACCTAAAATCAATTTCTATAACACCATAAATTATCAAATAATTACATGACATATTAGATTTAATACATAATTTACAAATTCGGATAACAATTTGGGCGGACAGAATGATAGTACCTTAAAGATACAAGCCTAACTTTATCTAAAGAAATCATATTAACTTGATTCCAAAGCTCAATGAAAGTAGACTCATAGGGGATCAATCAGAATAAATTTCATAATTGTTGGATCACTAGAAGGTATGGAATTATAGAGATAACGTTTGGGAACTAATTGAACATGGCTAGGGTTAATCTTACTCATGAACAACATGAGTTTTGCCCCATGTTCAAGTAAAATCCGAAATTTAATGAGATGGTAAAGGTTCACAGAAACCCTAATTAGAAAGGTATGTAATTAAAATTAAAATAAAGTAAGGTATCAACTCACCACAATCGAGAACCCTAATTTCCTCTTCTATTTCTCAAATTTCCTTCAACATGTAGTAAGCTTTCTACTACCTTTGCTACTCGGCCAAGGATGGTGAAAGGGTGATGCGTAAAATGATGTAGCAAAGTAAAATCGCTAGCAAGTGCACTAGTCGCTCAAGTAATATAGTAAAAAGGAGTAAAGAGTGTCGAACTAACGAGGAATATTATTAATAAAATATCTGAATTTATAAATTAATAAGAGAAGAAAAACATGGATTTTTGGAAAAAAGGTTTTGTAAAATAATAGAAAATAAGATAAAGATAAAATAATGGTGTTGAAGTTGGTCTTAGGATGATAATAAAGTAAGGATAAACATGTGAACCAGAAAAGATAAATTAAAAATCTTAAGATGGATTAAGAATTTTCCTAGGTTATTAATTTACAAGATTAACAATGCATCACAAACTTATAATTCTGCTATTTAATCCGACAAATCAAACTATCTTAAATTTAATCAAAACTGAAGTCCCACAAACTGGTATTCGTCACATGAGATGCATTAATATGAAAATCTTAGACTATTAATCACTCCACAAACTGGTATAGATTAATAGGCCACATAGATCTAATTCTCCACTCACTAGTTATTAGATCTATGTCAATTTTTAATTTCATAATAAATCAATTAATTTAACTAAATAAAATCTGAAATTAAATAGTCCACAAACTGGTAATTACTTAACTCAAAAATTTAAATAATTAAATCAAAAGCATTAAACACAATTAAAAATTGATCAAAAGAAATTTAATACTAATGAAATAAGGGTTCACAGAATTTTTCTTCAATAATAATCTACTAAAAATAAAATAATTAAAACATGGAGTTCACCCTAGAATTGCAGAGAGATAATAACAAAATAACAATAATAATTGGAAGAATTACACCAAGAAATAAAATCAGGATCCTTGGATGTTGTCGGAGTGTCTGAAATAGCCGTCCGATCGAATCTCTCTCTCTCTCGTCGAAGCCCGCGAAGCTCACGACTTGCTGTGAAAGAAAACCAAACTTCAAGACACGAGTTGGGATGATGGCTTTTTCACGTATTTATAGGTGCGGACGGCCTTCAATTTGATCACGATCGTGATATCGTACGGTCGAATTTAATCTTGTGAGATAAAATTTGAGTTGATTTCGGCCGATAAACTTTATTTCTCTCTCTGAATCTCGGCCAAAACTATAAAGCTATTACGCCAAAAAGATAAATCCTTCTTATCTTTACTCCATTCAAATCTCGGCTAAAACAAAGATTTCCTTGCCTATTACGCCCAAAAAGATAAAATCTTTTATTTTACCCCCTTCATATCTCGACCAAAACAATAAAATGCTTCTGAATCTTGGCCAAAAAGGATGAATTGTGATCTCGGCCAAAACAAAGAATATTTGATCGTTACGCCCAAAAAATCAAGTTGCATTCGTTGTTACCCCCAATGAAGTAAGATGTAATTTATCCAACCATGAGATCATCTCGGCCGAAATATAATTTTTTACGACTGATTCATATTACCTGCAAAATAATTACAAGAATTAAGTAAATTCCTCTTTAGTTAAAATATTCAAAACATTAATAATCAAAATCGATAAATCCGGAATTATGACTAAAAGTGACTAAAAATGATGCATGCCATGAACAAATTACAGAAAAATTAATTAAAATAATAATCTAAAATATGTTGTATTTTGCATGCATCAAACTCCCCCAAGCTTAAAGTCTTGCTTGTCCTCAAGCAAAAACTCAAAGCAAAGCTTAAGAACAAGGGTTCCATCGTAGCTTCCATATTATCAACTGACTAATTTTCTCACACAGTTCTGCTGCAAACCTACTACTCAGTATCTCACCATTTTCCATGCACTTAGCTTCGTAGAGTTTCTGAAGGCTACACAAATTTAAACAATCTCAAATTCATCCTTGTAGAAAAATAAATTGTCTGTCAAATAATAGCATTAATATTGAACACATAAGTATTAATTTGAGCTTAACACTTTTTCTTTTTCCTTTTTTTCATTCATTTTCAATCATTTTAAAAGTTCTAATCTTCAAGCAGGATTGCACAAGGAAGTCGATGTAGCGGGCTTTGGACCGATGACTCCCAGACCAGATGGCCTTAGGGCAACAGGTGATAAGGCACCCCTCGAGTTTACTTGCCCGAACAATCAAGGTTCTGAATGAAGAGTTCAAACTTAGCCATGATTCAGTACTCCTATGCTTCTTCATATTCCACAAGATGGTCCTTGTAGCAAGCTTTTGATCGATGGATCCCAGAGCAGTTGCCCTTAGGTCGCCAGGCATGAACCCCTACGGATCTAATTATCCGAACACACCTTGGTTCCGGATAACACTTTTGTACCTACACATAACTGTATTCTTTTTTTTTCATTTGTTGGGGTTTAACTAACCCTTCTTTTTATTCACTTTTTTTTTATAAGCTCAAAACGTACTTGATATGGTCAATAAGAAGGCTACTACAATCAAGACTTAACAGAAATAAATAAAAAGGCATGAATATGATTTTGTCGTCTAGTAGTTCATAATTCTATTTAGCATAGGCACACAGACCATAAGTTTGATACTAAAATAGCAAGTGATAAGAAAGAAAAGAATTCAAATTTCATCAGTTAACGACATGTCTTTGAATTTTTCATTAAAAGAAAATTCAACTGGCGAAGGTGGATGGTAGCCGAGATGTCCTTGGCGCATATGACACTAATGGATACACCTCGACATGCGCATATGATCTGGCCGCTCGGCGGCCGATTTGGCGCGGGCGGCCGGATCTGCCGCCGCCGCTTTCGCCCCCGTCCATGGCTCTCGCCCCCCTCCGCCGCCGCTCTCGCCGAGGCTGCCACCGCTCTCGCCGAGGCCGCCGCCGCTCTCGTCCCCGTTCATGACTCTCGCCCCCCTCCGCCGCTCTCGCCCCCGTCCGCCGCTCTCGCCCACTTGGATGCCGCCGCCCTGACGCCGCTCTCACCCTCGTATGCCGCCACCGCACCGACGCCGTCGGACCCTCGCATGCCGCCGCCGCACGCCGTCTGTCGTGTGATTTTTTTATTTAGGATGAATATTATTGAAGTTTGAAATTTGAGAATGTAATTGATTCATGTCGATGTATGAAAAATGTAAATTGAGAATGTAATTGATTCATGTCGATTTAATTGATTCATTGTAAACATAATGTGTTCATGCCGATGTTGATTTATGAAAAATGTGATTTCATTGTAACGTGTTCTACATTTGGATAAATGATTCATGTCGATGTTGTAATGTGATATAAACGTACGTTCTGAGTATGTGATACAAACGTCCCGAGTATGTAATACAAACATTGTTTCCATTTCGAGAGTTATGAGCTCATCGTCGACGTCATTTATGAAATACAAACATGTCGTTCAAAGTGTATCAATCACGTCGTTCCGCGAATATGTGATACATATGACAAGACGAAGAAACATGTAAAAGTGTATCAATTCCAAACAAGCTTAACTAATTTCCGAACGCTTAGGATTACAAGTGACTTTGTCGGATTACATCCAAATCATCTACGCGGCGCGGCGAGTGACCGAGGCTGTGAGGCGACGGTGATCGCGGCGAGTGGGAAATGCGGCTGAGGCTGCGAGGCACTGGCGGCGGAGGCGGTGAGAGGGCGGTGGCGACGGAGGCTGCGAGTGGGCGAGGCAACGGCGAGAGCGGCGGAGGCTGCGAGAGGGCGGTGGCGACGGAGGCTGCGAGTGGGCGAGGCAACGGCGAGAGTAGCGGCCTCGGCGAGAGCGGCGGCGGCGGCCTCGGAGAGAGCAGTGGAGGGTGGCGAGAACGGCGGCGGCCTCGACGAGAGCGGTGGACGGGGGCGAGAGCAGCGGAAGGGGCGAGAGCGGCGGTGGCCTCGACGAGAGCGGCGGATGGGGGGCGAGAGCGGTGGCGGCCTCTGCGAGACCGGCAGCGGCCTCAGCGAGAGCGGCTGGGTGGCCAGATCCGGCCGCCCTCATCAGATCTGACGAGGGCAGTAAGGGGGGAGGACCCCCATTAAATCCATTAGCAAATCACCTCATTTTGCTCCGGACAGAAATCAACAAAGAAAGGTACCGGCTTGATGGGGTAGGCGGCTGAAGTCTCAGGCCATAGGGAGAAACATTACTTGGTGAAGAGAGCTCGTTCAGTTGAGGAAGTATCTCAGCCTAATATGCTGGAGTGTCGGCTGTAAAGAGGTAAGTCGACGAGGAACCTCAGCCGGAGTCAATGATTGTAGAGATTGCGGCCATAAGGAGTCGGGTGGCAGTGCTAGCTCGATGCACGGTGGCTCAGCCGTAAAGAGGTATGCTCGGCCGTAAGGATGAAGTTGATGAAGAACTTCAGCCGTAGTTGATGAAGCTCGGCCATAGGAGTAGATGAAGCTCGGCCGTAGTGTTGGTGGTCATAAGGAACGAGGGCGATGGTGCTTTTGGGCATAAAGGAGTGGGGGTGACGGCGTCAGCTTTCGTCCAGGCATAAGAGAGCAGCGGAGACTTTGGCAGTAAGAGGAGGGGCGACATGGCGGTGCAGTGGTCAGAGGGCGTAAGGGAGACCGCTTAATTGTCCGGGCGTAAGGGGTCGTCTTCGATCGCGGTGTGGAAGCTCGACCGTAAGGAACAGGGGGCGTGATGCGGTGCTTGATTTGAAAAACACGAGAAGGGGTAAGAATTTATGGAAGATGGGCGTAAACTTACATGTTCCTATGTGATGGCATGCAGTGAGGAGTCTTGTCATTAGAGCTGGGCCGATTTCCAAGGCAATTCGTGCGTGGTGCCTTTTCACGTCTCGTGGTCAGCTGGGGCGATGTGACAGCTCGGCCGTAATGGGAACTGGTGGCATAGCGTAATAGTGTGGCACTAAATGTCTCGCCTCATCCAGGGTCATGTGGCAGTCGGTGTGGCATCTCGGCCGTAAGAAGAACGTTTGGCGTTTACGAGGGCGCAATAGCTGCCTTGACAAGTCTTTCATGTCGGTGTTAGGTGGTGCTCGGCCGTAAGGAAGAAACAGGTGGCGTGGTGGTGATGTTGGCGTGGTCATCGAGGTGATGCTCGGCCGTAATATATGCGGTAATGAAGACCGACAGTGAGCTTGTCCGGGTGTAAGAGTTTGGCTCCGGTTCGGGCGTAAGGAAGCAAGGGCGGAGGTGTTGGATTTTATGCCCTGTTGTCATCGTGCTGTTGCATACTCCGATATACATAATGCCCACTATCTTGAATGATATTTATCCAAGTTCTCTTCGCAAAATAAAGTATCAATCAAATGACTCCATAAAAAAAATAAAGAATACAAAATATCACCCAACTAATTATAACTAACTAAATTATTGATCAACAACTAATTAAAGATTAATCTAAAGTGAGAGAAAAAATAGTTCTGATTTATAGTCGTCAGCTTGGCTTAGACGAATCGAGATTTTGATGGTAAACAGATTAATCATAGACAAATTTTGATAATATGTGTCATCATGATAGAGTTTAAGTCTATGTCCAATAACTTTAAATTTTTGCTTATGATCTAATGATTCAATTTCAAATGTTCCAAAAGGTGAACAATTGACTATGACATAAGGGCTGGTCCATCTTGATTTGAGTTTTCCAAGAAATAATTTGAGTTCGCTATTGTAAAAAAGCACACGTTGACCAGGTAAAAATTCTTTATGTTTAATATGCAAGTCATGTAATTTTTTAGTGCGTTCTTTATATAGTTTACTATTCTCATATGCATGTCGAAATTCATCCAGCTCATTTAATTGTAATAACCTTTCTGCTTGTGATGATTTTGCATCCATATTTAAAAATTTCGTTGCCCAATAAGCCTTGTGTTCTAGTTCCACTGGAAGGTGACATGATTTTTCAAAAACTAATTTATAAGGAGAGGTACCTATGGGTGTCTTAAAAGCTGTTCTATATGCCCAAAGTGCATCGTCAAGTTTCAAGGACCAATCCTTCCTGGATGAGTTCACAGTTTTCTCTAAATCCTTTTAATCTCTCTATTTGAAATTTCCACTTGTCCACAAGATTGGGCATGATAAGGTGCTAAAAAAATGTTTGACTCCAAATCTGTTAAGAAAAGTTGACATTATTTTATTACAGAAATGTGTGCCATTGTCACTTATGATAGTCCTAGGTGTTCCAAATCGAGTAAAAATATTTTTTCTTAGAAAGTTGGCAACTACCTTAGCTTCATTTGTTGGTGTGGCTACAGCTTCCACCCATTTAGACACATAGTCAACCGCCACTAAGATGTATTGATTGTTAAAGGATTTCAATGCCCCAAACATAAAAAATATCACATTGTAAAATATTTGTGAGAGGCATTTCATCTCAACGAGAAATATTACCTATCCTTTGGCATTTGTCACAATACTTATAGTAGTTTCTTGCATCTCTGTAAATGGTTGGCCAATATAGTCCACATTCAAGTACCTTAGCTGTTGTTCGATTGGGTCCAAAGTGACCTGCAGCTTGTCCATCATGGCAATGACTTAAGACATTCTCAATCTCATCTTCGTGAACACATCTTCCAATTACTTGATCTGCACATAATCGAAAAAAGTAAGGATCTTCCCAGTGATAATTCTTGACATCAGATAAGAATTTCCCTTTTTGATGAGTGGACATGCCCTTTGGAATGTATTGTCCTGCAAGATAATTAGCAAAATCAGCGAACCATGGTGTAGTGTTAGAAATTTGAAAAATTGTAGAGATAGAAAAAAGTTTTTCATCTGGAAATTCTTCAAGTATGTTTGTGACTTCTCCTGGAGATGATTCCAAATGGGATAAGTGGTAAGCTAACAAGTTCTCAGTCCCTTTTTTGTCTCTTACTTTAACATCGAACTCTTGCAAAAGTAGTATCCATCGAATTAATCTAGGTTTGGCATCTTGTTTGCTCATCAAGTGCTTGATGGCTGCGTGATCTGTGTAGACAATAATTTTTGAACAAATTAGATATGATCTAAACTTGTCAAAAGCAAAAATAACAGCAAGAAACTTCTTCTCTGTTGTTGCATAATTTAGTTGGCCAGTATTCAATGTTCGGCTTGCATAATATACAACATGAAAGGTTTTATCTTTTCTTTGCCCCAAAATAGCTCCTACGACACCATCACTCGCATCACACATCAGCTCGAATGGTAAAGACCAGTCTGGTGCTACAATAGAAATTAGCATTTCTTTTAACATATTAAAGGCAGCAAGGCAATCTGAATTAAAATCAAATTTTGTATCCTTGGCAAGAAGATTAGTTAAAGGTTTAGCCAATTGTGAAAAATCTTTGATAAAACGATGATAAAATCTTGCATGCCCAAGGAAGCTTTGAATGCCCTTCACATTGGTTGGAGGAGGCAGATTTATAATAACATCTATCTTGGCCTTATCCACTTCAATTCCTTTTGCTGAGATTTTGTGGCCAAGCACTATACCCTCCTTAACCATGAAATGACATTTCTTCCAGTTAAGGACCAAATTTGTTTCTTAACATCACTGCAAAACTAGAGATAAGTTATCCAAATAGTTATTAAAAGAGCTACCAAAAAGTGTAAAATCATCCATGAAAACTTCGAGTATCTTCTCATTCATATTTGCAAAGATTGACATCATGCATCTTTGGAATGTTGCATAGACCAAATGTCATCCTTCTATAGGCAAACGTTCCATATGGACATGTGAACTTTATCTTTTCTTGATCCTCAGGTGCTACTACTATTTGATTGTATCCATAATAGCAATCTAGAAAATAATAATAGCTATGACCTGCAACACGCTCAAGCATTTGGTCAATAAAAGGTAACAGAAAATGATCTTTGCGGGTAGCATCATTAAGCTTCCTATAGTCTATACAGACTCTCCATCCTTTAACTGTTCTTTGAGGTACCAATTCATTATTTTAATTACTTACCACAGTGATTCCTCCTTTTTTAGGGACTACCTGTACAGGACTTATCCATGAACTATCAGAAATGACATATATAATACCTGCATCAAGGAGTTTGATGACCTCCTTCTTCACAACTTCCCTTAAAGTTGGGTTGAGCCTTCTTTGATATTGAGCAACTAGTTTGGCATTTTCCTCCATAAAAATTTTATGCATGCAAACAGTAGGTGATATTCCCTTTATGTCTGAGATCGACCAGGCAATTGTTCTTTTGTGTTGCCTCAGCACTTCTAAAAGTTTGTTTTCCATGTCACTTGTCAAATCAGCAGATATGATAACTGGATAAGTGTCATTTTCAAGAAAGGAATATCTTTAATGAGATCGAAGTTCTTTAAGTTCAAATTTTGGAGGACAATCCATTTTTTCGATTTCCTCCTCGAGCGTCTTTGTTGTTATTGGTGCATTATCCTCTTCCACAATTTCTCTGGAATCCTCCATCATTTCCAAAGCTTCCTTAGCATATGAATCTGAAACAAAATTTGCAACAATATCATCAAAAGCATCAGTCGTGTCATCATCTAAAGAATCAATGGCATAACATGATGAGTGATCAAAAGGTTGTTTGAGAGAATTTTTTATATTGAAAGTGATGTCTTCATTGTTGACGCGGAGTGTGAGCATCCCTTGTTGAACATCTATGAGTGCATTTCCTGTTGCTAGGAATGGTCTCCCGAGGATGAGGGGGTTTTTTCATCTGCCTTCATATCCAGAACAATAAAATCTGCAGGAAAAATAAATTTATCAACTTTTGCCAAAACATCTCTTAATATTTCTCGGGGTCTCTTGCATGAAGAATCTACAAATTGAAGAGTCATGCTTGTTTCTTCAAGTTCTCCATAAACTAGCTGCACAAATATAGAGTAAGGCATTAAACTTATACTAGCACCAAGATCACATAAAGCTTGTGCATAAAAGAATTTTCCTGTAGTGCAAGGTATGGTGAAGGTTCCAGGATCTTTCATTTTTCTAGGTATATCTCGATCATAAATGGCACTACACTCCGATGTCAACATTACTCTCCCAGTGTTTTCAAACTTTCTTCTTGAAGATAATATATCCTTCATGAATTTAGCATAGCTTGGCATCATCTGTAAAGCTTCATGAAAAGGAATATTAATAGATAATTGCTTCAGAATATCAAGAAAGTAAGAAAATTACTTATCTAGTTGTTCTTTGCGAAATTTCTGTGGATAGAGCAGATCCTTTATGTTGCTGGTATTTTTTGAATTGTCAGTTTCTTTTTTCTTCAGGTTGATATCCTCAGTGGTTTGATCTTGTGTCTTTGATGCTTCAGTTTCTTCATTATGATCAATTACTCTTGGCGGGGGATCTGATACTAGATTTCTTAATTGTCTCCCACTTCTAAGAGTCACAGCTTTAGTCTCTTCTTTAGGATTTTTCTCTGTATTGCTTGGAAGAGCCCCTAGTGCACGACCTGCCATCATATTGGCCATCTGCCCTATTTGCATTTCTAAATTCCTAATTGTAGCATCTTGATTGTTTGCCCTTGTTTCCATTGTCTTCTGCACGGTTTGCATAGTGTCAATAACTCTTGCCATCATCTCTTCCATGGGATTAGTCGATTGTTGAGCAGGAGCTTCTTGTTGCCTTCTCAAAAGTGTATAATTTTGTGGATGAGCTTGATTCTGAAATTTCTCAAAAACTTGCCCTTGATTTGACATGTAAGGAAACTTCTGATTGTTCCTCCAACCATAGTCATTGTTCCTGAAAAATGGATTGGAGACAAGGTTAGCATTTTCAATTTGATCAAGATTAGAAATGTTACCTTGAGGACAATAATTGCTCGCGTGTCCTCCTCCACAGTTGTTGCACACCATTAATGACATCATCTGCTCAAATTTTTGATTAAGTGACTCCAGCTGAGTCACTACTTCAGAAGAATTTCTACTTTTTCTAGCATGCACATCATGAGTTCGACGAGGTGGTCTCCTTTCTTGGCTTGACTTGAGGGCTACAACTTCAATAATATCTTGTATCTCACTAGGGCATTTAGATCCGAGTACTGTCCCTCCCGCTGATTGGTCGAGCTTATCTTGATCTGCAGCTCGCAATCCATGATAAAAATCTTCCAACACTTGTCATTTTAGAATTTTATTGTCAAGAATTCTGGCTAACAGTTCCTTATATCGTTCCCAGGCCTCATATAATGTCTCATTGTCATCTTGACCAAATGCCCTTAATTCTCTTCTATATTTGCCTGCTTTTTGTGGTGGACAATATTTTCTAACAAACTTTTCTACCAGCTCCAACCATGAGTGAACTGATCCTGCAGGCAAAGTTTTGAACCATGTAGAAGCTTTGTCACGTAAGGATTGTGGAAATAATAATAAATGAATAACTTTAGTAGAAATATTATTATTGAGTGGCAAGAAATTTGTCAAGGTGATCGTGAGGGTCTTCATGAAATCCTCCTCCAAATTGAGATGCTTGTAACATCCTCACGATTGCCGGATTGATCTCAAAATTATTTGCATTAATTTCAGGCAGCACAATGCATGATTCTCGAACATTATATCTGGCCGAGACATATTCTCTCATAGAAAGCTCTGCTTCATCTTCTCGTCGATTATTTTATGGCGGAACTAGTTCATTTCGTTGCTCATTGTTGCGTGCTTGTTCAGCCATTCTTCTTATATCTCTTCTTAATCTGCGAGTAGTTCTTTCAATTTCAGGATCAAATTCCAAAATTCGATTTCAACTCCTAGTCCGTTTATCAGAAGATTCCAGGATTGGTTGTGATAAATATTCAGTAGTACCTGCAACAACCAATTTTTAGTAAGATAAAAGAAAAAAATAAAATAAAAATATACAAAAAGAAATAAAAAGAAATACAGATAATAGGTCACGAAGAAATAAGATTTAAATCGATATAAGTCTTTCGGCCATCATTGAAAATTCATCATTAAAATTAATTTCTGAGAGGAATTTATTAGAAACCTAATTACGGTCGCCAAACTTCACAGAAGATTATCGAATACGGCAAACAGTAAAACTCGAAATATTCTTCAAACAGATCGGAACGGTCAAAAGAAACCACTTCAAATTCCAAATATTAACATCTCGGCCGAAAGTAAATCAATTCGGTAGTCGTAAAAAAATTCATGCACTCATTTGGTCGTAAAACTTAACCATGTTGTCAACATTATGGACGCAAAAGCAATAATCAGCAAAACTAGTTTCGGTTAATGAACAATTGCTCGGCCGCCAAACATATCTCGGCCGAAATTGAATTAGTTGAGAAATAGAATAACCCGAGGCTCGTTCGGCCGTAAAAACCATGAAACAATGTCGAAAGGGATTAATCAACGTGAAGGCGTAAAACTTGTTGGATTATGGCCGAAACAAAGTCATAAGATGGCATAAAAATTAACACGGTGATGAATCATCTCGGCCGAAAGTTATCAGGGTTTCGCCAAAACAAAAATCAAATGAAACTTGAGAAAGAAAAATCCACAAATAAAACAGACCGAAACAGGGTCAAATCAATATGATTAATCATGACATAAAACAAAGTTTAAAACATTATGGCCGCAAAGCAGTTTAGACAATAAAAAAAAGCAGTTGGTATTAAAAAAAATCCAAGGCGTAAAAAGAACATGAGATATGTGCGGGAAATCTATCGGTCATAAAATCATGCATTTAATCGAATTCTTAATTAATCCAATGCGCAAGAAAGAAATGAATTCGATATCATGGATAAAGTCAACTTTCGGCCGTAAAACTCAGATAAAGTTTGTCAGATAAATAGAGTATTTTGCGGGCGTAAAAACTTTTTCGAAGCCATTAAAGCTGAAACAAGGTCAAATCAATATAGATTACTCATGGCGTAAAACAACGTTCGGATAAAACATTACGGCCGTAACACAGAAGAGAATTCAATCGATATTGCGAGGTCGTAAAACCAGTAAAGCTGACAAAATATATCACGGTCATAAAAACATAAGTCGACGGTGTAATTCGAAAAATTTAATCGGCGTCAGAATTTAAGCCAAAAGTCAACAAATTTTAAAAATGTCGTGACCTTTATCTGCAAAAGAAAAATGTTAGTTTATTCACAAAACAAAATAATAATAAAAATAATTAAAACAAATAGTACATATTTACAAAAGTTATTTACAATTAAATTACATCTCCTAATAATTCATAAAATCAGAAATTAATAAAATATTCCCCGACAACGGCGCCAAAAACTTGATGCATAAAATGATGTAGCAAAGTAAAATCGCTAGCAAGTGCACTAGTCGCTCAAGTAATATAGTAAAAAGGAGTAAAGAGTGTCGAACCCACGAGAAATATTATTAATAAAATATCTGAATTTATAAATTAATAAGAGAAGAAAAACATGGATTTTTGGAAAAAAAAGGTTTTGTAAAATAAGAGAAAATAAGATAAAGATAAGATAATAGTGTTGAAGTTGGTCTTACGATGATAATAAATTAAGCATAAACATGTGAACCAGAAGAGATAAATTAAAAATCTTAAGATGGATTATGAATTTTACCAGGTTATTAATTTACAAGATTAACATCACAGAGTCCACAAACTGGTAATTTTGCTATTTAATCCGGCAAATCAAACTATCTTAAATTTAATCAAAACTGATGTCTCACATACTGGTATTCATCATATGAGATTAAAATTAAGATGTATTAATATGAAAATCCTAGACTATTAATCACTCCACAAACTGGTATAGATTAATCGACCACATAGATCGAATTATCCACACACTAGTTATTAGATTTATGTCAATTTTTAATTTTATAATAAATCAATTAATTTAACTAAATAATATCTGAAATTAAATAGTCCACAAACTGGTAATTACTTAAATAAAAAATTTAAATAATTAAATCAAAAGTATTAAAGACAATTAAAAATTGATCAAAAGAAATTTAATACTAATGAAATAAGGGTTCACAGAATTTTCCTTCAATAATAATCTCCTAAAAATAAAATAATTAAAACATGGAGTTCATCCTAGAATTGCAGAGAGATAATAACAAAATAACAAAAATAATTGGAAGAATTACACCAAGAAATAAAATCAGGATCCTTGGATGTCGTCGGAGCGTCTGAAACAGCCGTCCGATCGAATCTCTCTCTCTCGTCGAAGCCCGCGAAGCTCACGACTTGCTGTGGAAAAAACCAAACTTAAAGGCATGAGTTGGGATGATGGCTTCTTCACGTATTTATAGTGCAGACGGCCTTCAATTTGATCACGATCGTGATATTGTACGGTCGAATTTAATCTTGTGAGATAAAATTTGAGTTGATTTCGGCCGATAAACTTTGTTTGTCTCTCTGAATCTCGGCCAAAACTATAAAGCTATTACGCCCAAAAGATAAATCCGTCTTATCTTTACTCCATTCAAATCTCGGCCAAAACGAAGATTTCCTTGCCTATTACGCCCAAAAAGATAAAATCTTTTATCTTTACCCCTTCATATCTCGACCAAAATGATAAAATGCTTCTGAATCTCGGTCAAAAAGGATGAATTGTGATCTCGGCCAAAACAAAGAATCTTTGATCGTTACGCCCAAAAATCAAGTTGCATTCGTTGTTACCCCCAACGAAGTAATATGTAATTTATCCAACCATGAGATCATCTCGGCCGAAATATAATTTTTTACGACCGGTTCATTTTACCTGAAAAATAATTACAAGAATTAAGTAAATTCCTCTTTAGTTATAATATTCAAAACATTAATAATAAAAAATGATAAATATGGAATTATGACTAAAAGTGACTAAAAATGATGCATGCCATGAACAAATTACAGAAAAATTAATTAAAATAATAATCTAAAATATGTTGTATTTTGCATGCATCAAAGGGGAAGAAAGTGGTGGTAAAAGGTAGAAGGTAAAGGATAAGAAGGCAAAGGAAAACCGACTTACCAAGTTGGCCAAAGAGTGGGACCAAATTGCCCTTAATATTTGCCTTATTTAACTACCCTCCATTTGGATTCAAATAAAATATTTAGAAAAATAAATAACCAAGGAATCGAAATCTAAATTTTTGTCCGAAGAACAAAAATCGCGATTTCACAGATTTTTTAATTTTGTGTCTGCGTTTTACCTAACTCACACACCTCCTAAAAATTCTTAAAAATCACTTTTAGAATCCTTTCATATATAGGAACAATTACCGGAACTTTAATTTTCCAAATTTTCACTTTTCCGAAAATCACATTTTCATGCCTTAAGTAAATTTCCATCGCTTTCGCACTTTAGTTGCTATTGAAATGTAAGTCAACATCACCTTCATAGAGATTATCAATAAGATAATATAGCATCACATTCATACAACTAATCATGCATGGTTAACTTAGGGATATTACAACTCATTTGTAACTTTTAATAAAGTTTTAGTTATTTTTCTTGTAGGTTATTAATGGCTCAGTCACATATTTAAAAATTCGAGATTTGGGTCTTGGACCGAGGAAACAAGTTCATAGTTATTGTGGCGTTATAGTTAATGGATATAGATTCCATATAAAAGAATATAGTCGACAATGTTCAACTGTTAATAACGACATATGTGTTATAGGAAGCACGTACGGGGACAACGACTTCGATTACTACGGCATTATAGAAGACATCATAGAATTGTCTTATTTTGGAAAATCGAACAAAGTCATGGTGCTAAAATGCCATTGGTTCGATTCAGAGAAAGGAGTTTAGATCGATCAAAAGTTTAAATTGGTGGATATTAATTGTCGATCGAGACTTCAGTCATATGATCCATTCATATTGGCGGAACAAGTGGAACAAGTGTACTACATAAAGTACCCATCGAAAAAAACTAAGGATGAATGGTGGGTGTCATGTAAGTAGAATATTCTTAGCAGAAACAATGGTAGATGATAATGAAACATCATTCGTATATAACGATGAGCCTGTAGATGATTACTATCAAGAAGATCGAGTGCATGAGACAATTGATATACCCGATGGAGTTGACAATATTCAATTAGTCGATGACGCTGAGCCAATGGAAGAGTTCAATGCAAATGACCTCTTACAAGTGAACTTTGACAATTTCATTGATGATGACTCGAATCAAGATTATAGCGATGACGACGAAGATGATGAAAATGAATCAGAATACGAAATAAGCGAATGAATCCCTTAGTTCTTCTAATGACACAAGCTTGTTACTTTTTTTAGTTATATATGGTTACTAATAATAACAAAAGTTTGTTACTTTTTTTCAGTCATGGTTACTAGAGGTCGAGCTTTTGGATCATCTCGCTCTTCTAGGCATTCAATCCAGATGAGTGAGCCATCATGATCACCGAGTATTATATTTATTGTCAGTTGCTTATAATAGTTACATTCATTTTTTTTAATAATGTCAGTTGCTCCGCCACTTACGGGGCACGTAGCCGGATAATCACATAGTAGACGATCGATTGGTGGGTCGTCTCCATGTATCACTCCAGATACGTGTCACATAGTAGGCGATACATAGTAGGTGATACAGTTTCTTAATTATTTTGTTTTTGTGACAGTTGCTCCATCGTCAACGAGGCACATAGTCGGGACGTCATGATCGCACGACAATGATCGACATATCACACCAAGTTATTTTTTGTATATTCCATAAATTTAAATACATGCAAGTATTTTAAATATTTTTTTATGATGGCCACCACTGAGATTACCGGACGTTTCACTACATTTTAGCATTGGCGAGGGACATCTTACCCTAGGTGATATATTTATTATTATTAAAATTATATTTCTCAATTACTCACATTAATCATTTTTTAATAATGTCAGTTTCTATGCTGCCGATAGCACAAGCACCCAGCTTGTCACATTCTGACGAGTCAGACTGCCACAGATCATGCAGCGATAGATATCACGCGAGGTGAGAACTTTACAGTACATATATCAATTATCACTAGTTTAATTTCATATGACACTAATTGTAATATTCCAAGATTTTATCTCATAAATAATTAAGTGATTGAGCATTTAAGTTAGTTATTTACCAATTTAATGCTAGTGCACAAATTTTCATCAAGTAATTAATGAGAATTGAAAAAGGGTTACTTGGCTTAATTAAGATTTTAATAAGTAACTCCTTCATCCAAGTTCAATAAAATTATTATATTATAATGTCGGTATATAATAAATTAATTATTATAACTAATTAAACATCATGTGGAAATTTTGAATAATTAGTCATGTATTAAATGACTCCACTTCCTAATTATATATAGATTGGTAATTAATTAATTAATTCTCAAGATTTCTTCGATACAACAACAACAACAACAACAAAGCCTTATCCCACTAGGTGGGGTCGGCTACATGGATCATACGACGCCATTCCGCTCTATTAGTAACCAAACCTTTCGGTATATTATTCACCAATAGATTTTGCTCTATTAGTTCGCCAAGTGCCTGCCTTGGCCTCCCTCTCCCTCTTTTAATCGGACTCCAGATTATTTGATCTACTCTTCTTACTGACGCATCTAATGGTCTTCTCTGAACATGACCAAACCACCTCAAATGATTCTCTACCATTTTCTCACTAATAGGAGCCACTCCGACTCGTTCACGTATATGGTCATTCCTAAACTTATCTAATCTTGTATGACCACACATCCATCTCAACATCCTCATTTCGGCTACCCCTACTTTACGTTCATGTTGTCCCTTCATAGCCCAACATTCACTACCATATAACACTGCTGGCCTTACAGTAGTACGATAGAATTTTCCTTTAACTTTATTGGGTACTTTTTTATCACAAAGAACTCCAGTGGCTTTCCTCCACTTACACCAACCAGCTTGAATTCTATGATTAACATCGTCATCAATCTCACCATCTTGTCTTACAATTGATCCTAAATATTTAAACTTTGTCACTTGAGGAATTATATCCTCCCCTAGCCTAACTTTCAAATCGTCTCTAAGTTATTTATTTGTGAAATTGCTATGCATATATTCTGTTTTATTCCTACTTAAACGAAAACCCTTTGACTCCAACGTATTTCTCCATATTTCCAATTTTGTGTTAATCTCTTCTCTTGATTCCGCTAAAAGTACTATATCATCCGCAAATAGCATGCACTTAGGTACCTCCTCTGTGATACTCTCGGTTATAGCATCGATAACTAGTTAAATAGATACGGGCTTAAAGCTGATCCTTGATGTAGGCCAATTCCTATAGAAAATTCATTTGTCTCACCTCCGGGTGTCCTAACCCTAGTCAATGCCCCATCGTACATATCTTGTATTACCTTAATGTAGGCAACACTCACCCTCTTCTCTTGCAAGGCTTTCCAAAGTACATCCCTTGGTACCCGATCATACGCCTTCTCTAAGACAATGAAAGCCATATGTAAGTCTCTTCTCCTACTTCGATATTTCTTCATCATCCTCCTTAGTAAATAAATCGCCTCTGTAGTGGATCTTCCTGGCATGAACCCAAATTGTCTCTCAGAAATACTAGTCTCCATTCTCAATCTATGCTTAATCACTTTTTCCCATAATTTCATTGTGTGACTCATAAGTTTAATCCCTCTATAATTTACACAATTCTGAATATCCCCTTTATTTTTGTAAATAGGAACTAATGTACTTAATCTCCAATCATCAGGCATCTTTTTCGACCGTAAAATCTCAAGATTTCTTCGATAACTTATTAAATTTTATTTTGTGGATTAATTATTATTCTTATACTTATTGTTAAATATATTTTAGAACTAAATTATAATTAGTTATTTAACTTGATATTTGATTTTACTCTCTTTATCCTAACTGATTTATGTAACACCACAAAATTTTACCCCCAAATGCCTAGGGCAATTAGGTCATTTCGTCAGTGTTAGCTCGTTCGCCATACATCATCATGATAAAATGACAAAGATAACTATTGAGGAAATAACACTAATCATCAAAACAAAACTTATATTTTCAGCGGAAGTCTTAGATAAAAACCATTGCAATTAATGTCATAGGAAAACTAATAGTTCGTTAATCAGGAAAATATCTCTAAAACAATAGCCTAACATACTCATGACATTATTCATTAGCCCCATGTGCAACATCATCATCATGAGTTGAGTCAGCCACCCATCCAAGCATATCAGTTACCTGCACGGATCTAGGGTGTAGGGTTTACCAATTAGAGTATGTAAAGGCCATGCAATGATATGCATCCTAAGTAGGATATACATGACATATATAAAACAGTTCATGTGCATGAAATAAACATGCCTGAGTGCATGTCATAATCGTATGATGCACATGTCAATACCTCGTATCATATCATCAGTGTAAATCAGTTATAGTAATATGTATAGACATGTAACCATGTAACAGTGAGTACATCATTCAGTCAATAATAGTAGGCATACCAAGTGACTAGAACTTGTCCTTACCTTGCCTCAGTAATATCCTCAGAGCTGCTTCATAACCCGTTGGATTCCCACTTTTGTGGTCATCAGTCTTTTCAGTCAGTCAGTTCAGTAACAGTCTTTGAACTTATCAATAATTGAAGAATCAAGTCGTTTCCCTCTAATAGGCTAACTAGGCCTTTGAGCCGAGGCTCCATCACCCGAAGGTCAATGGGAATATACATACCGTTACTGATAAGATACAGTTATTCTCTCAGAAAATAATTTTAGGGGGAAATTCTAACATAATGGTGTAGGGCACAATATTTTATGAGGGAAATTCTAACATAATGGTGCAGGGCACAATATTTCCTATCATTAGTTTGAGGGGCGACAAGTAACAGTATTCTTCAATTGGGTTCATTATTATCACAGTCATCAAACAGTTTACGTCGGTCAGTCTTCAGATTTAAACCTAGTTACGACTGTCCATGCAATTCGTGCATGTAGGTTCATATACAATCATCAATAAGTAATACATAATAGTAAATACCTTAAAAATAACTTAAATTCGATCTTTGAACTGTCATGGTCATGATTGGTTGGTCACAGCCATGATAGAGCCCAATCTTCTCCTCTATCTGTCACGGTCTTGACCAACATGGTCACGGCCGCACTAACCCTGTCACGGCCATGACACTATTATATGAATAAAACAAATTTCTATAAAAGACAAAAACTCTAAAAAAGTAGGACTTTTGCTTATGACTAATTAAAATCTTCAACGTCAATAGATTGCTTGGGACAATCAATCGGTGGAGGAGGTTTCTATTTTTTTCTTTTGAAAAAAAAATAGAAACCTTAAAGGAAAGTCCTTTTTTTTAATAGATATAGATTTCTAATTCCAAAACAACAAAAACGAATTAAGTAAACAAACAATTCCAACGGTGTCACAGTCATGGGCGTGACATATGTTCATCACGGCCGCGACAGACGTCCATTTTTATCTGCGTAGCGCTTTCACACTCAATTTTTGCCCGATTTTCACCTGATTTTGATCAAATCTTTTGGGCTGTGTTTCGAATGGGAATTTTGAAAAGTTAGTTCTCGAGAACTAATCGATGTGATAGAAAAGTTTAGGTTGGTGTTTGGATGAAAAAGTGCAATGATGATGATTTAAAAAGTTGATTTGATGGATAAGTTTTAGGGGGTGTTTGGTTAAAAAAATAAGAACTAAGAATATAATTTATTATTTTATGAGGTGTAAAATTATAGCAAAAAATAATATGTTATTAATATTATAATTTACATAAATCATTATATTATTAATTTTATTTTTATTTATTTTGATTAAATATTTTAAATATTATTAATATTATAATTTACATAAATTGTTATATTATTAATATTATTTTTATTTATTTTGATTAAATCTTTAAAATATTATTAATATTATAATTTACTTTAAAAAATTGAATAGTTTAATTAATAAAATATTTATTAATTATTACAACTAAATATTTTATAAATTTTTATTAATAACATTTAATAAATTATTTTATAATATGATTAATAATGTATTAATAAATAACTAAATAATATATACTTATATTATTATATAATTGTAACTTACTTAGAATACCATAACTAATAATTTAATTATATTATACTAATATCATACTAGTTAATTTTTATTATGATATATGATAAGTAAAATAAATAAAAATATTTACGTTAAGATTTAAACGAGAAAATATATTTTTCATAATAAATAATAATGGAAAATTATATTTATTATAACACTAAGTAAATTTTAATAAATAATTAATGTACTTCTTTTGTTATTATACCTAAATAAATTATAAATTTATGATAATATAATATAATATATATTATAAGTATATAATATATATGTATATAATATAATACATACATATAACAATATTATTAAAATAATAAGTTATAGGTCTAAAAGTAGCTCCACCTACTTTTAGACCTATAACAAAAAAATAAAAAAAATAGGGTGTTCTTGCTATTAGCAAAAACTTTCAAGAACTTTATGGCTGGAACATTTGTTCCAGCCGTCCATCACGTGACGAGAACTTTGCAAGTTGTCGTCACATGATGTGTTTGGCTCAAGTTCTAGAACTTGGGCAAAATTCTAGCCCAAGTTCTAGAGCCAAACACAGCCTTGGGGAAAACATCTTGAACATTATGAACGATTCATACATGATTTACAAGCAATAAAACATCATAAATCGGATCAAAACATATAAAATCATGCATTTCTCAAGATTTAGGGTTCTCCCCTCAAAGCATAAGAAAATCTCTAATAATGGATCCTAGCATATAGATCTAACCATGAAATATAAGAACAATATCAGATCTGTAAAAATCATCATCAAATCCCTCGATAGGAGCAAGGTGCCCTATTGCTCTCAATCAAGTCAATAAACATTAAGAGGGGGAGAGGGGTTGGATCCCATTTACATACCTTGATCTTGGATCTTCCTCCTCTTTCTTCCTCATCTTCTTTCTCTCCTTCCTTCTACCTGATCTCCTCTTTCTCCTTCCTCAAGCCCTAGTCACCAAGGTTTGGATTAAATAGAGAAAGAGAGAGAAAAGAGGCCATATATAGGGGGAAATCATGAGGGTTTGGACAAAAAGTCCAAATTACCCTTGATGAAAAAATCAGGATATTACATCCTCTCCCCCTTAAAAGAAAATTCCTCCTCGAATTTTAAACTATAACATAGAACACTTACCAAATAATCTTGGATACTATTGTTTCATTTATTTTTCTAATTCCCATGTCACTTCGGTTCCATTGTGGTGCTTCCATGCAATCTTCACCACTTTATTCCTTAAACGATGCCCTCCATACTCTAGTATCTTTGTAGGATACTCTTCATATGTGAGGTCTTCTTTGATGTTGGTTCTTCAATCACAAGCACATGGGAGCTATCATATGTATATTTACGAAGCATAGATACATGGAAGACATTGTGGATCCTGACATATGAAGGAGGCAATGCTAGTTTGTATGTTTCTTCTCCAACCTTTTCCAGAATCTCAAATGGTCCAATATACCCAGGAGTGAATTTTCCATTTATGCTGAATCTTATGACTCGTTTGGTAGGAGACACCTTTAACAGTACGTGTGTAACGCCCCGAAATTCGACCCCACCACATGGCGAGATCTCCTTTCGGTCATTACTTTCTTTGGTCTTTCTTTGACTCTTTTATTAACTCAAATGGTCAATAAGAGTGACACGTAAGCGGAAGACTTAAATAACAAATATTACACAATAATATAAAGAAATGCGGAAGCTAAATAAAACAAAAGGTACATCAATGTCTCACATAGCATATAAAGGTCCATGCCATAATACAACACTATAGGTTCCATCCAAATGAAAATACAACTCGATATGCTAAAAGATAAAGACTCTATCTAGACCATACGATAACCATGTGCACACGCCACTAAGCTGTAGTCGCCGCACACACAACAACACGGCACACATCAATATCAAGTACCTGTGGGGATCACACAGGGGAGCAAGCTCAACCGTTAGCATAAAGCTAAGTGTGAGTTCGTATAAATCATAGATTAGTTCCATCAGAATAAACATGAGGTAATCATGGAAATCAAGTATAAGAATGAATCATAATGGAGGAGTCGATAAGAGGATCATAGTTCATACCTTTTCATTTTCTTTCTTCTTCATGTTCAGTTACAGGTTCATTATTCATATTCATGGTTCTTATTCATATTCATGTTCATAAGTTGGAAGAGCTCTCCAATTTTAGGGAATACCATTGCAGGTACACAAGTGTGAATCTGACCATGGTGTGCCAGTGGGGGATCAGTGCCACGACGAGTGTCCCGTCGGGCAAGATGACCTCGTATAAAATGGAAACATTTGTAGGGGAGAGACTCCCATTTAGATAGAGCAATTGGTAACCCTCCATCATGTCTTATAAACCATGGACCTATCTTTTGATCACTCATATCAATCAAGGACGTAGGGAGCAAGAGTGGCTCCAAATTATATGAATTATTCTTGGGAAAAGATATGATCATGTGAACAGATGACAACCAAATCATAATGGTTTCTGATAGTCTATATTCATAAAATCCTCTGTCCAAGGTTATGATTTAATAATGTCATTATGGGAAGGGTAAATTCGAGGCATAGAAGGAAAGATTAACTTAATAAAACTTATACGAGGATAAGCACAGTCCAAACCACACAGATAACAAGATAATGAGATTTAACTCTAATTACTACATCATGCGTACTCACATGCATATGCCACAGTAGTCATGAAAAATGTTGCTGGCGCATTTTCTAGGACATGGAGTGTGTCTTTAATGCTGCTAATGAATTTGATGGGCAAAAATATTTAGTAGGTGAAAAATGTGAGTAATACATTCCCTGGGTGCAACGTATGATAACATAAGTAAATAGATATATATTTTTGGAGGGGGAAACATCACATAATCATGCAAAGATTCTGTAGCTGACACCAACATACGTATGCAAGAAAGTACACCATATTTGCATCCAATACAAAACTGCAATAGATACTAAAAATCCATATCATGTATTACCCACTAAATGTCACTTCATTGTATGTACTGTAATGTTTATAGTAACACCATAATGATGCCCATGCACCCAAACTTACAGGATGTTGCCATATGCTACAAGTATCAGGATGATGCGAATGACATCTAAGGTAATGAAAAGAAATGGAAATTTGTCACCCGTGATTAGAGTAGGGCGCCAATTGTATGAGCTAATGGACCCTCGATGTGCATGAATTTATGGGATCCAATAATAAGTCAGATGCATACCAATAGTAATATAATTTTTTTTTTGCCTTGGATTAGTAGATATCATTGGAGAAGAAATGAGATACGTGAGGTATATAATGCACTATGGGATCAAAAGTAGAGCACTAAGAGAGAAGACATAACACGATAGAAAGAAATCTTTAATCATATGAATAAATCTATAACATGTGTAGATTGACAAGTTTAGAATTTGCGGAGATCTAATCATGGGAATCAACATCTAAATGCATAGTGATTCGGTCTTTAAAACTGGAGTCATACAGATTGGTGTTTCATATATATATCCATGGATTCGTCAAACGTGTTTAAAACTTTTTGAAACTAATCTATAAATTAGATCCCGAAAACACACACCTCTTGTAGACAAGTCTCGATCGAATCTCCAAATGATGGCGTGGTCTCGTTCTTCCTCCTTGTTCTCTAGTGTCCACAGAATCTGCAAGGACTCCTTCCTCTGCCCCAAGTTGTGTCGTGAAGTCAAAACCCAAAAGAAACAATGAAGCCAAATGATAAATGGAAAGGGAGGAGAGAGGAGAAGTTAAATGGGGTAAATGGAAAGGGAGGAGAGAGGAGAAGTTAAATGGGGCTTTAAATTGCCAGCCAGCTAGGGGATTTCAACTTTTGAAATATCTGATTTCATGGAGGAAAAAGGGGATTAGGATCCCGGGTGTTAATTGGGTATAATGATGCATTAATACAAAGATTTAATTTTTATTTGGTTTTTATTTTTTATTTTTTGAATGCGGTACGTTACAACGTGATCCCCAATTTGATAGATCTGCTCTCTTCTCTTTTTGTCTGCATAACTTTTTTGGTGACTCTGGGCTACCATCATCCTTTCTTTTATGAGATCTACTTTATCCGCATATTTCTCTACTAGCTCCGGACCTAGTGGTCTTCCTTCACCAACTGCACTCCAATAGGTGGGAGACCTACAAGGTCTTCCATATAGTGCTTCAAATGGTGCCATCTTTATGGAGGAATGATAGCTATTGTTGTAGGAAACTCATCTAAGGTTAGATAATCATCCCAACTACCTTGCCAATCAATAGCACATGCTCTCAATATGTCCTCTAAAGTTTGGATTATCCTTTCACTTTGCCCTTTGCTTTTAGGGTGAAAGGTAGTACTGTAGTGCAGCCTTGTGTCAAAAGCATCCTGCAATCCTCTCCAGAACCTTTATGTAAACCTCGGGTCCCTATCTAATACAATGGAAACAAAAATTCCATGTAGTCGGATAATCTCATCTACATACAATAGTACCATACTTGCAACTGACTGCCTAACATTATATGGTAAAAAGTGAGCAGACTCGGTCAATCTATCCATAATGACCCATATTGCATCATGTCCTTTCTGTGTCCTTGGGAGACCTACAATGAAGTCCATTGTGATCTCCTCCCACTTCCACTAAGGCATGGGAGTGGATTCAGCAATCCTAGTGGCTTCTAGTGCTCAATCTTCACCTGTTGGCAAACTAAACACTTAGATATAATTCAGCAACCTCCCTTTTCATATCCTTCCACCAAAATGTTCTCTAAAGCTCTTTGAACATTTTGGTAGTTCCTGTGTGAATAGCAAATTCTGACTTGTGACACTTAGTCAGAATTTCTTCCTTAAGCTCTTTGTCTTCAAGTACCCATAATCTGCCTTAGAACCTGATAGTTCCATCTTTGTCAGTCTTATAATCTGGGTGTCCATTCTCACACAGAGCTTTCATGTCCGTATATTCTGGGTCTTTCTTCTGAGTTCGTGCAATTTTGGTCACCAATTCAAGCTGGATGACACAGTTCATCATCAGCTTTCCCCATGTGCTTCCTTCAATCAAAGTCCATTTGTAGACTCTCAAACATGCCATTGACCCTTCATACTTCCTACTTAGAGCATCTGCCACTGAGTTGACCTTCCCTAGATGGTAGAGAATACCAAACTAATAATCCTTCAGAAATTTTAGCCATCTTCTTTGTCTCATGTTGAGTTTCTTTTGAGAAAACACATACTTGAGACTCTTGTGATTAGTGTACACTTCAAATTCTTCTCCATACAAATAGTGGCAACATATTTTTAAGGCAAATACCACAACCGCCAATTCCAAATCACGAGTGGGATAGTTCCTCTCATGAGTTTTAAGTTGCCTTAAAGCATAAGCAACTACTCTTCCATGTTGCATAAGCACACATCCCAGTCCAGTGCCACTAGCCTCACTATACACCATGTAGCCTCCAACTCTTATGGAAATTGTTAGCACTGGTGCAGAAGTTAGTCTCTTTTTCAGTTCCAGAAAACTTTCTTTAGACTTCTGGTTCCAGTTGAACTTTTCTTCTTTCCTGGTCAGTTTGGTCATTGGAGAGCCAATCTTAGAGAAATCTTGGACGAACCTCCTGTAATAGTCGGCCAATCCTAGAAAACTCCTATTTTCAGTCACAGTCTTTGGTCTTTCACAGTTCATGACTGCTTCAACCTTTGCTGGGTGCACAGAAATGCCTTCCTTTGAAACCATTGACCCAAAAACATCACTTGTTCCAACCAGAACTCACATTTGGAGAACTTTGCGTATAGTTGATGTTGGCACAAAGTTTCCAAAATAATCTGTAGGTGCTTCTGGCATTCCTCGGCACTTGATGAATATATCAAGATGTCGTCCACAAACACTATCATAAACCTATCCAAGTGAGGCTTGAATATCGTGTTCATCAAATCCATAAATGCTGCAGGATCATTTATCAATCCAAAAGGCATAATCAAAAATTCATAATGGCCATACCTTGATCTAAAGGCCGTCTTTGCTATGTCTTCATCAGCCACTTTGAGCTGATGGCATCAACTTCTCAAGTCATCTTTGAGAAGATAGACGCAGAACACATGTGATAAAAAAGGTCACCTATCCTGGGCAGTGGGTAGTTATTCTTGATAGTCACTTTATTCAGCATCCTATAATCAATACATGGCCTCAGTGAGCTATCCTTCTTCTTCATAAATAGGACAGGTGCACACCAAGGGAATACCCTTGGCTTAATGAACCTCTGTCCGGTAATTCATGCAATTGTGCCTTCAGTTCCTTCATCTCAGCTGGTGCCATCCTATTGGGAGGTTTGGAAATTGGCACCGTCCCTAGCATCAGCTCAATATGGAAATTAATTTCCCTTTCCGGAGATAATCCTGGGAGCTCATCAGAAAACACACCTGGATAGTCCTTCAACACATCAAGTTCTCGCAGTTGTTTGGGTTGGAAATTGCTCCTGACCACACTCACCAAGAATCCTCGGCAACCCTTGTTCAGCATCTTGGTTGCCTTGGCTGAAGAAACCATTATCTTCCTTTCCTTGGATGGAATTCCGTGGAAGGTTACAGATCTGCCATTTTTTTTATTGATCATGACTTCCTTTATCGGCACATCATGTAGGCATCATTATCATGATATGACGACCAATCCATGTCCAATGTGACATCATAATCCATCATAGATAGGTAATACTATGAGGTCAGCTAAATAGTTAACCCCCTTTATCATAACCAGTGTCTCTGGGAGGTATTGTCTGGTGGAGACCCTCCCTAGTGGCATTTCTATTTCTAGCTACCACTTTATGTTTTCTCTTTTGACATTCAGTAGGTTAGCAAAAGCAGACGATATAAAAGTATGAGTGGCACCAGAATCAAATAGAACATTGACATGGTGATCAGCTACAAGGATGTTACCTTTGATCACCTCATTGGACTTCTGGGCCTCATCCACCTGCATGGTGTAGACTCTTCCTTGTGCTCTCTACTGGTTCTCAGCTTGCTTTCCTTTTCCCTTGTCATGGTACTCGAGCTTCTCTTCAAGACAATCTCTGACAAAGTGGCCAGTCTTGCCACAGCGTAGGCATGCTCCAGTCTTTAACCTGCATTCTTTAGGATGGAATCTGTGGCAGTGAGGACAGGCTTTGTCTTTTCCTCCTCCTTCAGTCTTGGAGTAGGATTTGGAGTCCCTATTCTTCCTGTCTTTGCTCTTATTCAAGTCTTTCCTGGACTCCTAGTTCTGTCCATACTCCTTTTGTGTCTCAATTTCTTTGGCTAGTTTGGTTGCCAGAGAGATTGCCTTGGTCATGATCTCGGGGTCACCACATTTACATTCATCCTCAAGCAAGGATTTAGTCCGTTGATAAAGTGGTTCGCCCTCAGCTCTTCATCATCCTTTAGAGGACTATACCTTTCAAACTCAAGGAACTTGTTGAGGTATTCCTCTATAGTCATGCTGCCCTATTTGTAGATTCATGAACTCAACTCGTTTCTCCCCCCTAACATGTGGAGGAAGGTAGTGGTTCCTGAAGGCCTTCTTGAAATCTCTCCAGATGATCTCATCGTATTCGTCGAACTGAGTCCTTATCACCGATTTCCACCAATGACCAGCCTGGTCAACCAGCTGGTGAGTAGCCAGGTTGACCCTATGTCGGTTGGAGTAGTTCATGACTTGGAACTTCTCAGTGATGATGTCCAGCCAAGCCTCAACCTTGTCTAGATTCCTCTTCCCATTGAAGGTAGGAAGATGCAGTTTTAGAAACCTCTAAATTCTCGAACTCGAATGGCCAGAGTGCTTCGAGTCAGCATTCCTTTCCACAGCACGAGTCATGTGGGTCATGCTCTCGATCAGTTCCCTTTGGTCCCTTAAAGTGTTAGAAGGACGTCCTAGCTCCATTCTTCACAGAACATTAACCAACCAACATTAGGTGGTTAATTTATACAGTTAATCATATGGCACTAAACATACATACTCTTTACCTTGGACGACTGCTCATGATGGTTGCACATGGATTTAGACACATAATAGTTCTATGACATACTTAACTTACGTCCTAACTACGCTGTGATACCAACTGTAACATCCGAAAAATTTACCCCCAAATGTCTAGGGCAATTAGGTCATTTCGATAGTATTAGTTCGTTCGCCATACATCATCATAATAAAATGACAAAGACAGCTAGTGCGGAAATAATACTAATCATCAAATTAAAACTTATCTTTTCAGCGGAAGTCTTAGATAAAATCCGTTGCAATTAATGTCATAGGAAAAACTAATAGTTCATTAACCAGGAAAGCATCTCTAAAATAATAGCCTAATAGACTCATGACATTATTCTTAACCTATACCATGTGCAACATTACCATCATGTGTTAAGTTAGCCATCCATCCAAGCATATCATTTACCTGCACGGATCCAGGTGCATGGTTTCCCAATTAGAGTATGTAAAGGCCATGCAATAATATGCATCATAAGCAGGATACAACATGACATATAAACTGTTCATGTGCATGAAAAAAACATGCCTGAGTGCCATGTCATAATTGTATGATGCATGTCAATACCTCATATCATATCATCAGTGTAAATCAATAATAGTAATATGTATAGACATGTAACCATGTAACAGTCAGTACATCATTCAGTCAGTAACAGTAGGCATACCAAGTGACTAGCACTTGTCCTTACCTTGCCTTAGTAATATCCTCAGAGCTGCTTCATAACCCGTTGGATTCCCACTTTTTTGGTCATCAGTCTTTTCAGTCAGTTAGTTCAGTAACAGTCTTTGATCTCCGTAATAAGAATCAAGTCGTTGCCCTCCAGTAGGCTAGCTAGGCCTTTGAACCGAGACTCCATCACCCAAAGGTGAATGAGAATATACATACCATTACCGATAAGATACAGTTATTCCCCCAGGAAATGCTAACTCCAAGGTGTGCAGAGCACAGTAATTTCTTAATGGAAATTATAACACAATGATGCAGGGCACATTATTTCCTGTCATCGGTTTAAGGGGCAACAAGTAATAGTATTCTTCAATTGGGTTCATTATTATCTTAGTCATCAAATAGTTTACGTCGTTCAGTCTTCAGATTCAACATAGTTACGATTGTCCATGCAATCCGTGCATCTAGGTTCATACACAAACATCAATCAATAATACATAATAGTAAATACCATAAAATAACTTAAATATAACTTAAATTCGATCTTTGAACTGTCATCGCTGTGATTGGGTTGATCACGGTCGTGACAGAGCCCAATCTTCTCTGCTATTTGTCATGATCATGACCAACATGGTCACGGCTGCACTAACCCTGTCATGGCCATGACACTTAGTGTCACGGGCATGACAGTGTTGTTCATTTGTCACGAGCGTGACATGGTTCATCACGGCTATGACAGACTCCCAGTTTTTTTCATCCGCGAAGCGCCGTCGCACTCAAATTTTTGCCCGATTTTCACCCAATTTTGATCAAATCTTTTGGGAAAAAACATCTTGAACATTATATTTTCAAAGAAATTATCTTATCTTATTTAATGAATTTATGCTTCCGTCGAGTTTATAAAAAATCATATTTTATTATGATTACATGATGGTGAACCGGCTAACATAGTCGAATGATCAAATTGTCCTTAGCAATTTAGGGGTGAAATTCGGGGTGTTACACCGAGAGCCAGACTTTCATAGACTCATGAATCCTAATTTTGAGAACTTTGTAATCATTTATAAAGCATTTTAACCACAAGCTATTAGTCTTAGAACAATAAAATTATTTCCCCTTGTTGTTCTTCATGTCTCTAAACAACTTGTCTACTTTCCTTATTATTTCAATCAATATAATAAACACGGACACATACATAATTATTTTTTTAAAAGTCTAAATAACATAAAATTACTAAAATCGATCATTCAAACCACCACTTACCTACCATATAAATTTTGTTTCTTCTAGTTTTGATTTTTTCCTATATCCAAGTGGTTGGTCAAATTTCTTATTAATCAAATGAATAGAAAATGCATGACTTTACATTTAAACTGCCATAAAATCGGGGAATCAATTATTCCAATCCACATAATACGTACCTTATAAAATTTTCATCTTTTTTCTTTCCTCTTTCTCTGGTCTTTCTTCCCTTATTTGGTTCGGCCAACTTTAGGATTTGTTTGGTAAATAACTAATGGAGGGATGGGATGGGGTGGTATGGTGAGTGATGGGATGGGGTGGTGTGGTGTGTCATTAGAGAATTCATGTTTGGATAATAAATTATATACGATGTAGGGTGGGGTAATGAAGATTTTATTTATATAAAAGTCATTTTTATCCTTGATTATATATTTAAAGTATTTATAATCGTTAATTAGGAGTGAGCATGAACCGGGATGTGGTTGCCCTCGCCCGCACCGACTGTGATTTTTTAAATTTTTTTTTGACCCGATGGATAATTGAGTAAAGACCGAGTCTCATTTCTTGGACACCCGGCCGAGCCGGGTTGGGACCGAATCCGTATTTTACATTCCAACTCGATTGAATATATTATATTAATATTAAATTATTTTTAAATAATATTTTTATTTTAATTAAAAGTTTTATTTAATAAAATATTATAGATAAATATGTATTCATATTAGAAAAAAGATAATATATGATGATATATATCAATGAATGTGAGAGAAAGAGAGGAGAGAGAAGAGAGGGAGAGGGTTTAATTTGGTAAGAAGAGAAATAATTTAATTTGGTAATAAAAAAAGAAAAGGAGGTTAATTCAGTATAAAATAATTTATCCCTCCTCATTCCACCCACCCCTCTTAACTTAAATAAAAACATAGTCAAACCTGATTTAAGTAATTTTATTTTTCCATATTCGACCCACCGTTTCATATTTCTTAATTCAAAAAAACCCTTAGAGAACAAGTCTCTTTTCCTTTAAACCTTCTTTCCCTTTTTTTCTATTTCTAGCTGACCACACGAAATGAAGTAATTTCCTTATTATTATTATTTTTCCTTAGGTCATGATAAGTCGGTAATCAAGTTTCTATTTAATTTTTTTTTTCATGATTTGTGGTGATGTAGCAGCTCACCATTTAAACTAAATTATTTGTGAGGTGAGTTGTCATTCCACCAAAACTTGTTCTTTTATTTTTCTATTAAGGTAAGGCTGAAAATTGGTCTCTACTGTCATTCCAAGCTTAGTTAATTAGTTTAGGTGATTAATTATGTTAATTAATGAAATATACCATGTGATGATGACAAAATTGGTAGATACAAGCCACTTAATTAATTATCATAATTAGGAGATGATTTACTAAACACTATTATAGGAAAGTTAATTCAAATTTATTGAATAATGATATTAATATGACTAATCTTAGGAGATCTTATTTTACTACATGGATGGATGGTAATAAGTCAATTAAAATGCTAATAAGTTCAATTCATTTGTATACGCCTTTAGTACAAGAAAATGAGGATAATACATATTCTAATAAACAATTAAGCATATTAACACTAGCTTTATATTGATCCAATAATATTAAATTCAACTTGACAATATAATATTTTATCGAATTTGTCTCTGTAGCTCATTAATAATTTACTTTTAAAAAAGTCACCATTAAATTGAATTAGTTAAATAAATGTTTAACTTGAGATATTAGAGCAATGGTGAAACAAAATAGAAAATGAATAGACTCCTACACGCACTTTAGACCCGTCTAGGATGGTCTGAGTCCCGATTCAACCCGATCATATATTACTAGAGCTTCAAAATACGCATGTCCCTCTTGGGCTTCGGGTTCCGAAGTGCGCGACATCTAAACTGAATAACAAACAACTACCATTGCCAAAATAACACTAAACCAAATAGGGAATCACTTCTCGGTGCTCGATGTCTCTGCGCTCAGTCAAACAGAGCATAAAACGTCCCTTTGGTGAGGGGGCATGGAAGAGCGATTCAAAACCTCAATCAAATCATAGCATGCGAGGAAACAAAAGAAGCCAAATAGGGAGTCGCTTCGTCGACGCTTGATGTCTCTGTGTTCGGTCGCACAAAGCATAAAACATCCCTTTGGTGAGAGGCGCGTTGCGAGAGCGATTCAAAATCTCAATCCAAACATAGCTTCAGAAAGTTAAAGATTTGCAATATAACCAAAATCAAAGACATATATCATTAAACAAAGGCAAGCTTGACATTTAGTTTGATCAATGAAAATGATGACAAAAGTGCGAATAGAAAACATGAATCCATAATGCATCAGACATCTCTCGATCTCAACTGACCGATTATTTACAATTCATCGAGGGTGAACAAACATCGCTCAATAAACCATCAAACAGGACATTATTTCAAACTCCTTTCAAAGCCTTCGACTCTCTCTCTAAGTATCTTCTCAAACCGATGATAGGATCTCCCTAAAATAGTGCAATCCCCCTTCTTTGTTGCTCCAGATCTCAGTTTATATGCTCTTCTCATTTTGTACTCTCCTGAAGTGCCGCTTCTATAGCTTTTGTGTAATATCCTTTAAAAAATAAAATAAAAAGAAAATCAAAGAAACTTATAACCCTTTTAAAGCTCATTATGAAGCCTATTAATCTAATAAGCCCGTAAGCCTAAGGTATAAATACCTTAGTGTGCCCTAAACCTCACTAACCCCTCTCATAATCCTCCCTCTTTTACCTCTCTCCATACCCAGCCGACATCTCTCCACCCTAAGCTCCCACTCACCATCACTCTCTCCCCCTCCTATCAACACACATAGCACACCAAAAAGGATCTCTCTCACACTCACCCTCTCTCCTCTGCCTCACATCTCGGCAGTAAGCGTAGGGAAAGAAGCCCACCAACTCTTTGTCCCTATCACCTACCTTTTGGTTACAGCAAAAGAGGAGCCACCTCACTCCATTTCCACCACATGACAGGAATAAGAGAAGAGAAAATGAAGGAGAGTTTCCATAGAGAGAATAAGAAGAAAGAAGGAAAAAAAAAAGAAGAGGAACAAGGGAGAAGAAGAAAGAAGAAATAAAAGGGGATAAATTAGGGTTTTAACTTAAACCGTAAAAGTATGTTTGAGGGGATCCAAATCTCCCTATCCTAATGATGGTTGATTGTGTGGATTAGGGCATGAAAAACAAACCCTAATCTTAGAATGAAAGTTAGGGAATATGCATTAGGGCATCGATTATGTGAATCTTTCTTTATGTTTACTATTTCATTGATAAGCATGATTAGCACTACAATGATTCTTTCCATGTATATTAGTTCATGATGAATTTACTTTTTTCCATATGAAAATTATTAGAAGCTTTTAGTATTCTTAAAGCAAAACTCTTCATATGTCCAAGATTAATGTGATATAAATGTTCATGTATGAATTGCATGATGAATAGATCAAAATGTGCGCTTAAATGTATGGATGAATGGATGTTGTCAAGGTGTTTGTATGTATGTGTAAAAGAGGGAAAAATGGGTAAAAATAGGGGAGATTCTGTCTGGAGCTTGAGCATGGCCGTGAAGAATTGAGGCACGGCTTTGACACCTCTAGCTATTCTTGCCTTAGTGTGAAAATGCATTAGTTGAAGAAACGAGCATTCCATCATGGCCGTGACATTGTAGTTGCACGGCTGTGATACCTCAGAAAGCTTTTGCCTTAGAATATTTTCGAGAACAAGTGAAAAATGTCCTTTCTGACATGGGCGTGAAGGTACAGACAGACATTTCACCCGTGACTGTACGGTCGCCAACCCATGAACGCATGTGATGCTGGCTTGCCCATGACGTATGTGAGCACGGCCGAACTATGGCACGCCTGTGGCTATGTGTGGGCACGGCTACGACCCAAGGTGGCACGGTCATGACCAGTCTAGAATGAATGTAATATTTGATTGTCCACATTTAGCATGATTTGAAGTGATTATGGCCTCAAATAGTATTAACATATGCAACATGTATTGAATGATTGTATGTATTAATGAAAGCAATTAAAATATAAATTGATGAAGGTGTCCTGCTGATGTCGTCGTATGTATGAGGGACCTACGAGGATCCGACCAACGACTTCACCGATGGGTGAAGGAAGACCTCACCTATGGGTTAGGGATAACACCCCGTGGGACCTACGAGAATCCTGGCCTATGACTTCACCGACGGGTGGGGGAAGAAAAAGAATAAAGAGAGAAAGGAAAAGATAAAAATATAATAGGAGAAGATAAAGGGGAAACAAATTCGAGTTGGAGTTATGCCAACAAATCAAATCTCTTCTTCTATAAATATGATGCCAAATTAAACAAATCAGCCCCTTGATTTTTCCTACAAGCCGGCCTTAATTTTTCCCCTATTTTCGTGCGCCGTTTTGTTGTCTCCTCATGCCAAGTTGCTGCTGGATGATAGAAGAGGAACCAGAGGTGTGGACGATGAGCCTGGATAGAGGGTAATGACTGGGATAAAGAGGAAGAAGAAGAGAAAGGATGTGAGGTTTTAATGAAAACATCACAAGGTATGGAACTAGTATAGATTCATCGTAGAATCTTGATTTTAGGCTTGAAGCATGGTCTACTTGATCCCTAGTTATAGTACTATGAATTATGATGATTATTGATGTCGGTCATCGTCGGAAAGTTGATCGAAAATGTACTACGCGACGCAGTCTTTCTCCGCAAGACAAACCCAGCCGGGTTTCTCCGTACCTATCCCGGATTATGATGTGCCCAGACCGAGTTCATTGGAACTCGGCCTAGATCCGCCTTTGCTGAAGCTTTCGAGCTCTGCAACTAGTCAAACCTAGCATATATTTCACCCACGACGAAGATAATCGGGCGTGACAGCTGCCCGGACTCGACGATGATCCGACCCGGCCCGGGTGTGATATGAACCTGGCTTGAGTTTACTTCAGATTTTCGAGAATGATGTCCGATGAACTCGGCCCGGTTCCACCCCTACTCGGCTCGGGTTCTAATGCTACCAAGATTATTTTAATGATATTTTGCCCCCTGATTCATGTGCATAATCCTGATCTAAGTCGTGATGTAATTATGTTATTTACACCCTTATTAATGATGATATCTATTATGACCTTATGATGATGTAATTTAGATCCCATCAAATCTATGACGACACTGATCCATATCCATCGATCTTGATTTACCTTATGATGATGATGATGATTATCATGTTCATATATTTCTGATTTCTCTTCATGACCCTGTCTTGTAGCTTTGATTAAGTCATATATATAATGATGATGATGATCAGAACCCTTGATCAATATGACTCGTTGATCCTTTCTTATGATGACCAAATCTTAATCATCATCCTTATGTCCTAATAAAGATAAATTAAAAGTTGCAAGATAAAAGATGAAAAATGTTAAATGGAGAGCTCTTTTTATGATGGAGTAGTGATGACCAGGTATGGGCTGACTACGATCAGTTATGGGCTGACTTTGCCATTTATGGTTATGATGATGGAGGGGTTGAGGCAGGCTTCCCCGTGGGTTGAAACATACCCCACTATAAGTCGAAGATGAATAATAAGATGATGAAGAAGATGAAGCATATTAATAAGGAAATCTCTTTATGATGATTAGTGGCTTTTGTCACACTTATGATGATCTTTCCACGATCTCTTGATATATTATTAACATGATATAAAGAAGATGATACAATTCATGATTTTTTATCTTCGTACAATTATCTCTTATGAATCTTTATATGATGATGACCTCATAATCATGATGATCGGCTCTTGTCACTCTATGATGATTAATTATGATCTATCTTGATCTTTTGATCTTATGATCCTAAGAAGATAACATCTTGATTTATGAATTTCTTATGATCTTAGTGATCTCCTATCCATATGACACGTTACAAGAATCCTTTTATTTATATGACGATGATGCCTATTTTGTTTCTATATGATGATGATGATATTCTTATGATTCTTGTCTAGTATCATGATCTTATGATTATTTCTATCTTACTTTCATACTGAGTTGTAAAACTCATAGGGAGGTTTCTCCCCTGCATGTTTTTAAATGCAGGACTAGATATTAATTATGAAGGTGACCAACGGTGACAGATCGAGCTCATAGGTTGCTGCACATGGGTATCTTGAGTCCTTTAGTTTGATGTACTAGTTTTCCTTTGGACTCACGCGAAGTTCTTTATCAGTCTTTCGCATATTATGATGTCACACTCTTTTATTATTTAATAATGATTAGTCTTCCACTTTTATCGATGTCGAGTTGACTAGTCAAAGTCTTCTTTTTGCTCAATATGATGTATATAAGGATGATTCGTAGCGTCTTCAAAGCGTATTTTGTCACGTGGCGGAGTGCGATTTGAGGGCGTTACAGTTAAGTATTAGGGCCTAAAGTTAGGACATTCTCATGTCCTAACGTATGATGTCATGGTTCGTGTGCAAGTGCCACGAGCAGTCACCATGCCACCTAATGTAAATCCAAGTTACGCCTTCCACTCATAAGCTAAATGATTATGATGATGACTCTTATGCTTATATAGGATCTTATTTATCCTTATAATTCTTTTCTACATGATCCAAATTCTTGATGATTAATGATGAGGTACTCTAAGAATATAGAATGATCCTAAGATGTGACAATTGACATGCCTCATATGTCTTCTTCGTGTCTTCCATTGTCCATCCTGCCAAGATGATGAAATATTGATCCAATGATTTGATCAAATACCTATTCCTGATCTCATGTGTGATCCTCTTTTACATCATTGATCTAATTATCAATCAAAGAGGTATTCTTTTTATGATGACGTTTAGGGAAGGGTCACATCAAACACAGGCCATAGTGAAAGTTATTAATCTTCTATAGATCATATTAATAATAGATCAAGAGATCATGGAAAGATCATCATAAGAGTGACAAGAGCCACTAATCATCATGAAGGGATTTCATTATTAATATGCTTCATCTTCTTCATCATGTTATTATTCATCTTTGACTTATAGTGGGGTATGTTTCAACCCACGAGGAGGCCTGCCTCAATCCGTCCATCATCATCATCATAACTGGCAAAGCCAGCCCATAACTGATTGTAGTCAGCCCATAACTGACTGGAGTCAGCTCATAATAACCGGAGTCAGCCCATACCTGGTCGTCATTAGTCCATCATAAAAAGAGCTCCCCATTTAATATTTTTTATCTTTTATCTTGCAGTTTTTACTTTATCTTCATTAGGATATAAGGATCATGATCAAGTTTTGGCCATCATAAGAAAGGATCAACGAATCATACCGATCAAGGTCCTAATCGTCGTCATCATTGTATAAGACTTAATCAGAGCTACCAGATAGGATCATGGAGAGAAATAAAAAATATATGAATATCATAATCATCATCATAAGGTAGATCAAGATCGATGGATATGGATCAGTGTTATCATACATATGATTGGATCTAAATTAAGTCATCATAAGGTCATAATAGACATCATCATTACTAAGGACATAAATAACATAATTATCATCATGACTTAGATGAAGATTAAGTACATGAAACATGAGCATTAATAGCATAATTATCATCATCATCAAGATCTGAATTAAGTACGTAATCAGGGATCAAGGGATTATAACAATCAACGTAATCGCTTCGGAACTCGGGACGAGTAAATCCCCAGGCGAGTTCATTGATCATCGTTCATAAAAATCTGGGGTAAACTCGGGCCGGGTTCGGGTGAGACCCGGGCCGGTCGGGTCGTCGTTGAGTCAGGGTGGCCGTCGCACTCGACATCTTCATCGTGCGTGGAACTCGGGCCGGGTCATCCTCAACCTGGGCCTGGGTTCATCTAGTTGTATAGCTCGAAAGTGTCGACAATGGGGGATTTGGGCCGAGTTCCGACGACCTCGTTCCGATCATGTCATAATCCGGTCCGAGTTCGTTTTGTGGAGAAAGACTGCGTCGCGCAGCATGTTTTCCGATCAACTTTTCGGCTTGACCAGCATCAATAATCATCATAATTCATAGTACTATAACTAGGGATCAAGTATAGCATGCTTCAAGTCTAAAATCAAGATTCTATGATGAATCTACCCTAGTTCCATACCTTTTAGTTTCTGACCAAGAAACTATTCGTGCAGTCTTCTTTTTCCTCTTCCTCTTCCTCTGCCCACTCCTCTCAGTTCAGAAGTGCGGCCGAACACGTCCAAGTCCTCCGGTGTGTCCCCTGTATGGTGGCGGCCATCTGGGAGGAGAAGAAAACGAAAGGGCACACGCACGAGGAGAAAACTAGGGCCGGCTTCATAGGGAGAGAAAGGGCTGATTTCGTGGACTTGGCATCTTATTTATAAGGGAGGAATATGAGTTATTGTTGGAATTAATTTCTTTCATATTTGTTTCCAATTTATCTACCTTGATTTGGTTTTATCTTTCTTCCCTTTTCTTTTTTTGTTCTCTCTTCTATTCGGTTTCAATTTCCACTTTATCTCTCTTTTTTTTCCAAACGAACCGGGCGTTACAATGTGATTCTCAATATTAATCGACTTTCCTCCTAAGATGTACAAGTATTATGCAAGAAGAAGAAGAAGAAGAAGAAGAAGAAGAAGATATTTACCGGTACCCAAGTGAACTGAAAGTTATAGCTAGAAGTTGAGTGTCATATCGACCTCCTTTTAAGCATGACCCTGATTTCAAAGGTCCCATGATACATGAACCGATGATGCCAAATTTAGTAACTTTAAGACAAGGGGTTTATGAGACTGAGGGTCTCATTTTTAGAATGTTGCACTTCTTTTGTAAAGAAGAATGATGACTCTATGAATTTAGAGATTGATTAACAAGTTGTTAAATAAAACAACCATGAAGAAACAAGTATTCATTTCCATGTATAGATGACCTATTTTAGGCGAGATGTTCTCCAAAGTTGACCTATGAAGTGAGTACCTGTAGCTTCGGATTCCTGAAGAAGATATGATGAAGATAATTTTTATGTCGATGTATAATCACTATGAATTTAGTGATGCCACTGAATTAACCCCAACTTGTCCTCATTAACATGGTGTTCGGACTATCCTCAGAGCAATATAAGGAACATATGAGGAATGATACTGGTGGTACTAAGATAGCATGAGGCAAATTCTGACTGAAGAAGTATAAGATGAAACATCTAACTTAGGAATTCAAATGAGATGTAGTATTACCTTTATAGATTCCGGAAGGATTTTGAGATTGTAGTATTATCCTTAAATGAAATACTACTTATATGAAGTTCTTAAAAGATTTTGAGTTCCCCATAAATTACCACACACACTCGGATCCACATGCACTCAAACACAAGAAGGAAGGCTTGTTAGGCTTTAATGAGACTGCATGAATATGAAATGATGAAGGTACTAAGCATGTGGAACCCAAATGATGAAATTCTAAAAAGAGCAATACTGGATGAATAACATAAGCCTGAGTTGCGATCCATTTGGGAATAAGTCTTATAAGAAGAAGTATTAGATGAATGTTATAAGTCTGGGATGCAATCCATTTGGGATTACACATTATAAAAAAATATTAAAGAAATATTATAATCCTAGGTTACGATCCATTTGGGAAGTACACAAATGTATAATGATGAACAAATAGCAATGACATGAAATATGAAGATACAAAAGTATATTCTAAGTACCCAATATGTCATTGTGAAGAAGGTAAAGCTCCAGAAACTTTATGAAAAAAATGATGCATGACATTAATAATTTTATATAGAGAAAACCTTACCTAGGATCATAATTTTATCTAATGATGCCAATGTTAATCCAAATGATCCTTATGATCATGTACAACGATTTTTTTATGATGACTATCAATGATGATGGATTATGTCTAATGATACTACTGATTCTTGTATGATGATCATCGATTTTATCGATGTACCTTATGACACTACTGATCTTAATGTCCTCATGATAAGTTTCTCCCAACATGCTAGGCTATACCATTATTGATCTTAATGATCCACATGATGACCAGCCTATACTTAAGGAATGATCCCACGATGATGATAATTTATTTTATGATGTCAAATAAGAAATATCCTTGATTTTCTTATGATGTTGTGTGGTCATAAATGACCATATCATATGTCACCTTGATGATTCTTAATCTTATGATCGACGATGATCCATATACTCATGATTATGATGATCATTTTCATGGAATTAATCATGAGATAAGATTTTATTTTCCACCAATCGATGCTTATCGATTATATGTCATTGTTCATGACGACTTCTATTGTTAAGGAGGATTATGTCATTTGCAAGATTTCCTTCGAGACCTTGTATAGGATACCATACTACTTACCTACATGTAGGAATGAGGTAGGTGAAAAGAAGTTTCTAAATGCCAAAGAGCTGAGATAAACAAAATGAACATGCCGAGAAAGTTTAATTGATATAAAGTGGATGAAGACAACTCAAGCATGATAAAAAAAATTATGCCAAAAAAGAATGATGTAGTTGGATTTTTAAACCTAATGATAAAGTTGTGTGAAAGGTATCTCCAACCAAGTTTTCTCCTACTAAGAAGTTGCTTGATCTATATCACTCACTTGATCGGAAATTGAAATATGTCCAAATGATGACTTGACATCATCAAGTTTTCTTATGATGATTAAAGCTGATTTTGCTCCAAAAAGTCTTAATTGGCCCATTGTGACCAAAAGTTAGGATGTCAGGTTAAGGAAGATACAAGATGAAAAGAGGATTATCATGACTTATGTAAAGAAGGGTTTACAACCTCATATGAGGCAATTCTCTAATTGACATATGGATGATTTAGATAGCAACACATTATTGTGCTGGCTGAAGTAGATTTTAGTTCCCAATTATAGCAAAGGCAAAATGAAAAGATGAACCATACGACGAAAGAAAATATTATACGATGAAAGGACCATTACCCTAAGGCATATTATGATAGAACGACTGTGTCATTAAGATGATGAAGATGGAATAGCGATGAACAAATATTTTTCTAATTGTAAGATGGACCATCCCACGAATGAGCTAAGAAGTTTCCTTTGTTACTAAGCTTCTACCTAATGACTAAATTCTAGAACGAATTTTATTTTAAGGGTTTATAATGTACTGCTAAGGATTTATAACGAATTTATTACAAGGTTGAAAAAAAAAGAAGATAAGATTGAAGCCAAATAAGGAAATGAAAAGAATAAAGAGAGAAAGGAAAAGATAAAAATATAATATGAGAAGATAAAGGGGAAACAATTCGAGTTGGAGTTGTGCCAACAACACAAATCTCTTCTTTTATAAATATGAGGCCAAATCAAACAAATCAGCCCCTTGATTTTTCCTACAAGCCGACCCTAATTTTTCCCCTATTTTTGTGCACCCTTTTGTTGTCTCCTCGTGCCAAGTTTCTGCCGGATGATAAAAGAGGAACCAGAGGTGTGGACGACGAGCCTGGATAGAGGGGAACGACTGGGATAAAGAGGAACAAGAAGAGGAAGAGGAAGAACACGAAGAAGAAGAGAAAGGATGTGAGGTTTTAACGAAAACCTCACAAGGTATGGAACTAGGGTAGATTCGTCAGAGAATCTTGATTTTAGGCTTGAAGCATGCTCTACTTGATCCCTACTTATAGTACTATAAATTATGATGATTATTGATGCCGGCCATCGACGGAAAGTTGATCGGAAATTTACCGTGCGACGTAGTCTTTCTCCACAAGACGAACTCGACCGGGTTTCTCCGTACCGGGCCCGGATTATGATGTGCCCAAACCGTGTTCGTCGGAACTCGGCCCGAATCCACCTTTGTTGATGCTTTCGAGCTCTGCAACTAGTCGAACTCGGCCCGGATTTCACCCATGACGAAGACAATCGGGCGCGACGGCTGCCCGGACTTGACGATGATGATGTAATTTAGATCCAATCAAATCTATGATGACATTAATCCATATCCCTCGATCTTGATTTACCTAAATGACAATGATGATGATTATGATGTTCATATATTTCTTATTTCTCTTCATGACCCTGTCTTGTAGCTCTGATTAAGTCTATATAATGACGATGATGATTAGAACCCTTGAATAGTACGATTCGTTGATCCTTTCTTATGATGACAAAATCTTAATCGTGATCCCTATGTCCTAATAAAGATAAATTAAAAGCTACAAGATAAAAGACAAAAAATGTTAAATGGAGAGCTTTTTTTATGATGGACCGATGACGACCAAGTATGGACTGACTACGATCAGTTATGGGCTAACTACGGTCAGCTATGGGTTGACTTTGGTCAGTTATGGGCTGACTACTGTCAGTTATGGGCTGGCTTTATCAGTTATGATGATGATGATGATTGGCGGGTTGATGCAGGCCTCCCCATGGGTTGAAACATACTCCACTATAAGTCAAAGATGAATAATAAGATGATAAAGAAGATGAAGCATATTAATAATGAAATCTCTTTATGATGATTAGTGGCTCTTGTCACACCTATGATGATCTTTCCACGATCTCTTGTTCTATTATTAATATGATATAAAGAAGATGATACAATTCATGATTTTCTATCGTCATACAATTATCTCTTATGAATCTTTATATGATGATGACCTCATAATCATGATGATCGACTCTTGTCATTCTATAATAATTTATTATGATCTATCCTAATCTTTTGATGTTATGATCCCAAGAAGATAACATCTTGATCTATGAATTTCTTATGATCATAGCGATCTCCTATCCATATGACACGTTACAAGAATCCTTTTATTTATATTATGTTAATGCCTATTTTGTTTCTATATGATGATGATGATGTCCTTATGATTCTTGTCTAGTATCATGATTTTATGATTATTTCTATCTTACTTTTCTATCTTCATACAATTATCTCTTATGAATCTTTATATGATGATGATCTCATAATCATGATGATCGACTCTTGTCATTCTATAATGATTTACTATGATCTATCCTGATCTTTTGATCTTATGATCCCAAGAAGATAACATCTTGATCTATGAATTTCTTATGATCTTAGCGATCTCCTATCCATATGACACGTTACAAGAATCCTTTTATTTATATCACGATGATGCCTATTTTGTTTCTATATGATGATGATGATGTTCTTGTGATTCTTGTCTAGTATCATGATCTTATGATTATTTCTATCTTACTTCCATACTGAGTTGCAAAACTCATAGGGAGGTTTCTCCCTTGCATGTTCTTAGATCGAGCTCATAGGTGACTGCACATGGATATCTTGAGTCCTTTAGTTTGATGTACTAGCTTTCCTTTGGACTCACACGAAGTTCTTTATCAATCTTCTGCATATTATGATGTCACATCTTTTGTTAATTAATGATGATTAGTCTTCCGCTTTTATCGATGTCGAATTGACCAATCAAAGTCTTCATTTTGGTACACGTAAGGATGACCCGTAGCGTCTTCAAAGCATATTCTGCCATGTGATGGGTGTTGGGTCAAAGTTTTAATGACATATAAAATTATATTTTGATGAAACAAACCTCGAAAAATTAAAGTTGAAATGCAAAAAAAGTTTAAAGAAAAATGGATAACTTTATGCACACTACAAGTTGATTAAATAATTGTCACTGATCTCATTAGTTTTGGAAGAATGTGGAATACCAAAATTGTAGAGAATTCTGTTAGCTTTCCATAGACTCCAAGATCATCTAATTTGGATAACCGTGCAGAAAGTTATGATCAAAGCAGTGCAGGTCGGTCGACCTGCCTGTCGACGCAAAGAAGGCCGGTCGAGACATACCGGTCGACCCATAACTACTGAGTCTACTTCGGACGACATCGAAACAATACTGGTCGACAGTCCGGTCGACCGACCAAGTGCAAAAATTGTGAAAATGGTGCAACGATCACATTGACCGATCGACCAGTCCAGAAGTGCGGTCGACCGGCCTCCGAGTCAAATGAACAGTAACGGTCAAATTTGAAGGATGAATTTGTGGAACAATTTCTGGACGAATTTTTCACACATTGAAGGCTATAAAAATAGTGCCAAGACCAGAAGCAAAGGCACCCATTCAATCATTGAAGTAAAGCTTCAAGTTTTCAAAGAGAGATCATTTCTTGAAATTTTCATTTTATAGCTTTCTCATTCTTTTTCTCTTCTCTTGTGAGCTTAGCTTTGTAAAAGAGAGAAACACTTTTTCAGAAAAATTAGAGAGAGCTTCTGTGTAAAAGAGGTTCAAAATCTTACCTCTCGAGCGAGAGAAATAGAATAGCTTCCTAGGAGGAGAGGTTGCATTGCCTCTCAAAGCGGAGAAAAAGGCGATGGTATAAAGGGCTTTCTTCCTTGCCCCATTTGGAACAAAGGAAGTACTAGTGGAATCTCAGGCGGTCTCGAGGTCGAGAAGTCGGAGCGGGGACGTAGGCCAAGGTGTGGTTGCACCTCGTCAACAACCACCGTGTCTTTGTGTTTGATTTTTTCTCTCTCTCTCCCCATTCATATTGTATTTATAATCTGAATTGCAAAGGTTTTAAGAATCGATTTTTTGCTTCCGCTACAAATTTTGTGAAATCAATATTTTCGGTTGAACACCAATTCACCCTCCCTCTTGGTGCACTTTGGGATCCTACAATTGGTATCAGAGCGGGTTGCTCTTGTTTTGATTTTTTGAATCATCTCAGTTTTTAGGTCTAATCATTTTTAAGATTCAATCATTTGTTTTAAGATTCAACAATCTTGAGAGCTATCGCATCAAGTGCATTTGTTTTTGCCGAAGGACTATCAATTAGTCGTCCTCCCATTTTAAATGCATCAAATTTTCAATCTAGGAAAATTCGAATTCAAGCCTACATATGTTCTATCGATTTAAACATGTGGGATATTATTGAGAAAGGCTATTATTTACTTGAAAAATTATCTTCGGAACATGACGAAAGACAACAAATTTTTTCAAAATTGGATTGGAAAGCAAAGAATATTTTCTATTATGCTTTAGATTCAACGGAGTTTAATTGGATTTCAAGTTGTGAAACCGCAACCGAGATTTGGGAAAAACTCATCACCACTTATGAAGGAACCAACAAAGTTAAAGAATCTAGATTGAATATTTTAAATCATCAATATGATTCTTTCAAGATGCATGAAAACGAGTCTATAAATGATAAGGATTATTCGATTTAATGATATTTTGAATGGCTTAGCCTCCTTGGGCGAGCCAAGATCTAACCCCCAAAAAGTGAAAAAGATTCTCAGGTATCTTTCTTCAAGATGGCATACAAAGAGGACCATGATCGAAGAAAAAGATTTGAACAAATTGGATTTCGATGATCTAATTGATTCACTTTTAACCTATGAGATCTCATCCAAGAAGATCAAGAAGAAAAAGCCCCCAAGATGAAAACAATGGCATTAAAGGAAAATGCAAATGAAGAAGACTCAAGTGAAGAAGAAGTCAACGAAAAGAGACTCGCCCGCTACACAAGAAAACTAGATAAGTATCTCAAGTTGGTGAAGAAGAAAGAAAAGAATGACAAGCCTACCTATCAAACAAAAATCACAAAGAAAAGACATCTCGAAAAGGTAAGAAGAAAAAGTATGAAGAGTCAAGTGAAACAAGTGACTCATCAAGCTCTTCCAGCGATGAAGCATACTTATGCTTAATGGCACACGACGATGAGGTAACGTCTAATCCTTCAAATAATGACTCATCAAGCTCTTCCGAAGAAAATCTTTCTTTAGATGTAAATAAAGAACTCTCCTCTCTTATAAAATGATATTTTTTAATTAAAAAGGAAAATGAAAATTTAATATGTGAAATTGAAAAATTAAAAGAAGAAAAGAATATATGTTTTATGGAAAATGAAAATTGGAAATTACACATGCATGTGAAATTGTCAAACTAGCATGTTCATTAGAAAAAATAAAAGAAGAAAATGCCCTTTTGAAAAATACACAAAATAAGACTATTTTTCAACTAACAAAAAATAATCTTATGAGTCATTTTGAACATAAAAACTCTTATTGGAAATCCAATCATTCCTATGATAGAAAATCACATATTACATGCAAATTTCATGGTCATTATTCTTATCAATGCAAAATAAGAAAATTATTACCACATGCACATGGCATGATTTGGGTTCAGAAAGGAACATTATCTAACAAAATCGGACCCAAAGAAGTTTGGATACCAAAAGTTACTTGATTACTTTTTTAGGTGTGCCTCACATGCAAAGGACATATGGAATTGAAAATGTGAAGGCACAAAGGTTATGGTAAAAGTATCATCTATTTTTTATGTCACTAAAAAATTCAAAAGTACAATTTTTTAAAAGAGGAACATATAAATGAAAAGTGGTAATAGTGATAGGGGGAGCATGATTAAACTTTATCATGGATATCATTGTTGAATCAAAGTTTTATGACATATTTTGATTCTTAATATATTTTTGTTTTGACTTTCATAAATTGGTTTTCATTATAAAATAGCCATAAACTTAGGGGGAGTTATCTTTCAAAACCTTATGTTGCAAACTCTACATATCTATTATATGACAAAAGGGGGAAGAATAGATTTTTTGAAAAATTGATTAAGGGGGAGTTACATATGGTTTCTTATATATTTCATTTACAAATGACTTTTTGATGAAACAAAAGGGAGAGAAGTATAGGAGAAATATGACCTGAATATATTTTATAAGAAAAGTTAAGTGTTGGGGGGTAAAATTGTTTTAACAAGATTTTACAACTTTTTCGTCAACTTATATCTTTTTCATATTTCTCGGTTTGTCTTCATAAAAAAGGGAGAGATTGTTGGGTCAAAGTTTTAGTGACATATAAAATTATATTTTGACGAAGCAAACATCGAAAGATTAAAGTTGAAATACAAAAAAAAATTTAAAGAAAAATGGATAACTTTATGCACACTACAATTTGATTAAGTAATTGCACTGATCTCATTTGTTTTGGAAGAATGTGGAATGCCAAAGTTGTAAAGAATTCTGTTAGTTTTCCATAGACTCCAAGATCATCTAATTTGAATAACCGTGCAGAAAGTTATGATCAAAATAGTGCAGGTCGGTCAACCTGCCGATCGACGCAAAGAAGGCTGGTCGAAATGTACCGATCGATCGAATAGAAGATGCCGGTCGATCGATAACTACTGAGCCTACTCCGGACGACATCAAGATAATACCGGTCGACAGTCCGTTCGACTGACCAAGTGCAGAAATTGTGAAAATGGCACAATGATCACATAGACCGGTCGACCGGTCCAGAAGTGCGGTCGACCGGCCTCCGAGTCAAGTGAACTGTAACGGTCAAATTTGAAGGAGAAATTTGTGGAACAATTTCTGAATGAATTTTCCACACATTGAAGGCTATAAAAGGAGTGCCAAGGCCAGAAGCAAAGGCACTCATTCACTCATTGAAGTAAAGCTTCAAGTTGTCAAAGAGAGATCATTTCTTTAAGTTTTCATTTTATAGCTTTCTCACTCTTTCTCTCTTCTTCTCTTGTGAGCTTAGCTTTGTTAAAGAGAGAAACACTTTTTCAGAAAAATTAGAGAGAGCTCCTATGTAAAAGAGGTTCAAAATCTTACCTCTTGAGCAAGAGAAATAGATTAGCTTCCTAGGAGGAGAGGTTGCCTTGCCTATCGAAGTGGAGAAAAAGGCGGTGGTGTAAAGGGCTTTCTTCCTTGCCCCATTTGGAACAAAGGAAGTGCTAGTGGAATCTCCGACGGTCTCGAGGTCGAGAAGTCGGAGCGGGGACATAGGCCAAGGTGTGGCCGAACCTCGTCAACAACCACCGTATTTTTGTGTTTGATTTTTTCTCTCTCTCTCCCCATTCATATTGTGTTTATAATCTGAATTGCAAAGGTTTTACAAAATCGATTTTGTGCTTCCGCTATGAATTTTGTGAAATCAATATTTTCGGTTGAACACCAATTCACTCCCCCCCCCCTTTTTGGTGCCCTTTGGGATCCTACAATGGGGTGCGATTTGGGGGCATTACAAACATTAACTTCTCAATTACGAAGATAAGAAGTTATCTAAATAATGATAGAAGACATAAATGTGTAACTGTCTTACAAGTGACTATGATGGTATGACTCAGAACATAAAGACAATGATGATGATGTATGCACCTACGAGGATGCAAAGGAATGTTCCATAGTCCTATGATGAAATGATGAAGATGATAAAAATTAAGCAATATAAATGAATAATACAACTTGGGACATAAAGATGAAGATAATGATAATGAATTTCCTAGGAGGATGCTAATGTGTGTCCCATTGTCATATGAGGTCATGAATGAAGATGTTAAAGTAAAACAAGATAAGTTATGAGATGCTATAGCATAATGATAAAGATGTTATATGTTTATCTTATCTTGCCATGATGATAAATTCACATGCGATATATTGTGCATAAGTAGCTCATAGCATGCATATGATCTATGTTTCATTATGATGCAATGTATATGCCATGACACGTAGAAAGTATGTTACCAGATCATAACATGCAATGGCCTCAACATACTCTAATGAGAGAAATCTCCTGCACCCCATGAATCCGTGCAGGTATGGATGAGGCTTAAGCTTGGCGGTGAGGGCCTCGTGATGACATGATTACACATGTGATGGTCGGGCTACGGCCTAAGATTATCGTATGTTACTTATGTTATGATGATGGAATCTTTTGTGAATGAAGTATGTATGGTTCATGGGCCTCTTAGTCATTTACTTTTTATATGAACTCACTTATGTATTATGAACCCTATGTTGGGTCTTGTGCTAGAGTCTATGTGGCCCATGGGCTAGTACGTTATCTTGGGATTTATATGTTTAGAAGTCTTCCATTATTTTATTATTATTTTATACTATTACTGTCATTATGTTTTCATTGTAATGTTTTATGAAATTATGTTATGTAAGTAACGCCGATTAGGGTTCGGACTCCAGTTTGGTGCCGAAGTTTTGGGGTGTTACAGTTGGTACCAGAGCCATAGTTTTGGCTCTTATGTATTAGGTCTTAGGATGTATAAGCTATAGATTGGCTAATATGTCCAAGTGTAAAGTCCATGTGCAATTGTCATGAGGTGCCACCTATCCCAAAGGTACATATATTATTTTAATTGAGTAATGCTAGATATTGATATGTAGCTATGGTATGATTGTAGATGGATGTGAATTGTCCAACAAACAAAGGCAAGACTCAAGTTATGGAATGTGATGAAGGCTGGTGCCAAGAACCTTTGATGAGGTTTTTAAATCTCAATCTTCCTATGTTCGGCGGCATTGATGATCCGGAGGAAGCCAAAGCATGGTTGGATAGCATCATGGATATATTCAAAGTGATGAAATGTCCGAAGGAAAGCAAAGTAGAGTGTGCCGCTCATAGCTTGGCAGAAAAAGTAAAACAATGATGAGATTCCATCCTTACGTCTAAGTATGTCAACAGAAGAGATCCATCATGGTGGAAATTCAAGATGGACTTCAAGGATCAATACTCTCCACAAAGTATGAGAGAGCAAACGCAAGAGGAGGTCTTTAATCTCCAACAAGGTGACATGCATGTGGATGACTACTTGATCAAGTACTTCCAACTCGAAAGGTGTTGTACTCTTGTAAAGATGGAAGGAATGAGGGTGAATTGCTTTGTGAAGGGACTTAAGTCCGAATTGATAGCTAGGATGAGGTGTGAAGCTCCTAAGACAATGGGAGAAGCAATGGAGCTAGCTGTTGAACAAGAAAAGAAATTCTAGTATGGAGTTGTATGCTCTAATGGCAACATGTCAACGAGGATGACCAAGTGAGCAAAAGGGAAGGACCCAAGGAGATTACCATACCATTCTCCAAAGAAGGTGGAACAAACTAGAGGTACATGTCATCAATGTGGAAAGAATCATTCCGGTGAATATCGCCTCAAGGCTGGGACATGCTTCCAATGTGGCAAGACTAGCCACAATATAAAGAACTACCCGGAGAAGCAAGATGTCAATTCCTTGAGAATGTGCGAACAAGTTCACGTCATGCAAGTTGAAGAAGCTCACGAAGTCACGAATATGATTTGAGGTAACCGTCACTTAATGCTTAATTAATCATACCAATTATAATGTATATGCATGATAGACATAAAGACCACTTGAAATATTAAAAAGAATATTCTAATGACAAGACACGTAATCATATTTCTTAAAATAAAGAAAGATAAGAAAAACTACCAAGATCATAAGGATGGTAGTTAAGGTTGGAAGAAAAATTGGAATTTGTACTAAGTTCTATACGACATAAATAATGACATGAAAGGATCAAGGGTTAAGTTAAGTAACTTGTCACTTGAGTAGACGATGTTGAGGATTATAATAGCACAACGGAATCATGGCGAATGAACGATCACCATTCATGGAGTGGATTAAGAATCTAAGATTCACACTAGAATCATGGAAATTCAAAATGATAGGATGAGATAGTTAGGACCATCACCAAGAACCATTAGCTAAAGACTATAAGTGATGTTTATTAAAGACGCACGAGGAAGGCCACGCCAGAACACACAAAGAACTGAAGATAAATTGAGCAACGATGATGAAAAGATTTTCGTTTAAGATTAAGGGAACGATTAGAGTGATGCCGTGAAATCACGGCTCAAGAATGATCTCAATTCCTTGGAATTGAGTAATGAGCAAAGATTCACACGAAAATCTTGGAATAGCAAGTTGTGGTGATCGCCAAGTGCAGATGAAATGAAAAAGGCCGTTAGAGTGAGACCACTGAAGAATGCTCTTTGAAAGTCACAAATGGAGATATCATGCTGGTGTACATGAGGAGCGAAAGACAAATGAAGCAACATGGACGAAGAGATCCACTGTACAAGATTCTGCCAAATTCAAGAACGAATTTTATTTTAAGGGGGGGTGCATTGTAATATCCTTAATAAAATAAAATAAAAAGAATATAAATAAAAGAAACTTATAACCCTTTTAAGACCCATTATGAACCCCATTAATTTAATAAGCCCGTAAGCCTAAGGTATAAATACCATAGTGCGCCCTAAACCTCACCTAACCCCTCTCATTTCACTCCCTCTTTTTCCTCTCTCCATACCTAGCTGACATCTCTCCACCCTAAGCTCCCATTCACCATCACTCTCTCCCCATCCTGTCAACTCACAGAGCACACCAGCAAGGATCTCTCTCTCACTCGCACTCTCTCCTCTCCCTCACATCTCGGCAGCAAGCATAGGGAAGGAAGCTCACCAACTCTTTGTTCCTCTCACCGACCTTCTGGCTACAGCAAAAGAGGAGCCACCTCAATCCATTTCCATCATGTGACAGCAATAAGAGAAGAGGAAAAGAAGGAGAGTTGCCACAGCGAGAAGAAGAAGAAAGAAGGAAAAGAAGAAGAAGAGGAAGAAGAAGGGAGAAGAAGAAAGAAGAAAGAAAAGGGAAATAGATTGGGTTTTAACTTAAACCCTAAAGGTATGTTTGAGGGAAACCAAATCTCCCTATAACCTTCCCCTAATGATGGTTGATTGTGTGAGGGCATCAAGAACAAACCCTTTGTTCATAGAATGAAAGGTAGGGAATGTGCACTAGGGCATGGATTATGTGAATCTTTCTTTATGTTTACTATTTCATTGTGAAGAATGATTAGCACTAGAATGATTCTTGACATCTATATTAGTTCATGATGAATTTACTTTTTTCCATGTGAAAATGATTAGAAGCTTTTAATATTCTTTATGCAAAACTCTTCATATGTCCCGAATTAATGTGATATAAATGTTCATGTATGATTTGTATGATGAATAGAGCAAAATGTATGCTCATACAAATGGATGAATAGATGTTGTAAAGGTGTTTGTATGTATATGTAAAAGTGGGATAAATTGGTAAAAATATGGGAGATGTTGTCTGGAGCTCGGGCAGGGCCGTGACGAAGTAAGGCACGACCGTGACACCTATGGCAACGAGAACGGACGAAAAATGACCTTTTTGTCATGGGCGTGAACATAGGCATTTCATCCATGACTGTATGGTCGCCAACCCATGAACGCAAGTGACACTAGCATGCCCGTGACGTATGTGAGAACGATTGTGACCATATGCTATCGTTAGAAAATTGACCAAGTGTTCGGCTGTGCCGAACTATGGCACGCTTGTTCCTATGTGTGGGCGCGGCCATGACCCAAAACGACACGGCTGTGACCAGTCTAGAATGAATGTAATATTTGATTGTCCACACTTAGCATGATTTGAAGTGAATATGGCCTCAAATAGGATTAAAATATGCAGCATGTATTGAATGATTCTATGTACTGATGAATGTAACTAAAAGATGAATTGACGAAGGTATCTTGTTGATGTCATCATATGTATGAGGGACCTACAAGAATCCCGGTCTATGACTTCACCGACGGGTGAAGGAAGACCTCATCAAAGGGTGAGGGAAGACCTCACCTACAGGTAAGGGATAAGATCCCATGAGACCTACGAGGATCCCAGCCTATGACTTCAATGACGGGTGGAGGAAGACCTCACCGACGGATGAGGGAAGACCTCACCTATGGGTGAGGGATAATATCAACGAGTCAACATGGACTTCTCAATCACTAAGATAAGAATCTATCTAAATAAACATAGAAGACAAAAATATGTAATTCACTTACAAGTCATATGATGAAATGATGAAGATGATAAAATTTAAGCAAGATAAATAAGTAATACGACTTAGGACATAATACAACTTGGTGAGGGCCTCATGACGACAAGGTTGCACATGTGACGGTCGGGCTATGGTCCAAGATTATCGCATGCTACTTATGTTATGATGATGGACTCTTTTGAGAGTCAAGTTTGTATGGCTTATGGGACTCTGAGTCATTTACTTTTATATGAACTCACTTATGTATTATGAAACCTATGTTAGGTCTTATGTTAGAGCCTCTATGGCCCATGGGCTAGTACGTTATCTTGGAATTTACATGTTTCGAAGTCTTCCGGTGTTTTATTATTATTTTATATTATTATTGTCATTATATTTCTACTTTGATGTTTTATGACATTAGGTTATGTAAGTAACGTTGCCTAGGGTTCATACTCTAATTTGGGGCCGAATATTGGTGGTGTTACATTTTGTCCCTACCGTAAAAATGGTCCCCTCCTCAGGTAGAGGAAGCTTCCTTACGCGACGTGGTTGGAGGAGTTGGATGGTCCCCCAAGGTTTGGTCGATGTTTGTTGTTGGTTTGATGGCCTCTCCCTTGTCTTGAATCAAATTATCTTCCGTCATGCACACACTAGTGCATGGTATCTATTGGTCCAAAGATCATATTTCAAGTATTTTGATGATAGCAAACAAGGAAGATGATGTACTAATTGTGCTTGAAGTGTTAGTGTAAACAGGTTAAATATTTTTATGAAGAAAAAAGGGGTCGAATGTTTTCAGTAGTACAAACAAATGACCATAATTATAATGGGCGATCGTTTTGACTTATAATGGACGACCATAGCAGAATTGAAATGATCGCTAATTATAGAGAAAAATGACATTCTTAAAATGGGCGACTGATCTATTTTCGGTCGACAATTATATATGTTACATGAAAGATGAAAGTACATAACGGATGACCGAAGTAATAGATGGAACGATCACAGATTACAGAGAGTTTTGAATTTCTAAATCGGATGACCGAAGCTCTAACGGTCGACCATTCTGGCAGCAAAGAACAAATATGTAGAAATCGGATGACCAAAGCCGCCGCATGAACGACCGCAGATTACAGAGAGCCCAGACATTTTTAATCAGACGATCGAAACTATAATGGTCGACCGTTCTAGACAATAGAGATAAAAAAAGTGAAAATCAGACAACTGAGTCCCTTTGTGTCAACCGTTATGGAAGCTAAAATTAATTAAATGGCTACAATCTTTCTACGGACTACGATCAACGGAAAACTGCACAAAAAAGGTAAATGCAAGGGCTATTATTTTATATAAAATGGATGTTTGATACTATAATGGGCGACCGTCGAATATACAACAAAAGGCTTCACAACTAGTTTCTGTGCAAAACGGACGACCGATATTAAAACGGGCGATCATTTTTTAAGTGACAGCACAACACTTTTCAAATTGATTTACAGCAGCCATATCTTAAAGAAAAGCCTATAAAAGTGATTCAAAAAGCTGAAGGAAGATTATTCAAACAAGGCAAATCACTAGAGCTTCCTTCACGTCCAAAGCATTCTTCTTGAGCTTAATCTTGGAAATCATCCTTTCCCTCTTCTAGATTATTAGTGTGAACATTCTTTGTAAGAAGAGAGAATTGGAGGGAATTCTTGTGTTCTTGTTTAGAGAGTTTTGAGAGCTCCTGGTAAGAAGAGGTGTGCCTTACCTCTTGAGCAAAGAAGGCATTGTGTTGTAGAAATGGTTATTCTCTCCCTACAAGAAAAGAGAAAGCTAGTGAATCTCCGATGGTCTCAAGCTTGGGAAGTCAGAGCAGGGATGTAGGCCAAGGAGATGGGTCAAACCTCATCAACGTATTGCGTCTTCCTGACTTTTTACTCTTCTTACTTATCTTTTACTTGCTTGTGATGGCATTTTCTAAAATTCAACTTTTACGACTTTTTCGGTTAGACTTTTTATACACCACACCCCCCCTCTTGGTGATTTCAATCCTACAGTATCCGACTTGCTCTACTCCATCCGCTTAGCATTCGTCAGCTTCATGCATGGATATCCATATCAATGGACATTTTAGCAACAAATGAACAACAATGGTGTATAAATGAACTTGAAGTGGAGAAGGCGTATAAACATGTTCGAATGGTGTTGTGCATGCATTTGTAAAGGAAATAGGCATTGTATACATTCAATTTGGTATTATAAATATATACACAAATACTCGACATCAAATCCCTCAGTCTTAAAACTTTGCTTGTCCTGAAGCGATCAGCTAAGAACATAGGTTTGTAACACATTATGAACCTGCATCATAATCCCTCATCCCTCTCTCCAACCTTCTCTGTCTACCATTAGCCTTTTTATCATCTGTTTTTAGAATGCCCCGATACTATCATCATCGAAACCCTATTACTAATGGACACCTAAGTTCCTTGCTGGATGGCTGACTACATGTAGATTGTCTTGGAACATTCATACATCAATGCTTTTCCTTAGGCTGAAATGAGACTAACCAACATAGCTCCTTTTTTAATCAGAGTTTATTAAGTTTTGATGCAATAGCTCTTCAGTTGCATGAAGGAATAAAAGAAGGAAAAACATAGTAAGTTCCACTCAATAATCCCCAACTTTTCTTCCTACAATATTGGGCATGGGGTGCTAGTGTTGTACAGAGGGCATACTCTTGTCTTTCCCCAAATTGGGAAGATGGTGGAGTAGTTATTGGTACTATTTTTTTGCAATCCACAACACTTCTCACCAGTTATTCCAAGAATACTAGGATGGGATGCTTGGTGATCATCCCTTATTTTGCTCATAATTACTATGGTTAAATCCACTAGATTGATATAAAATCTGATCATATTTGAAACACTTTCTACCTATTATTAGTAGTGGAGTTGAACTAGTAAAAGGGGACTACCTACTTTTCAAATTTTGAATTCTGAACAGGGAGAAAGAAAAGGAGGCCAGGAGACGAGGAAAAGGAGGACGGACGGGAAGGAGACAGGGAAAAGAAAATAAGAAGAAGAATGTGCAGAGGAAGATTATTGATTTTATCCAAACACACGTCGAGCTAAAGGAATTTTTGGTTTTCTTGTGATGATACTCTGCTAATGCTACTCTTCTAGTTCTCTGATGTCATGCATTTGATGATCCCTAGTTTTTATTTGCTTGATACACTGGAACTTTATTATACGCATTCAATTTCAATCAGATCGAGAGATCTGTTGTTTTTATTAAAAACTCATTTCATTCGAGAGAAGGAACTGGTTGCGTTTACTTGTTGTGTTTCCAGTAATATTCAGTTAGAATGTTTATAGATATAGAGAGGTCCATCGTTTTAGTTGTTGTGGGGCAAGAGTCCATGACAGTAACTAATGGTGTCAGATTCTTTCCAACTGCTTAGATTAGGATAGGAGGATTGATAATTTAAGATTGAGAGATCACCCTTTTCTTCTAGTTAGGACGAGAGATCGACTAATCAATCAGTTCTAATATGATATTTAACGACTATTTCTTTGTCGCTCAAAGAGAGATTAGTGAGTTTAGAGATAGGGTAATTGATTTGCACAGTAAGATCGAGAGATCATTCAACTCCTAAGATGAGAACTAAGATGCAATAGTTTTAACGAGTTCATCACAGGAGAATCTATTCTCTTATATTCTGATCCCTTTTTACTCTTCCTTTGTTGTTTTTCCTATAAATCGTGTTTTCTATGATATCTAATTTATTCTTAATCATTTTGTGACAACTCTTGAGATATAAATAAATTGATAACTGATTAAATCAATGGGGTTATGACACTTAGGATTTCTACTAGACCTGTGCACTTACAGCTGTGTGAAGTCTAGAGTAAAATTTAAACATGACTAGAATTACTTTTAGTGCGAGAAATTCATATGCATATAAAGTTCACATCAGATTTTTGGTGCCGTTTTAGGGATTTAGATCATTACTCTTTATTTATATCTTTTGTTACTTAATCTCTTAATATTCGTTGTTGAATTCTTTCCTTTGATTTCAGGGATTAGTATATGCCCAGAACTACTCACAGACAACTGCTTGAATTATACCATGAAATCAATCGAACTTTCAAAAGAAGAGTGCCAGAACATAAGAATAGAACACCTCTGACTGACGGAACAAGTAGCACTCAATCAACAGAAATCAAGATGAATTCTTATTTAGGAGCAGAGATGATGGCTCAACAATAAGAACAACCTCAACCACCAGTACCGTCACCGGAAGAACTCTATACCCCCACTGCAGATGGGTTAGAGTATGGTATTTTGAAGATAGCTATTCAAGTTAACAATTTCAAGTTGAAATCCTCCTTGATCTCCACGATCCAACAGAGCCAATTTGGAGAAACTCCAGACGAAGATCCGAATCAACATCTTAAAGACTTTCTGGATATATTCGAGACAACAAAGCTTAATGGAGTCTCACTAGAAGCATTGAGATTAAGAGTCTTTTCTTTTTCACTAAGAGGCAAAGCCAAACAATGGCTACAGTCACTGGAACCACGGGAATTAACCACCTTGGAACAATTGGTAAAGGCTTTTCTGTCAGAATATTTTCCTCAAAGTAAGACAATTAAGATTAGGAACCAAGTCATCGGTTTTGTTCAAAAAGATAAGGAAACAATGTATGAAGCTTGGCAAAGGTTTAAGACATTGCTAAGATCGTGCCCCCATCATGGTTTGAGCAAATGGATTTTAGTCCAATCTTTCCACAAGGGACTTAATTATGTTTCAAAGATGGCATTCGATAAGGCTGCGGATGGTGTGTTTATAAAGAAAAATATAGACGAAGCATACCAACTTATAGAAGAAATAGCAAGCAATCAACATTTCTTAGCCCACTCAAGGTCCAACGAGCCAATTGCTTTCACTCAGACACGACTAGATGGAGAGGATTTCTCTTCTAAGGTGGAATACATTGTTCAAAAGGCAATTAGTAGGCTAGGACTCAACGAAGCTACCCCTACTATTAATATGATAACAAGATGATGTGAAATATGCAGTTCATCCGATCATATTTCCATGCACTATGAATTACTGAAGCAGCAAGGACATCAACATTAGGCAAACCCGATAGGTCCATATCCTTCCAATAATGATCCATACTCCAACACTTTTAATCATGGATGGAAAAATAACCCGAAGTTTTCATATAGAGATAACCCTCAGCATGCTCAAGTTGTCGCACAAAGAAGATTCAATCAAAGAACACAACCTCAAAACTCTTCGCCTGATCAGTGATCATCTTCTACAAGTAAGCTTGAATCAATGATGGAAAAGTACACGTCGAAACAAGATACCCTGATGCAAAAGATGTTTGAGAAGATCGAAAGCCTCTCCATTCATAACAAAATGTTGGAAACACAGAAAGCCCAACAGGTAGCATCATCTTCAAGACAACTAGGAATTCTAACTGGACAACCAGAGAAGAATTCGAAAGAACAAGTTCAAGCTATAACTTGAGAATTGGGAGAATAATTGAAAATACCAAGAGAACAAGATTAGAAGTCGCAACATCAGGAAACACGGAAACTTCAGAACAAGATAAAGCAGCTTAACCAGAGGCTAAGCTAAAGGAGCAGAACGAAGCCAAGCAACAGACTTCAGAAGGATCTCCTAGCTATTCTTGTCACACTCCACTCCGTGACTAAGTTCTAATCATAATTATTATTTCCTTTAATCTTATTTAGCAATTCTAAAAATAAAATAGACAAAACCTCCTCCCTTAATTATCTTATGTCATTTGTCAATACATACAATAGATGCATATATATACCCATGAAAGTTTAATAAAAAGTTACAAGACATCACATTCACATATTATCACTATCATTTCACAACCCTTTCACATTTAACATCCCACAGGATCAAGTTTTATACAACCTTACAAAATGATTCTAATACACTCTAGTACAATTCTCGAGTTTATCTATTACATGCATGCTTTCAAAAATAAAAGTGAAAGTGCTCCGGCGGTTCGACCTCTTCTATATGCATCGAAAGTAAGCTTCGAGTTGACTTAACTCGAGAACTTGGAATTATCTAAAAAATTCAACAAGGGTAATGTAAGCTCAGTGAGTGGAATAAAAGTACAACATAGGGGAACAATACAAGCGCATATAACACTTAAATAATCAGATTCTCCATATGAGAAAACATTTAAAACATAACTCCTATAACAATCATATGAACTTTAATATCCACATAAGTAACTCAAGATATCATCGTGTTCATAATTAAACTCCACACATGTGTCATCGCACATATACATCATGGATCAATACTTATCCCTCCATGATTTTGTGTCATAAAGTTAAGCAGAGCTTCACAATCAAAGAATCTCAGATACATAGAGCAAATCATGCGACAATACGTATTCCTCCATCTGGAATATGCAGAGCATATCATGGGTCAATACGTGCACGCAGAGCAACCCCCAAAGGGCAAAGACACCCGATATACGCCCCAAAGGCTTCATGTATATCGAATGCAGTCCCAAAGACCTTTTTTAACTAGTATGGCTAATGAACACATGGAGTTTAATAATATCAATATACACATTTTATAATCACATATCATTATCAAGTAAAACTTATTTTTACTTCACATGTCACACCCAACTCCGTGACTAAGTGCTAATCCCAATTATCATAAATCTTAGTTATGTTTAGTCATTCTAAAAATAAAATCGGCAAAACCTCCCTTCCTTACTTTCTTGTGTTATTAGCCAACACATACAAAAGATGGATATATATTCATCAAAGTTTAATAAAAAAATTATAAGATAAGACATTCGCATATGGTCATTATATTTTTTCTTTCCACAAACCATTTCACATATAACCCCACAGGATCAAGTCTCATACAACCTTACAAAATGATTCTAATAAACTCTAATACAACTCTCGAGTTTATCTATTACATGCGTGCTTTTTAAAAATGAAAGTGGAGAGAAAATAAAAGTGTTCCAACGGCTCGACCTCTTCTATATGCATCAAAGACAAGCTTCGAGTCGACTCAACTCGAGAACTTATAATTATCTAAAAAATTCAACAAGGGTAATGTGAGCAACAATCGTTTACTCAGTGAGTGAAATAAATGTACAACATAGGGGAACAATACGAGTGCATATAACATTTAAATAATCATATTTCTTTCATATGAAAAAACGTTTAAAGCATAACTACTATCACATAACTTTTCAAATCATATGAACTTTTACCATAAATACAAATTATTCAAGATATCATCATATTCATAGTTAAACTCCACACATGTGTCATTGCACATACTCATCATGGGTCAATACGTATCCCTTTATAATCATGTGGCATACAGTTAAGCGGAGCTTCATAATCAAGAGTCACGGATACACAGAGCAAATCATGGGTCAATACGTATCCCTCTATGATTGTGTGTCATACAGTTAAGCAGAGCTTCACAATCAAGAGTCTCAGATACGCAGAGCAAATCATGGGTCATATGTATCCCAATCATGATTGTGTGCCACCCAATCATGATTCTCAGATATGCAGAGCGATCATGGGTCAATACGTGCACGCAGAGCAGCCCCCAAAGGGCAAAGACACCCGATATACGCCCCAAAGGCTTCATGTATATCGAATGCGGTCCCAAAGACCTTTTTCAAACAGCGTGGCTAATGAACACACGGAGTTTAACAATATCAAAATACACATGTCATAATCTCATATCATTATTAAATAAAACTTATTTTAACTTCACAAGCATTGTTCCCTGAAAACATTTTTGTATAAGATATTACTCCATCTCATATGAAATCATTGAAACATATCATAAATACTTTTCATAGTTCAGGATATGTTTCAATAATAATAATACTAATAATCTTTGCTTGAAATAATATCATAAATAAAAGAACTAACATATAACATTTTGCTATGTTGTAAATTTACCCACTCACCTTGTACTTTATCCTTTCAAGGAGGTTTACTAGATTTTCCTCCTTTCACTTATAGCTTGTTGGTTCCCTACAAGCAATGATGTCTTTTTACTTTTTCATCACTAGTAAAAATACTATGCAATGCATGCTCATGATGCATGAATAATTATACACCTTAGAATGCATGTAATTTCATCTAAGTATTCATTGTTCAATCTCAGGTGTCTATGTCCATAGGCTATTACACACTTCAACTACTTATTTCTACCCAATCTCCTAAAACTTAACTAGGTGTTGTCTCAGGATTTCAGACTGAGTGACTCTCAATAAATAATTCATAATTTCTTAACCACATGAGCAAATCTTATGATTCTAGATCATTTAGAAACTAGACGTATTACGGTTTCGAACCCCCAAACTTCATTTACTAATTCCAAGTGAGTAAGTCATAACATTTAAGGCAACCTTACCTAGGGTTTGTGCCCTGGCAGACTGTGTGTCATAGAAAGATTAATTTATATGTTTCTTCGTACTTGTCCATTTAACTAGGGCATAATTTTCTTGAAAACTAGACTTCATTAGTATTTTTTCATAAAAATTAGAGAATTTAACTCGTTAGATAGACTTATAACAAAAATAGTTAATTCGGGTCGCAATCTGTCAATGTCCTGGAAACTGACAGAAGCATCACTAAGAAATGAAAGATTCATTTCTCCCAAAATACAAGTTCAAATAGGATGATTCCACCTCTCACCGAACCCCTGAAATGTCTATATAAACATATCCAAATTTCAAACTACTATATTCTAACCGTGCCCTAACTTACAAATGGAACTTGTATCAGACTCGGGAGGGGAAGAGTGACTTGCGAAGGTAAGCTCATAACTTCCTCTATTAAATTCTTTTTTAGGTGATTCTAGAGGCCATGGAAAGCTAACTTCGAATGGATGAAACATCCAAAATTTCACAATTTATGGTTTGTTTATTACCAATCAATGATTCACTCAATCAGAGGAAATATTTTCGGATCAAAACTCACCTGGAACAGCCGACTTTCCCGATTTTCCCCAGGTCGTTTCGCTCAAGTTCTTCATCTGATAATTTTTCTATGGTGAAAAGATAAGGTTAAGTGTCTTATATATTTTTCTCCGAATTTTCTGAGGTCGTATGGCAGTTTGGAAAAATATCCCTTTGAGAAGCTCGCACGTGTCTGCTTCAGCTGCTTGGAACTTAAATGATGGCCAATCACATTTTTTTGTCATAACTAAGTGTTTTAACCCTAATTAAACTTACTTAATTCTATTTAAACTTATATATTATAATATTTAGAGATTTTATGATTTATTCCTAATAACCCTATATAATTACTTTGTAGAGTTTATCGATAATTAAGTAATCATTATGCTCTAATCGAAATATTAATTACTATATACAAATCTCACTAAATGGACATCCAAACTAACTTAGTATGTTAATTAAATGCATGATTATGCGCAATGATGTTTGTAGAGCACGTCCGTGACATCACAAGCATTGTTCCCTGAAAACACTTTTGTATAAGAGGTTACTCCATCTCATATGAAATCATTGAAATATATCATAAATACTTTTCATAGCTCAAGATATGTTTCAATAATAACAATAATAATCTTTGCTTGAGGTAATATCATAAATAAAAGAACTAACATGTAACATTTTGCTATATTGTAAATTTACCCACTCACCTTGTACTTTATGTTTTCATAGAGGTTTACTAGATTTTCCTCCTTTCACTTGTAGCTTGTTGGTTTCCTACAAGCAATGATGTCTTTTTACTTTTCCATCACTAGTAAAAATACCATGCAATGCATGCTCATGATGCATGAATAATTATACACCTTAGAATGCATGTAATTTCTTCTAAGTATTCATTGTTCAATGTCAGGTGTCTTTGTCCGTAGGCTAATACACACTTTAACTACTTATTACTACCCAATCTCCTAGAACTTAACTAGGTGCTGTCTCAGGATTTCAGACTGAGTGACTCTCAATACATAATTCATAATTTCTTAACCACATGAGCAAATCTTATGATTCAGGATAAATTAGAAACTAGACTAAGGTTTTCAGCACCCAAATTTCATTCACTAATTCCAAGTGATCAAGTCATAAAATCCAAGGCAATATGACCTAGGGTTTGTGTTCTTGCAGACTATGTGTCACTGAAAGATTAATTTATATCTTTAACAATACTTGTCCATTTGACAAGATCCTAATTTCCCTAGAAACTAGACTTCAGCAATGTTTAGGCATAAAAATTATAGAATTTAACCCCTTGAATGCCCTTATAACAAAATTAATCAATTCACGTCATGTTCTATTTATATCTTGGAATCTGACAGAAGAATCACTATGAAATGAAAAATTCATTTCTCCAAATATACAAGTCCAAATAGTATTATTCCACTTCTCAACGAACCCTTAGATTGTCTAATTAGTCATATCAAAATTTCAAACTCATTATATTCTAATCGTCCCCTAATTTACAAGTTGAATCTGTCTTTGATTTCGGACAGTGTGAGCGACCTACGGTACTGGCTTCATAACTTTCTCTGAAAAAATCCTTTTTATGTTATTCTTGATGTCATGGAAATCTAACTTCGAGAGGATGAACCATACAAAATTTCAGGATTTATGAAGAACTACCTACGAAGAGATGATCATATGAAAACGAAGGTCAATTTCGGATAAAAAACCCTACGTTAACCAAGTGATCTTGGCGAATTTGCTCAGGGGGTTCTACTAGGTATTTGCCTCTGCCAATTTTTCTCCTCTCCGAGGGTTAGATGTTTTAATTTATATATTTGTTTCAGAATTTTAATATGTCATATGGCAGTTTGGAAAAATCTTTTTCAAAGCAACTCGTGAGCTGCCTACTTGAGATGCTTGAAACCTTATTGGTTGAAATAAAGGTCCAATCATATTATTTTGTTAAAAATTAGTGTTAGACCTCTAATTAACCTTAGTTAAACATGTTTATTATCATATTTACAAATATGAAAATTTATTCCTAATAATCATATATAATTTCTTTATAATGCTTGTCAATAATGTAATAATCATTATGCTTTAATCCAAATGTTAATTACTACTCACAAACATGACTATATAAGCATCTAGACTAACTTAATATGGTAATTAAAATCATGATTATGTTAAAATGATGGTTGATGATACAGTCGAATTTTGGTTGAATCATATTATCAACTATCTAGACATGGAAGATTATCACCTCCAACCTGAGCAAGTGGATCCTTTAATAAAGAAGGTAGCGTTAGTTATTAATATGTCTGATTCATTAGAAGTATCCCTCGAGGTTCAAGAATCATCATTATGGACAGAAGAAAAAGCCAAGATTCTTACAAGTCATATGCTCTCAACACAGATACAGCACTCAGACAACTCACTAGAGGATCAATCTACTAAGCTCTTGCAACAGTCTAGCTCGAAGAAACCACTGTAACCCGAGTTGAAGAAATTTTCTCAAAACCTCATAGATGAAATTTTAGGAGAAGACTTAACCTACCTAGTGATTATCAGCGCAAATTTAAAATCGAATCAACTTCAATAGTTATTAGACAAGTTAAAAGCCTACAAACATGTTATCGGCTATACTCCGGATGATCTCAAAGGAATCAATCCTTCTATTTGCATGCATCGCATTCACACAGAAAAGGATTTCAAACCATCTATTGAGAGACAAAGAAGGATTTCAAACCATCAAAGAAGTAGTAAAAAAGAAAGTGATTAAACTTTTGGATGCTGGAATCAGCTACCCCATATCAGACAGCCAATGGGTGAGTCTCGTGCAGGTCGTGCCAATAAAGGGTGGAATGACCGTAATAAAGACAGAATCAAACAAGCTCATCTCCACACGAACTGTCACAGGATGGAGGATGTGTATTGATTTCAAAAAGCTAAAGAAAGCCACCCGAAAGGACCACTTTCCCTTACCTTTCATCGATCAGATGTTAGAAAGGCTTGCAAACCATTCCTATTTCTGCTATCTAGATGCGTTTTCTGCATTCCATCAAATCCCTTTCACCCAGATGATCAAGAAAAGACCACCTTTACATGTCCATATGGAACCTTTGCATACAGGAGAATGCCCTTTGGGCTATGCAATGCTTCAGCAAGCTTCCAAAAATGCATAATGTCAATTTTTTCTGACTATATTGAAGAAATAATGAAAGTGTTCATGGAGTCTTCTCGGTGTATGGCACTACTTTTGAAGTTTTCCTGCACAACCTTGGAAAGGTACTACAAAGATGCGCTGAATCTAACCTAGTGTTGAACTGGGAGAAATGCCATTTTGTGGTGCAAGAAGGCGTAGTTTAAGGACACATTGTTTCAGGCAAGGACACTGAAGTTGATAAAGCTGAGACAGAAGTTATTGAAAAATTGCCTCCACCCACTAACATCAAAGAAATCAAAAGTTTCCTTGCGAGGTCATCAAGGACTTCTCTCTCATTGCGAGGTCATTAACAAAACTCTTATCCAAAGAAGCATAATTTATATTTGATGAAGACTGCTTAAAAGCTTTCAACACTTTTAAAAGAGCTCTCACGACAGCCCCAATCATCCAACCGTCAGATTGGTCTCAGCCCTTTGAAATCATGTGTGATGCCAGTGATCAAGCTGTTGGAGCAGTATTAGGACAAAGGAAGGATAAGAAGCAACATGTGATCTACTATGCTAGCAGAACCTTAGACGAGGCACAGATCAATTACGCCACAACAGAAAAAGAATTTCTAGCAATTGTATTTGCATTGGACAAATTTAGATCCTACTTAGTCGGTTCTAAGGTCATCGTATACATTGACCATCAAGCCATCCGATACTTAATTTCTAAAAAAGATGCCAAACCTAGACTGATTAGGTGGATCCTTCTGCTACAAGAGTTCGATCTAGATATCAAAGACAAAATAGGAGCAGAAAATGAAGTAGTTGACCATCTCTCTCGACTCCAACTATTAGAATAGGAAAATAATCTTGGCAATTATAGAGCTATTAATGATTCCTTCCCTGACGATCAATAGTTTTCAATCCAGGAAGCAGAATTTCCATGGTTCGCTTACTATGCTAACTATTTAGCTTCAAGAATTTTACGACCTGATTTATTCTATCAACAAAAGAAGAAATTCTTTTCGGACATTAAATACTATTTCTGAAATGGGCCATTTCTCTTAAAAAAATTTGTCGATGGAATATATCGAAGGTGTATACCAGAAGAAGAACAATTTGCCATACTACGAGAGTGCCATCATCTCCTTATGGTGGTCACGGAGGATATCAAAAGACAACCTCTAAAGTTCTTCAAACAGATTTTTATTGGCCTACTCTGATCAAGGATGCAACCAATTTTGTGAAATCCTACAATGCTTGTCAGAGAACTGAAAATATAGACAGAAGGAATGAAGCACCCTAGTAGCCTATACTCAAAATAGAAATATTTGATGTGTGGGGAGTCAACTACATGGGACCCTTCCCTCCCTCATGCGGGTATAAGTTCATACTTCTAACAGTTGATTATGTCTCAAAATGGATTGAAGCAGTTCCTACAATCATAGCAGACTCAAATTCAGTTATCAAGCTCTTTAAAGATACTATCTTCCCAAGATTCAGGATTCCCAGATTGGTCATCAGCGATGGAGGTTCACATTTTATTGAACGAAGTTTTGAAAAGTTATTGCTAAAATATAGAGTCAACCATCGAGTTTCTACCACATATCACCCTCAAACCAATGAGCAAGCAGAAGTTTTGAATAGAAAAATTAAAATGATCCTTGAGAAGACGATCTCAATAACTAGGAAACATTGGAGTAGGAAACTCAATGAAGCATTATGGGCATACTGGACTGCATACAAAACACCGATGGGAACAACATCATTGAAGTTGATTTACGGCAAGCACTGCCATCTACCTATGGAATAAGAACACAAAGCTTTCTGGGTGATCAAAGCACTCGATTACGACTTTCAAGCAGCCTCTGGCAAACGATTACTACAGCTCAACGAGTTAGACAAATTAAGTTTAGATGCCTACATCAACTCCCGCCTTTAAAAAGAATGAGCAGAGAAATGGCATGATAGGAATATACTGAAAAAGGACTTTAAGGAGGGCGACCAAGTTTTGTTGTTCAACTCTCGATTACAGCTTTTTCCAGGAAAGCTGTGGACGAGATGGTCGGGACCGTTCATAGTTGAAGGAGTATACCCTCACAGAGTAGTGGACATAAAAAATAGCAATTCAGAAACTTTTAAAGTCAATGGACAAAGGTTGAAACATTATAATCTCGACATAGAAATGTTCAAGGAAAATTTACACCTGCAATCGGAGCACTAAAAGCCATAAGGTCAAGCCAACAACTTTAAAAAAAGGTGCTATAGGGAGGCAACCCAACCAAATAAACGGTCATCAGCCACGTCAATACCCACACAAGGTTAAAAATATCATAATACCACCTGAAAAGTACATCTCATAGATTTAGTTGAGAATTCCGACAGAATCTAGTACCATATCTACCAAATTGCCCACTTTTTCCAATCCCACACGAACACCCCAACAATGCCTCAATTCTCCACATAACACACTAATTCTTTTCCAACACCTATTGCACATCAAGCAGACGGTATAGCCAAAATCCCTAATCTTCCTCTACCCTTCTCGGCGCGTCCCACAATAGCCCTAAGCCCGCAAACATCTTCGGGACGGTCGACAACATGAAGCGGACGCAAACATCATCGGACTCTGACACCAATAGCTCGTCAGAATCCATCAGATGCCATTTATGTCCGGACGGCCTCCTACAACGAACTTCCAACATGCGATAGCCGGAGAATAGCGAGGAAGCTCGACGCCTGCTGAATATCAGGTGTAGAAATTTCTCCTCCGCCAGGTTTTTAGATTTTCCAACTCTCGAGCCTCTTGGTTTGTTTGACGACATAAGAACTCTTCTCCATCGATCATGCCTTCTACCTTTCTTCATGAAATGCTGGGACCTCTACAAAGATGTAGCAGCAGAGTTCATCGGAATAGTATTCCACTAGCATTGACGACGATGGTGTTCTTGACCATATCGAATTTCGTCTATATAATCAGGACTTCTCCATAAGCATCAACACCTTCGCCTGTTTTCTAAACCTCCCTATCATAGGCCACAAAACCCCTCCACTTGCTATTCCCATCTTTGAAGTCTAGTATCAACTCACTGGATGATGTACCGACAATCTCCTGCACCTGGTCGGCCAACATCTCAAAAATCCCATTTTTTGATACCCCCACATTCTTCTCTCCAATATTGTATTAATCCGCCCAAACGATTGTGAGATGGACTTCATCTCTGCCGACGAACTCTTCATTATTTGGTGTCTCCTCTTTAACACAGGGATTAACCTTGCATCTTTTCTTATGCAAAGTATACTCAAGGAACCCACCCGCGAGTGTAACCAAATTCTCTGTGGAAATCTCTTTAACATAGCCGAACACTATGTTTTCTTAGGAGACACCAACCCGATAGCAGCAACTCTGCTTGACTTAGACTTTCTAACCCAAGAAGGAGTCCTTCTTATAGTTAATAGCTAACGCTTTTGACGACAATCCAACCCTTCAGCTTTGTTCCAGCTGCCGAATCCCCAACAATCTTCTATTTTAGAGGGACAGAACTGGTGGATGAATGAGTTCATCCAAGTCACAAGAATAGTTCCAACACAACTCCCTCCAGGTCCCTCTTCCTGACAAGATCGACGCTGAGGGCAGAGTCGATTCTAAGCTTGGGGAGAGGGCAACATGGTACATTTCTACTCCTTTTTGTTACATTCCTCTTCACATTTTCAATAAACAAATTCACTATTTTATGAAACTACATTGCAACATTTGACTTCTAGGCAGTAAAGTAAGAGATGCTTGTATTGCCCCATAGCTATGGCCTCTTTTGTGACCTTCTGAAACTATGTTCAAGAACACCTTGCTAACCTGGCAAAATTTGAAGCATCTCACAATCTGATTCAATGCTCTAAGTATAGGGCTATAGCTAGAAGAATGTGGCTATATTCAAATCTTAAAAGCTTCAGGACTAATCCTACTCATGCTCAACTCATCTTAAGTCTGTTAATAATTATGTTAATGCTAACCATTTTAGTGCAGTGTTAAGCTTAGTGAAAGTGAAAAAGTGAAAGTTAAAAGGAAAAGAAAAGAGGCCACCATTGAAACCCTATTACTAATGGACACCTAAGTTCCTTGTTGGATGGCTGAGTACACGTAGATTGTCTTGGAACATTCATACATCAGTGCTTTTTCTTAGGCTGAAATGAGACTAACCAACATAGCTCCTTTTTTAATCAGAGTTTATTAACTTTGGATGCAATAGCTCTTCAGTTGCATGATGGAATAAAAAGAAGGAAAAACATAGTAAGTTCCACTCAATAATCCCCAACTTTTCTTCCTAGAATATTGTGCATGGGGTGCTAGTGTTGTACGGAGGCATACTCTTGTCTTTCCCCAAATTGGGAAGATGGTGGAGTAGTTATTGGTACTATTTTTTTGCAATCCCACAACACTTCTCACCAGTTATTCCAAGAATACTAGGATGGGACGCTTGGTGATCATCCCTTATTTTGCTCATAATTACTATGGTTAAATCCACTAGATTGATATAAAATCTGATCATATTTGAAACACTTTCTACCTATTATTAGTAGTGGAGTTGAACTAGTAAAAGGGGACTACCTACTTTTCAAATTTTGAATTCTGAACAGGGAGAAAGAAAAGGAGGCTAGGAGACGAGGAAAAGGAGGACGGACGGGAAGGAGACAGGGAAAAGAAAACAAGAAGAAGAATGTGCAGAGGAAGATTATTGATTTTATCCAAACACACGTCGAGCTAAAGGAATATTTGGTTTCCTTGTGATGATACTATGTTAATGCTACTCTTCTAGTTCTCTAATGCCGTGCTTTTGACCGCTAGTTTTTATTTGCTTGATACACTGCAACTTTATTATATGCATTCAATTTCAATTAGATTGAGAGATCTGTTGTTTTTGTTAAAAACTCGTTCCATTCGAGAGAAGGAACTGGTTGCGTTTACTTGTTGTGTTTCCAGTAATATTCAGTTCGCATTTTTATAGAGACAGAGGGGTCCATCGTTTTAGTTGTTGTGAGGGAGAGTCCACGACAGTAACTAGTGGTGTCGGATTCATTCCATAATCATCCATTTAATTAACATACTAAGTTAGTTTGGATGTCCATTTAGTGATATTTGTATATAGTAATCAATATTTCGATTAGTGCATAATAATTACTTAATTATCGATAAACTTTACAAAGTAATTATATAGGGTTATTAGGAATAAATCATAAAATTTTTAAATATTATAATACATATGTTTAAATAGTATTAAGTAAGCTTAATTAGGGTTAAAACACTTAGTTATGACAAAAAAATGTGATTGACCATCACTTAAGTTCCAAGCAGCTAAAGCAAACAGGTGAGAGCTGCTCAAAGGAATATTTTTCCAAACTGCCATAAGACCTCAGAAAATTCTGAAACAAAATATATAAGCCACTTCACCGTATAAAATTATCAGAAGAAGAACTCGAGCGAAACGACCTGGGGAAAATCGGGAACATCGGCTGCTCCAAGTGAGTTTTGGTCCAGAAATTGTTCTTCTGATTGAGAGAATCATTACTTCATGATAAACAAACCATAAATTATGAAATTTTGTACGGTTCATCCACTCGAAGTTAGTTTTCCATGGCCTCTAGAATCACTTAAAAAAGAGTTTTATAGAGGAAGTTACGAACATAACTTCTCATGTCACTCATCTTGTCCCGAGTCTGATACAAGTTCCATTTGTAAATTAATGCACGGTTAGAATAGAGTGAATTAGGATTTGAAATTTGGATATGCTTAAGTAGACATTCCAAGGGTTCGGTGAGAGATGGAATCATCCTATTTGAACTTGTATTTTGGGAGAAATGATTTTTTCATTTCATAGTGATTCCTCTGCTAGATTCCAGGACATGGACAGATCATGACGCAAATTACTATTTTTGTTATAAGTCTATACAGTGAGTTAAATTCTCTAATTTTTATGAAAAATTACTAATGAAGTCTAGTTTTCAGGAATATTATTTCCTAGTTAAAGGGTTAAGTAAAATCAATATTTAAGTGACATACAGTCTGCCAGGGCACAAAGCCTAGGTCAGATTGCTTGGGATGTCCTAACTTACTTACTTGGAATTTCATAATGATATTTGAGGGTTCAAGACCTTAGTATGTCTAGTTTTTAATTAATCTAGAATCATAAGATTTGCCCATGTGGTTAAGAAGTTATGAATTATTTATTGACAGACACTCGGTCTGAAATTCTGAACCAGCACCTAGTTAAGCTTTGGGGAATTGAAAAGTTCCAAGTGTGGAATAGCTTATGAATATAAATGTCTAAAGCTAGAAATTGATATTAGAGGAGGTTATATGCATTTTAGGGTGCATAAGAATTCATACATCATGAGCATGCATTGCATATTACCTTACTAGTGATTGGGAAATAAAAAGACATTATTGTTTGTAGGAAAACCTCAAGTTGCAAGTGAAAGGGAGGAAATCTAATAAACCTCCTTGAAGTGATAAAGTACAAGGTGAGTGGGTAAATTTACAACATAGCAAAATATTATATGTTAATTCTTTTATTTATGGTATTACCTCAAGCAAAGATTATTATTGTTATTATTGAAACATATATTGCGCTATGAAAAGTATTTATGATATGTTTCAAGGATTTCATATGAGATGGAGTAATATCTTATACAAAAATGTTTTCAGGGAACAATGCTTGTGAAATGAAAATAAGTTTTGTTTGATAGCGATATAAGATTATGGCACGTGTATTTTGATATTGTTAAACTCCATGTGTTCATTAGTCATGATGTTTGAAAAAGGTCTTTAGGGCCGCATTTGATATACATGAAGCCTTTGGGGCATATATCGAGTATCTTTGCCCTTTGGGGGCTGCTCTGTGTGCACGTATTGACCCATGATATCCTCTGCGTATCTGAGAATTTTGATTGGGTGGTACACAATCATGATTGGGATACGTATTGACCCATGATATGCTCTGCGTATTTGAGAATCATGATTGGGTGGCACACAATCATGATTGGAATACATATTGACCCATGATTTTCTCTGCTTATTCATGACTCTTGATTATGAAACTCTACTTAACTGTATAATACATGATCATAGAGTGATACATATTGATCCATGATGAGTATGTGCAATGACACATGTGTGGAGTTTAAATATAAAAATTATGATATCTTGAGTTACTTTTACTTCTATGAAAGTTCATTTGACAAGTTATGTCATATGTGATATGCTTTAAATGTTTTCTCATATGAAAGAAATGTGGTTATTTAAATGATATATACACTCGTATTATTCCCCTATGTTGTACCTTTATTCCACTCACTGAGCAAATGATTGTTGCTCACAAAAACCATTTTAAATATTTTTTTCAGATACTCGTAAGTTCTCGAATTGAGTCGACTTGGAGCTTGTTTTGCTGCATATAGAGTAGAGATCGAGCTGTTGGAGCACTTTAATCCCCCTTCACTTTTGTTTGTTTGAAGCATGCATATATAAAAGATAGTTTTAGTTGTTGTAATTTAGTTTGTGAGAAACTTTTTGTTAGGTTGTATGAGACTTGATTCAGTGGGGTTATATGTGAAATGGTTTGTGGAAAAAAAAGTATAATGACAATATGCGAATGTCATATCTTATAGCTTTTTACTAAACTTTGATGAATATATATATGTCTTTTGTATGTATTGACAAATAACACAACATATATAAGGGAGGGAGGTTTTGCCGATTTTATTATTAGAATTGCTAAATGTAATTAAGATTTTGATAATTGAGATTAGAACTTAGTCACGGAGTTGGGTGTGACAGTTTTTGGTATCAGAGCTTAGGTTATATGATTCTGTAGACAATATAACCTAAGTTAAGGCTAGGTGACATTATTTGCATTAGATTGATAGTGCATGCTTTTGACTTTCTTTTTATTTTCATTTTGAAGGGGTAAAAATGCCACCACGTAGGCGTCGTGGCGATGACCAATTTGCTATTATTGGCCCAAGTCATTCTACTCCACTAGGCGGTCGACCTAATAGGAGTCCATCAGTTTCATCTCATGCATCGGTACATGGTGTGGCACAAGATGTTAATGATAACCCTCCCTTACATGATGATGAGATCCCAGGTGGTCCATCAAGACTTCCTCATGTTGTTGAGCAAGTCAATCCTATTGAAAATCAAAGTGCTGCACAAGTTCTTGCACAAGCTTTAAGGACTATTATGAGTGGAGTAAACCCGACCTCCCAAGTTATGCAAAGAAATAGGTTCTACGACAATTAGAAAACAAGGTGCAGTTGATTTTGAAGGTACATTTGATCCATCAGAGGTAGAGGTGTTGTTTAAGCATATGGATAGAATATTTAGCCAGATGAGGTGTTCCAATGAAGAAAAGTTTGATTATATTGTTTCCTTGTTGCAAAAAGATGCTTTGGATTGGTGGGAGGCAATTCCTGAAAGTCAATTTTTCGGCTACTCTTGGATGGGAGGACTTTCTTCGAGAATTTGAAAAGAAGTATTTGCCCAAAGTATATACTGATAGAAAGCAGAAGAAATCCCTAAATTTGACACAAGGAGCATTATCAATTGCTGAGTATGAATTAAAGATCACACAACTATCAAAATATGCACCGAGCTTGGTGTTAGATGAAAGTGACAAGTGTAGGCGATTCGAAGGAGGACTTCACTTGAACATCAGAGACAAAGTTGAAGTGTTGGAGTTCACTGACTACTCCAAATTGATGGCAGTAGCACTAAGAGCTGAAAAAGCTTATAGAAGAAAGAAATCAAGTTAGCAAACATTTGAAAAGACGAAACTCCAACTTTACTCAGACTGGGCCAAGTAATAAAATGGCAAGATATGGTGATAGTATATTTCAGTCTCATGGTAACTTTTACAATAATAGGAGACATGGAAATGGATCACAAGGTACACAAAAATATCATACCAATTAGAAAAATATGAGTACACAAGCAAGTGCAGTCAGAAGAACATATTCAGAAAATCAAAGTAGAGTTGGACCAAGACAACAACAATATCACACAAATGCATATTGCACAACTTATGGAAGATATCATTTTGAAAATGCTCAGTATTCATAAGAGCTTGCTTTAAATGTGGTCAAAGGGGACACAAGATACGAGATTGTCGATTCATGAAAAAGGGTAAAAACATTTCTGAAACAATAGCTTATCCTCCTGTGAAACCTCAAATCAAAGCTAGTCCTGGTGCAAGCATAAAAGCGAGTAATAAAAATGTCCCAAGTACATCGAAACCGACAAATCCACCAGGTAGACCACAAACTCAAGCACGTGTCTTTGCAATGACTAAACCCGATGCTTTGGCTACTCCTCACGTAGTGATGGGTATGTTGTCTATCTTTGATAAAAGTGCACATGTTCTTATTGATCCTGTATCTACTCATTCATTCATATCAAAAGACTTTTCAATGCATGCCGATAGAAAAGTTAGTCCTTTAGAATGTTCCATGTTAGTACATACACCCGTGGGAGATTCCATTATTGTTGCACAATCATATAAGGATTGTAGAGTCAAAGTTGCTGAGCAAGACATGATGGCAGATCTCATTCCTTTAAATATTCAAGACTTTGATGTCATATTTGGAATGGATTAGTTAGCTCATCATCAGGCCACTATGAATTGTTTTAAAAAAGAAGTTTACTTTGAGTCACCCGAAAAAGAGAGTGTCATCTTCTGTGGTAAATGTTAAATTCTTCCCTCTTGTATTATTACTGCAATGGTGGCACCAAAATTAATCAAGAAGGGATGTGAAGCTTACCTTGCTTCTTTGATTGACACTAAGGTAGAAGGACCACGATTGGAAGATATTCCAATCGTATCTGAATTTGTAAATATTTTCCCAGAGGATCTTCCTGGATTACCACCGCAAAGAGAGATTGAGTTCAATATTGACCTTATTCCAGGAACAACACCCATATCTATTGCTCCTTATCGAATGGCACCATCAGAACTGAAAGAGTTAAAGTTACAATTACAAGAATTATTAGACAAGGGTTTCATCCGACCGAGTGTTTCTCCTTGGGGTGCACCAGTATTATTCGTGAAAAAGAAAGATCGAACATTACGAAGTGCATCGATTATAGACAATCAAATAGAGTTACTATAAAGAATAAATATCCTTTGCTGTGGATCGATGATCTTTTTGATGAACTGGAAGGAGCAAAGGTATTTTCAAAAATAGACTTGAGATCAGGATATTATCAGTTGAGAATTAAAGAAGATGATATTGCCAAAACTACCTTTACAACTCGTTATGGACACTATGAATTTCTGGTGATGCCATTTGGTTTAACAAATACGCCCGCAGTTTTTATGGATCTCATGAACTGTGTTTTCAAACCTTATTTGGATAAGTTTGTGATTGTTTTCATTGATGATATACTGGTTTATTCTCGAAGCAAAGAAGAGCATGAAGAACATTTAAGAATTATTTTGCAAATACTTCGAGAGAAACAATTATTTGCAAAGTTTAGCAAATGTGAATTTTGGCTCACCTCAGTAGTATTTCTGGGACATGTAATCTCAGCATAGGGCATTGGTGTGGACCCAGCAAAGGTTGATGCAATATTGAAGTGGGAGCCTCCAAAAAGTGTGACAGAAGTGAGAAGTTTTATTGGCCTAGCAGGATATTATCGACGTTTTATTGAAGGTTTCTCTATTATTACAGTTCCATTAACTAGACTTCTTCGGAAAAATGTAAAATTCAAATGGACAGAGCAATATCAAGATAGTTTCAAAAAGTTAAAGAGATGTTTAACATCTGCTCCAGTGTTGACACCTCCAATAGACAATGGAGGCTATGTGGTGTATAGTGATGCTTCTAGACAAGGGTTGGGTTGTGTTCTAATGCAACATGGAAAAGTTATTGCATACGCTTCTCGACAACTCAAACCACATGAGTTAAACTACCCAACACATGATTTAGAGTTGGTGGTAGTTATTTTTGCTCTTAAGATATGGAGGCATTAATTTTATGGAGAGACATGTCACATTTTTACGGGTCACAAGAGTTTGAAATATCTCCTTACACAAAAAGAATTAAATTTACGTCAAAAAAGGTGGATGGAGTTACTAAAGGACTATGATTGCATAATTGATTATCATCCGGGTAAAGCTAATGTGGTTGCAGATGCACTTAGCCAAAAATCATCGAGTCTTCTAGCCCATATAAAAGTCTATCAGTTACCATTGCTACTTGAATTTAAATCCTTAGGAGTTGAGTTGAAGACAAGTGAGAAAGGAGCACTCTTGGCACACTTTAGAATTAGACCCATTCTAGCCGAGAGGATACGCGAAGTACAAGATGAAGACAAAGAGGTAGTGAAAATCATCAATCAAGTAAAGAACGGAGAGGAAACACAATTCTCATTAAAGGTTGATGGGACTTTAATGTCTGGCAGCAGGTTATGTGTTCCCAATGTTGGAAATCTTAGGCAAGAAATAATGGTGGAAGCTCATTGTTCGCCTTATACTATACATCCAGGAAGTACTAAGATGTATAGAGATTTAAGGAGAAACTTTTGATGGCACGGTATGAAGAAAGACATAGCAGAATATATCTCTCGATGTTTAATATGTCAGCAGGTAAAAGCAGAACACAAAGTTCCAGCTGGAACTCTTCAATCAATTCCGATACCAGAATACAAGTGGGATGAAATCACTATAGATTTTGTAATGGATTTGCCAAGAATGAAATGAAATCATGACACTATTTGGGTAATAGTTGATCGTCTTACGAAGTCAGCACATTTTATACCAGTTCGAAAGGATGATTCTCTTAATACATTAGCCAAGTTGTACATTGATGAAATAGTGAGACTATATGGTATTCTAACATCTATCATTTATGATAGAGATCCTCGGTTTACCTCTCGATTTTGTCATAGTTTACAAAATTCCTTAGGTACAAAATTAAAGATTAGTACTTCATTTCATCCTCAAACAGATGGTCAATCTTAGAGAACCATTCAAACACTTGAAAAAATGCTCAGAGCTTGTATTATAGAATTTAAGGGATCTTGGGATGAACGCTTGCCATTAGCAGAGTTTACCTATAATAATAGCTTTCACTCAAGTATCGAGATGGCTCCTTTAGAAGCATTATATGGTAGAAAATGTAGGACACCGATATGTTGGGATGAAGAAGGTGCCAGAGTCCTTTTGGGACCACAAAAAGTGCAAGAGACTGTTGTCAACCTGAAAATCATTAAACAAAAGTTAAAAGCAGCACAAGATCGACAAAAGAGTTATGCAGATCAACATCGTCGAGAAATGGAGTATGAAGTGAGAAGTAAAGTCTTCTTAAAAGTTTCACCTTGGAAAGGTGTTATACGATTTGGAAAGAAAGGAAAGTTAAGTCCGAGATGTGTAAGACCATATGAAATTTTGGAGCGTATTGGACCAGTTGCATATACCGCCAGAGTTATCACGTATTCATGATGTCTTTCATGTCTCTATGCTTCGACAATATTGATCAGATCCTTCTCATGTATTGGAGCCCCAATCTATTAAAGTACGAGAGGATTTGTCATATGAAGAGAATCCACTGCAAATTATCGGAAGAAAGGAAAAAGAACTACGGAAGCAAAAGATTCCATTAGTTTTGGTGATTTGGAGAAACCTTTCAAGAGAAGAGGCAACTTGGGAGCGAGAGGATCAAATAAGAGAAAAGTATCCATTATTATTCCCTGAAATAGGTAACCAAATTTTGGGGATGAATTTTTTTTAAGGAGGGGAGAATTGTCACGGACGTGCCGTAGAAACATCATTTGTGCATAATCATGCATTTAATTAACATACTAAGTTAGTTTGGATGTCCATTTAGTGATATTTGTATATAGTAATTAATATTTCGATTAGTGCATAATGATTACTTAATTATCGATAAACTTTACAAAGTAATTATATAGGGTTATTAGGAATAAATCATAAAATTTTGAAATATTATAATACATATGTTTAAATAGGATTAAATAAGCTTAATTAGGGTTAAAACACTTAGTTATCACAAAAAAAATGTGATTGGCCATCACTTAAGTGTCAAGCAGCTGAAGCAGACAGTTGAGAGCTGCTCAAAGGGATATTTTTTCAAACCGCCATAAGACCTCAAAAAAATCTGAAACCAAAATATATAAGCCACTTAACATTATCATTTCACCATACAAAAATTACCAGAAGAAGAACTTGAGCGAAACGACCTGAGAAAAATGGGGAACATCGACTGTTCCAGGTGAGTTTTGGTTCGAAAATTATTCTTCTAATTGAGAGAATCATTACTTCGTGATAAACGAACCATAAATTATGAATTTTTTTATGGTTCATCCATTCGAAGTTAGTTTCCATGGCCTCTAGAATCACCTAAAAAGGAGTTTTATAACGGAAGTTATGAACTTAACTTCGCATGTCACTCATCTTGTCCCGAGTCTGATACAAGTTCCTTTTATAAATTATGGCACAGTTATAATAGAGCGAATTATGGTTTGCAATTTGTATATTCTTAAATAGACAATCCAAGGATTCAGTGAGAGGTGGAATCATCCTATTTGGACTTGTATTTGGGGAGAAATGATTTTTTCATTTCATAGTGATTCGTCTGCCAGATTCCACGACATGGACACATCATGACCCGAATTAACTATTTTTATTATAAGTCTATACAGCGAGTTAAATTGTCTAATTTATGAAAAATTACTAATGAAATCTATTTTTCAGGAAAATTATGCCCTAGTTAAAGGGATAAGTATGAAGAAAATATATAAATCAATATTTAAGTGACATCCAGTCTGCCGGGGCACAAACCCTAGGTTAGATTTCTTGGGATGTCCTAAGTTACTCACTTGGAATTTGATAATGATCTTTGAGGGTTGAAGACCTTAGTATGTCTAGTTTCTAATTAATACAGAATCATAATATTTTCCCATGTGGTTAAGAAGTTATGAATTATTTATTGACAGACACTTAGTCTGAAATCCTGAAACAACACTTAGTTAAGCTTTGAGGAATTGAAAAGTTCCAAGTGTAGAATTGACTATGAATATAAATGTCTGAAGCTAGAAATTGGTATTAGAGGAGGTTATATGCATTAGGGTGCATAAGCATTCATACATCATGAGCATGCATTGCATATTACCCTACTAGTGATTGAGAAGTAAAAAAACATTATTGTTTGTAGAAAAACCTCAAGTTGCATGTGAAAGGGAGGAAATCTAATAAAACTCGTTGAAGTGATAAAGTACAAGGTGAGTGGGTAAATTTACAACATAGAAAATATTATATGTTAATTCTTTTATTTATGGTATTACCTCAAGCAAAGATTATTATTGTTATTATTGAAACATAACTTGCACTATGAAAAGTATTTATGATATGTTTCAAGGATTTCATATGAGATGGAGTAATATCTTATACAAAAATGTTTTCAGGGAACAATGCTTGTGAAGTGAAAATAAGTTTTATTTGATAATGATATGAGATTATGTCATGCGTATTTTTATATTGTTAAACTCCATGTGTTCATTAATCATGCTATTTGAAAAAGGTCTTTGGGACCGCATTCGATATACATGAAGCCTTTGGGGTGTATATCGAGTCTCTTTGCCCTTTAGGGGTTGCTCTGCGTACACGTATTGACCCATGATATGCTCTGCGTATCTGAGAATCTTGATTGGGTGGCACACAATCATGATTGAGATACGTATTGACCCATGATATGCTTTGCATATCTGAGAATCATGATTGGGTGGCACACAATTATGATTGGAATACATATTGACCCATGATTTGCGCTACGTATTCATGACTCTTGATTATGAAACTCTGCTTAACTGTATAACACATGATCATAGAGTGATACGTATCGATCCATGATGAGTATGTGCAATGATACATGTGTAGAGTTTAAATATGAAAATTATGATATCTTGAGTTACTTTTACTTCTATGAAAGTTCATTTGACAAGTTATGTCATATGTGCTATGCTTTAAATGTTTTCTCATATGAAAGAAATGTTGTTATCTAAATGATATATGCACTCGTATTATTCCCCTATGTTGTACCTTTATTCCACTCATTGAGCAAATGATTGTTGCTCACAAAACCCATTTTAAATATTTTTTTCAGATACTCGTAAATTCTCGAGTTGAGTCAACTTGGAGCTTGTTTTACTGCATATAGAGCAGAGGTCGAGCCACTGGAGCACTTTAATCCCCCTTCACTTTTGTTTTTTTGAAGTATGCATATGTAATAGATAGTTTTAGATGTTGTAATTAAGTTTGTGAGAAACTTTTTGTAAGGTTGTATGATACTTGATTCAGTGGGGTTATATGTGAAATGATTTGTGAAAAAAAATATAATGACGATATGCGAATGTCATATCTTATAGCTTTTTACTAAACTTTGATGAATATATATATATGTCTTTTGTATGTATTGACAAATAACACAACACATGTAAGGGAGGGTGGTTTTGCCGATTTTTTTATTAGAATTGCTAAATATAATTAAGATTCTAATAATTGAGATTAGAACTTAGTCACGGAGTTGGGTGTGACCGATCATTCAACTCATAAGATGAGAACTAAGATGCAATAGTTTTAATGAGTTCATCACAAGGGAATCTATTCTCTTATATTATGATCCCTTTTTACTCTTCCTTTGTTGTTTTTCCTATAAATCGTGTTTTCTGTGATATCTGATTTATTCTTAATCAATTTGTGACAACTCTTGAGATAAAAATAAATTGATAAGTGATCTAAATCATCGAGGTTATGACACTCAGGGTTTCTACTCGACCTATGCACTTGCAGTTGTGTGAACTCTAGAGTAAAATTTAAACATAACTAGAATTACTTTTATTGTGAGAAATTCAAATCCACATAAAGTTCACATCGCTTGGGTTTTTGTTAAAAATAAATTGCGAAAAGTAGTTTTCCATCATGCAAAAGAAGAGCAATGCAAAGCAATGTAGAGATACATTTTTTTTTTTTGACAATTTATGATGATGGTCAGCAAGATTCAAGCAAGTGACAAGACATCTGATGCATGAATGATCATAGGCAATAACATGTAGAAAGCTATTCAACATCTAATGGTGGCCTTTGATATCAGATAAAGGCAGAGAGTTAAAATTTGTATAATCTTTCAAATAGTGGTTTTTTGACATGTTGAACATATGAGGTGGGGGGTAGACAATGCAGTTCATAATGTAACTTAGCTAAAGGCTGAATGACCGTTCATGGCTCTTCAACAGGTTTAAAATTTTCATTTACTTAAAAAAAATTGATCCAAAAATATTTAGATTTAAGTACTCAAGGAGACAAAAAAAAATGGTAAAGTACAATGGTAGGATAAGAATATTTTGAGATACGAGCATAAAGCGTATGATTGTACTCCCCCTAGACTTAAACACAACATTGTCCTCAGTGTGGTCAAGCCGGGTAGGAGCGTCATCTAGAAGGAGGACGAGTGTGTAGGGGAACCAATAGGTTCCCCCAGATTTGCTTCAATATGTTGGAGCGTGGCAGTTTGATGTTGCAGCATTCGCTTGATAAAGAGTTGTCATGTCAGAGCTTCTGTATCTGCAAGGAGAGGTTGGAGATGGTTTGTTATAGATCAGAGATGTTTGGTGTGGGATCTTCATCTATTGCGAGTCTGACTTCTGGAGACTTCCTTTTTCTAGTAGCGACTGGTGAGACAGCGTCGGAGTTTCTGTTCTAGTTGGGTTCGGGCGTTGGTTCATTAGGTGTGTTGTCGCCATGCTCCAAGTGCTTTGGTGTAATTTTCCAGTTGGATTCAAATCGGATTGAGACTCTTGGCATGTCTTGGAAGCATAGCTTCTTGTCAATTCCCTTTATGAGCAAGAACTTGGGTCGCCCTAGGACCTCAATCAATTTCAACTTTTTTAGCGTCTCTAAGGAGCCGAGATGGAGGTTGCAGTGGACACTAATGGTTGTGACGATGTCATCGAACGCAATGCCCCCGACTTCATTCAGACACACTTGTTCAAGTTCGATAGCAAATGTCCTAGGAGGTTGGCTCGACATCCATATAAGAAGACATGGATAATGAATAGGTCAGAGTCAATGGTGTGTGACTCTATGTTCGCGCATCCTAGGATGGTGGTGGCGACTAGTCAGTGGAAGTATCGAATGGTTGGGTTGGAGATGGCAGAGGCCCTTGCTCTTGCTCTTTCGATTTGGTGGTCAGTGATTTTCTCGAGGATGCCTTGAGTGTTGAATCGTGGAGGTGTTATGCATCTAGGAATGTAGGGCAAGCCAAGGACTTGACTCAGTTTTCGATTGGTCCATTCAAAATTACGATTGAATAGGCAGAACGAAATCTTCTCTCGGTGCCTATCATCTTCATAGGAACCAAGAATTCGATGACAAGTCAGCGATAGGTAGGATAGACTGACATGAAGAAATCTCGAGCTCCCATTTTGTGGGTAGCAGGCTCTAAATCTATCAGGAAATTGAGAGACGATAGGACCTCATGGTCAGCAATTTTGGTTGGAAGTATTGGGGGTGACATGAAAGAGTTGTATCGACGATGCTGCTAGGATGAAGAGAAAATAATTTCCTGTGGGGGATAGATCAAGTTAGGATTGTGTTCATTGGAGGAGACGGACTTGGTTGAAACAAACTTTTGAGGTGATGGGGATCGCGAGTGCTCATCCCGTGATGAGTGGCCGGGTGAAAGGGAAGACGGCTGACTTGTCAATTTCTTAATCGGGGAAGGGGAACGCGAGCATTCACCCTAAAGCGAATGTAATGAAGAGTTGGGAGAGACAGGGCCAGGGAACAGCTGTATAGGTGGGGATGGAGAACGCCACTCATCAGGGGAAGAGGGTGGTTCAGGAATAGGTGTTGGCGATTTTGGTGGTGAGGGTGGGGCCGGAGGTGAAGAAGGTTTTGATAGGGAAGGTAACAAGGTGACATTGAGATCTTGTGGAGGCCAAAAGGTGTATTTCTTGGCAAAGGGATACTGAGGAGATGGAGGATGGGCGAGGAGGGATGGAGATGGAACTAGATCCGCTTCTCCCATGGTTGGCTTTGAGGGTGCTTGCTCTATGGGCCTTGGTGGGCGCGAGTCAACCTTCATCTTGCTCCGCCATTCATGGATGGGGTATTGTTCACAACGTCCTCTTGGGGTGACTTGTTGAAGCTGTAGGAACGTTAGGGGTAGGCTCTTGACGTGGAAGGTTTATTGATGGCTCTTTGATCATCTACAACCTTGTGCCTCCCTTTATGTGTTGGAGGTGTCTTCAGTAGCGGTGGTCGGCGTCAGTGGGTGTTTCCGTGGTGGTTTCCTTGCCACCGTCTTGATTCTTCTTGCCAGGGGTTGTGTTGGCATCATCTCCACCGCCCGGATCCTAGCATTGGTGGGTTTTCGAGCCCTTGCAGATAGCTCGGTGATGCTAGCTCAAAGGGTTTAACTATCTCGGGCGCTAGAATTATTTGTAATTTTCTTCTGCCACGTTGGATGAAGACTCGCTCCTGTGCCCATGGACCACTGAGCGAAGATGAGGAGCGGGCAAACTTAAGGGAAGCTCTGTGCGCAATGATGACTCTGAATGAACCTTGTCTCCGGTAAACTTGTCATTGTCCTCCTCGCTGAGGTCGATCCTTTGAGGGCCCGAGTGCTTTGGCATCGATATGTGCATTTTAATCGATTTTGTGTTAGAACCATTGTGGCCGGTGTTGGAGTAAAGAAGGGTTTTGGAAACGGGCGACGAGGGATTTTTTTCAGTATGGAGTGAAGGGAAATAGGGATTTGGTGGTGAAAGGAGATAAAGGGTTTTAGGAAGATAGATGGAAAGGTAGTGGTTTATATGAAAAACAACCGCACCTCGTACGTGGTGCAGAAAAATATTATGGCGATTTTGCAAGTGAAAATAGAGAGAGAAAGGCCATGGTGAGGTCACGTGGTTTCCGAAATCATTCTGTTGTTGGTTGGACTTGATTGTGCGTCCCAGAGATGATGTGTTGTTCAAAATTTGAACATTGACTTCACTGCACAACAATTTCCCTTTTCCAAGTAACGAGCGCTCAAAATCTCTTTAGTGTCTTCCTCATAAAATAATTTCACCAACCTTTGACGTGTCTTCTTCTGGTTCCCACTAAACCCGACCAATACTTGATGTTGAGATGATCTCATGCATTCTGTGATCCTTTGATGCATGTGTTTAGTACAATGCTTTTTTTTATTCCTGCAAAAATGAAAGGAACTAAAACATTAGAACTTGGGTTGCCTCCCAAGAATACCCTCTATTTTGTGTCGTTGGCTCGACATTGTTGAAGCGGTCATCAGACGATTGAGGGTGGTTGCAGCAAAAGAGTTATTTCAGTATTCTTTTATCCTGGCTCTTGATACAACTTTACCCTTTGACCATTAACTCTAAATGTATCTCCATTACTCCCTTCAAGCTCTTCGACACCATATGGAAATAATCTCACTAGCTTGAAGGGGCCAATCCATTTGGATTTGTGTTTGCTAGGAAATAACCGCAGTCTGGAATTGAACAAAAGTACTTGGTCCCCTTCGTTCAGGTGTCTTTGTTGAATACCTCTGTCGTGCCACTTCTTTGTTTTGTCCTTGAAGATTACTGAATTTTTTAAAGCATCATTCCTTAATTGCTCCAGCTCATCTATTTGGCGTCTTCGGTTCACTTCAGTTGCCTTGAGATCGAAGTTGGGGAATTTCAACTCCCAAAAAGCTCTATGCTGAAGCTCAATCTGTAAGTGGCATGCTTTACCATATACAAGTCGATAAGGTGTTGTTCCCAAAGAGGTTTTGAACGCCGTCCTATATGCCCAAAGTGCATTGTCAAGCTTGGAGCTCCAATCTCTTCTGGAGCTTGCCACTGTCTTTTCCAAGATTACTTTGATTTGTCTATTAGAGGTTTCAAGTTGCCCCGAAGTTTATGGATGGTAGGGGGTGGCGACCTTGTGTGTAATGTCGTATTTAGATAGTAGAGTGTTAAACTGCCTTTCCAAGAAATGTTTTCCTCCATTGCTAATGACGAGTATCAGCATTCCAAATCTAGGGAAAACTACCTCTGAGAATAGCTTGGTCACATGGTGGGCATCACAGTAGGTGATGGGAATGGCTTCCACCAATTTCCTGAACCTGGAAAGTGTCCCATGTAGTCGATACCCCAGACATCGAAAAGCTCCACTACTGGAATCCCAGTTTGTGGCATTTCGTGTTGTCTCAAAATATTTTTAGTCCTCTAACACCTGTCACAAGTACTAACGTAGTGGTTAACATCTATGAATAAAGTCGGCCAGGTGTCCCTCTTAGACAAGTGTATGACAAGAAGAGAATTCTGTGAACAAACTCTTCTGGAACACATCTTCTTAATTGTACATCTGAACATTCCTTGAATAGATAGGGGTTGTCCTAGAAGTACTCCTTCGCTTCAAACAGGAATCTCCTCTTCCTTTGGTAGTCCAAGTCTCTTTGTAGGATTCTCCCAGCCTTGAAATTGGTAATATCTGCAAACTAGGGGCAGGGGCGGTGGAAATAGAAAATAAGGTGTCACCAGGGAGATTTTCTTGGATAGGCGACCTCGTTTCGACATTACCTCCTTTGTATTTGATCTAGGATAAATGGTCAGCTACTTGATTTTCCAGTCCACTTTTGTCTTTTTTCTCTATGTCGAACTCCTAGATACAATCTGAACTTTTTGATCTTGAAAACTACAGCAAGCATCTCCTTTTCAATGGTCATATAATTCTGTTGAGCTGGGTTCGGGATTTTGCTAGAATAGTATATGACATGAATGACTTTGTCTCTCTTCTGGCCCAGGGCTGATCCCACTGCAATGTCGTTGGCGTCTCACATTACTTTTAAGGGCAATGACCAGTCCGATGATTACATGATCGGGGTTGAGACTAGAGCTTTCTTAATTTTTGAGAAGGCTTGAATGTAGTCTGCGATTATGACAAAATCGCATCTTTGTGTAGCAAATCTATGAGAGGTTTGGCTATTTGAGAGAAGTTACTGATGAACCTTCGATAGAATCATACGTGCCCCAGAAACCTTCAGACTCCTTTGACATTAACTCAGGGTGGCAGCTTCTCAATGACGTTGGATTGACTTCAATTCCTCTCTAGGAGATTACACTTCACAAAATGATCGCTCGGTGCACCATAAAGTAGCACTTTTCCCAGTTCAAAATTAAATTGACCTTTTCACATCTACCTAGGGTGCCTTCGATGGATGCTATCGTTCAGCAAGGTTCCATGGACAGATTGGTCATACAACACTCGAAGGAGAATCCATGGTCAAAAAAGTCATCCGTGAATACCTCCATAATGTTTTCTACATAGTCAGAATATATTGAGATTATTCAAATGTTGCGGGAGCATTGCATAGGGGCAAGTAAAGGTAGTCTTTTTTTGGTCGTCGAAGTATATGGGGATTTGCATAAAACCGAAAAATCCATCCAAATAGCAGAAATAAGAATGTTTAGCTAGTCGTTTGAGTATCTAATCTATGAAGGGTAAACGAAAGTCATCTTTCCTGGTCGCTTTGTTAAGTTTTCGAAAATCAACACACATGCGCCACCGTGCGCTTAACTACATTCACTCCCTTTTAATTTTCAACCACAATCATTCCCCCTTTCTTTGGGAAAACTTGGATTGGGCTCACCAACTTGCTATCCGAAATGGCATAGATTAATCATACATAAAGTAATTTCATCACTTCTTTCTTTACTACTTCTTGAAAAATGGGATTTAATCTTCTCTGAAACCCTCTGGTAAGTTTCACATTGTCCTCTAAGGGAATTCTATGCACACATAAAGGACTGAGACCTTTAATATCTTCCATAGTGTATACTATAGCCTTTCTATGTGTTCACAGGATATTCAACAATGACTCGGTTTGGTCCTTAGTGAGAGCAGAGCTAATGATGATAGGGTATGTAGAATTTGGTTCAAGCAACTCATACCTGAGTGTAGAGGGAAGTAGTTTCATCTCTACCTGGAGTGCCTTCGATGGATGTTGTCGTTCAGCAGGGTTCCACTTCATGTTTGATATCTCGTTTGTCATTTGGGAAAGATGGGTGTATTACCTCATCTTGGACTTCAGTCTTGCCAGATTGTTTAGCGCTCGATTGTTTCCTGAGAATTTCCAATAGCTCTTTGCATTCTTTTGAAGTGGCGGTGGCTATTTCTTCTTCTTTAGTCAGATTAATTTCCCAATGGATAATCAATCAGCATGAGGTTTAGTACTTCTTTCACAATCGAATCTACTATGTCTTCGACTTCATTTACATCTGACAAGCATGGATACTTCATTGCCCAGGTTAGGTTGAATTCAAGGTTTTATCTCCGAGATAGAAAGACAATTTCTTGTTCCTCACATCAATTATATCTCCGGCTATGGTGAGAAATGGCATTCGTAGGATCCATACGTCTTCTTCCATATCCAATACTACGAAGTCGGCAGGGATGAAGAAATTTTTCACTCGGATTGGAACATCTTCAATGATTCCCTCGGGGTGCTTAATTTATCGATCAGCAAGCTAGAGAATCAAGTTAGTTGGTTTCATCTCTACGACCCCCAATTGTTGACACATCGATAGAGGTATTAGGCTTATATTGGCTCCTAAGTCGCATAATGCCCTGTTCACTTTCAAATTTCCTATTTCACATGGGATGGAGAAATTTTCAAGATCCTTCAATTTTGGTGGCAATTTCTTTAAAATAGGTGTGCTAACTTCAGTTCTTAAGGTCATCGTTTCTTGAGCATCTACTTTTTTCCCTAAATAGGTTTTCCTTACAAAATTTGGCATACGTTGTCATTTGTTGAATAGCCTCCACGAAAGGAATATTGATCTGCAATTTCTTCAGAACCTCATAAACATCAAGAATTGCTGGTCGGTCTGACTATTTACTAGCCTCTAAGGAAAAGACAAGTATCTAGGATCGATTGGTTTTCCTTCCTTGTCGCCTTATTTCTCAAGTGATCAAGGTTGAACTTCAAGTGCACTGTCTGCAGTTGTAGTCGTAGAGTTTGGCTTGGTAGTTATCTCCTTATCCTTGGAAACTAGCTTTACTACCTCCGTTAGGTGTTCAACTTGTTCAATGGACTCTAGAGCATTTCTTTTTAGTAGTTGAGTTCTGCTTCTTAACACCATAGCCTAACATTGCTCCCTGGGATTCTGTTCGTGTTGTCCGGAAAATCTTTCAGGTGGTCTGAAAGTAGAGTGATCACTAGCTAATCAGGTTTTTATCCCATTTTCTATTCATTTCACCCATATCGAGCCCTTATTTTGCCTAACATTTGGCCAATTTTGCTTGGAATGCAATGGATTGTGATAACCAGCTGATCATTCTCATTTTACAACTAATTCCATGTGCATAAAGGTTCTGAATTGCTAAAATCCACAAAGATATCAATTCCAAGCCAAGTTATCATTCTTTGGGCAAGTTATCATTCCAATGTGCAAAGTTATCATTCTTCTAATTGAGCTGATTTCTAGTGATTATCTTGCCCTGAATCCCCTGCCATTATGAATTAATCTTATTTGGATGATCATATTTCAACTTGTGCAAAGTTATCATTCAATTTCACAAGTTATCGTCTATGGTGATAAGTTATCATTTTTAGGGCAAAATTGTCATTTCGATGTGCAAGGTTATCAATTCTGCATAAAGCATTAGGCAATGGTTAAATTACTATCCTAACTCCTTACTGCTCTGATTTGATCACATTTGGATAACCACAACTAAATTTATAACAAGTTATCATTTTATGGCACCAAGTTATCATTCCGGGGCACCAAAGTTATCATTCCTATAAAATCTTATCCACATTCGATTTCTGACCTCATTCACTTGCCATCCTAATCCCTTTGATGCCTTCACTACCCTAAACCAATCATATTTGGACAATCTTCATGATATGGTGCAAGTTATCATTCCGGGCTTTAAAGTTATTATCTTTAATTAAGAATTTCATTCCTGCACAACACCAAATCCCATTTGATAATTGAGTTGATAATTGTTATTGTCATAATCCTATTCAAGGACTTTTATGCTTGCTATTTTGGCCTTTCTAGCAAGAAAAACAAGGCTGAAAAAGGGTGGAAAAGAAGGGGGACCACTTGCTTTTTGGCTGTCCCAAAAGCTGCTACTTTGTTGATATTTTCAGGACCAGAACACTTGGCACAATCACACCACCATGAAACATTCTAATCTGTATCAAAGAGTGTAGAAGACACATATAAAAGTGGAGAAACCCTGAAGCAAAGGAGGGAGCCTCCGTTTGGAGGGTTTCTGGACTAGAGAAGGAGGGGAGCTGCTGCAACATCCTGATTTTTCTGTGGACAGATTTCTATCCTTTAAATTCTAGAATGTTTAGCATGGATTTCTTCTCCTGTTCTATATAAATCTTTATAATTATGAGGAGCTAATTCCCATCTCTCCTAGGATAGGGTAGTAATCTAGTTTAGTTGTGGATGGAGTAAGAACAAACCTGATTTCCTGCACTAATATCTGATTTTTCTGATTTCTGAATTCTGCAATTTCTGAATTCATTGGATTCTGTTCTTGACATTGTGAGATCCTACTTGTATTTACAACCGAGAGGTTGTCTTTTGATCTACTCTTTGAATAAAAAATGAATCAAGAACCAATGGCAAGTTTCTAGGTTCAATCCTCAATTAGGAATCTGATTTATTGATTTTTGAAATCTAATTTCCATTTTTTATTCCTGAATTTAGCTAAATCTGTTCTTATCATTGTGGAGCCCTAATTGAATTAACAACTGAGAGGTTGCTTATGGTTTCATTCTTGTTCAGAAATGAATCAAGAGACAATGGTATTTCTAAGGTTTCAATCCCTAAATTGTTACAAACTTTTCATTGCTGATTTCTGATTTTCAATCCTGATTTTCTGAAAATTGTTAAATCCGCCTTGCTGCTGTAAAACCCCTGATTCTATCATTGCTGATTTCTAATTTTCATTCCTGTTACAAACTTTTCATTGCTGATTTCTGATTTTCAATGTGTGATATGTGCTGATTTTATCCAATTGATTAGTACTAATATGGATTTCATTTAAATTTGCAGCTAAGGGGTTGATTTAAAATCCCCTTGTAGTTTAGAGATGAACCAAGAAGCATTAGTATTAGGATTGGATTCATAGCATATCTGAGTAGTTGATGCGTGGTTTGGTTGAAGTTCCAAACTGAAATTGCCAAAATCTTTGAAGAAATGGCAAAATCAGTGAGGGACTTGTGCATATGTTAATGATAACTTGACATTCAGTAGGGATCCTCCTCTAATTCAACCTAGGTAACATTTATATGAGAATATAATGATTAGTTTTGGACTAATTAAGCTGTGAGAGCAGCCATACTTAAGGTTGAATCATATTTGATTTAAAATTGTTAAAATGTTTCATTCCATCCATAGCTGAATTAGATGAACCCCAACCCCAAGGAGAACCTTTCTATTGATTGACAAACATTCAAATCACTGTGGATATGACACTTGAGTCTACTACATTGACTTGTGCACTTGCAGTAGAGAGTGAGTTTAGGGAGTTAAATCAAAAATTGGAAAATTTTAAATCTGACCAAAATTTCAGCAAGTTATCACTACACTCCTCAATTTCACTATCAAGTTTTTGGCACCGTTGCCGGGGACTTGAGCCTAATTAGATTAACTTAGATAGTTTAGATTAGTTTTAGACTAGTTATCGGTCCATTTATTAGCCCAATTTTCAATTTTTGCAAGTTATCATTCTGAATTTTGAATTTTTGTCCAGTTTTCTTTCTTTCTTAAATTTGATACTTCTGAATTCATTTATGCAGGACTTGGACAATCGAGAGGACCATTATCAATCAGATCCTGAACCTGAAAGGAGATTCTTGAGAAGGAGGAGATTACAAAGGATAGAGGCATGAAGAAGAATTTTTTAATAGGAAGAAGAGGAGGTTAACATGGCTGCACCAAGAACACAAAAAAAGGATTGCTATTCACCTAGTAATGTAAGAAATCGACAAGGGAATGGAGTCCTAGCACCTGCTGCCAACTTTGAAGTGAATCTAGCATTAGTCACAATGATAAGCCAATACCAATTTGCAGGATTGGGGAATGAGGATCTAGCTTCACACCTTGACAATTTCAAAGAAATTTGCAGCAACGTCCACTTCAACAATACACCTATGGATGCTGTCTACATGAGGCTATTCCCCTTCTCACTCAAGGACAAGGCCAAGACTTGGTACAAGACCCTCAAACCTGAAGAGATTGCTACTTGGGAGTCCACAATTCAATTGTTTCTAGCTAAATTCTTTCCACCTAGCAAAATTGACAACTATAGGGATCAGATTGTTAGATTCTATCAATTGGATCAAGATAACATATGTGATGCATGGCAAAGACTCCAGAGCTTGCTGAGGGCATGTCCACACCATAGGTTTGAAAAATGGCAATTGGTCAACTATTTTCATAAGGGATTGAACTATCCATCTAAAGTGGCACTAGACACAGCTGCAGGAGGGATTTTTTTATCCAAGAATATTGATGAAGCTTACCAATTGATAGAAAATATTGCCAAGAACCACCATTTCCTTACACATGACAGGACAAGGAGGCCATCAAATGATAATCAAGTCAATAACATTGCTGTCCAGATTGAAGAAGGATTACAAAAGGCCTTGGAGAAGCTGAATTTGTCAACAAAAGTGGGAAAGGCTTCCAATTCTGAATCTAGGTGTGATCTTTGTGGAAACCAATGTCATGTCACTGAGAGTTGCAACTTGATAATGCAGCAATATGAACAATCTATAGATCAAATGAATGCTGTGGGGAATTATGGAGTGAAGCCCCCTGCTGAGTTCTATACTCCAGAAAATAGGAACCACCCCTACTTCTCTTATAAGGCCAATCACTATCAAGGGCCACCCATGCAGAATTCTAATTGGCAACCCAAGATTTTGCCAAGGAACCAACCACCTCCATATCAGAATCAGCCCTCAACTACCCCAATGCAATGACCTCCATATGAGCAGCCACCACAAGCTCAAACCACTAAATTCTCAAAAATGGAGTTGCTGCAACAAATTCTGAAGAAGCAAGAGAAGCAAGAGGAGGCAATGCAGAAATTAACTTTTGGATATGAAGCCTTGAGTGCCATCAGAAGTTGCTTGAGAGCCAAATTGCCCAACAAGCTAGCACTTCAACCAGACCACCTATGTTTCTCCCTGGACAACCAGAAATGAATCCTAAGGAGGAAGTTCTGGCTGTCCAACTCAGAAGTGGAAGGATTGTTGAGGAACCAATGAAGAAAGCTGAAGACAATCCAACTAAGTCAGATTCAAAAGCTCTTGTGGTGGAAAAAAAAAATCAGCACCTTCAAAATGAAGTCAAGACTAGAGTTTTTGATAAGGTGCCTTTCCCTCAAAGATTAGTCAAAGCAAGGCAAGATCATCAATATGGAAGATTTCTTGAAATCTTGAAAAAATTGTATATCAATGTGCCATTTGTTAAAGCCATTCAAGAGATGCCCTCATATGCCAAGTTCTTAAAGGAAATCTTGACCAAGAAAAGGAGGATTATGGAATATGAAACTATAGCATTAACTGAGGAGGCTTCTGTAATAATTCAAAACAAGTTGCCTCATAAACTAAAGGATCCAGGGAGCTTCTCAATTCCTTGTGAAAATAGGGATTAGAAAAATTCAAAGGGCCATGTGTGACTTGGGTGCATCTGTGAGTGTGATCCCATTATCCCTATGCAGAAAGTTAGAAGTGGGAGATATGAAACCCACCAACATGTCCCTATAGTTGGCTGACAGATCCATTAAGGACCTTTCATACTCGCTAGTACCGTGTGGAATGTCAGTACTCTCGTTCTTTCCCACTTGTCATAAGGGCAGGATCTTGGAAAGATGTCCCAATTCAAGTGTGGGATGACATCTTTCGAGCCTTTACGGTACGATCTTCTATTTGGGTTACATAATTTGTTTTATATTATTTTAAACTTACTAAATTTTAATGTATTTTGTAGGAGGCAAATCAGTTTCATCCGGATCTTAGTTTAGGGATGATCCTGAGAGTTTTTGAGGAGGTCACTGCGAAACGCCTCCGAAATTGATTATACAAGTTTCGCAAGGTAATCACATCTGCTAGCCTCACTTTGGAGCAAGTCATACAAAGATGCCCAAGACATATTAGGCACTCGGTTTGAGAGTCCTTATGTAGGATGTGGCAAGTATGTTTACTTTTAAATTATTTTTATTAAATTTATAGTTTTTGAAAGTCTAAGTATTTGATGTTCATAAAGGACGGATGAACGATGTCAAAGGAAGTGAGAAAAGGTAAGAGCTAATCAACTTTTGAAGCTCGAGGCCCACAACCACACAGGGGTCAATGCGATTTGACAGCATCGATGGCACATGGTAATTTACATACAAATTCAATTTATCAAACTTTTGACTTATACTTATTTTACAAAATTTGAAACTTTATCGTAGGAGGAGAAAGAAGGCGATCCCGTGGACTTTCGTGTGATCTACGAGGCCACGGGTAAGAGTCAGAATACAAACGACTTGGTCACGCCCACTGTTCGTAGGCTTCTGCTCATCACATGTTCATTTGGTTGTTGACGTTAGTGCACTATTTTTGAAATGCTCAATGTTTAAATTTTTTAGGATGAGTATAATGCAAAAATGATTGAAAAGTACAAAGATGATCCGAGTACTCAGCAACCAGGTAATGTTTCTTGGAAGGGATATCATGTTTTTAATTTATGTATTTTTTGATATATAATTTATGTATTATATGATTGTATAATTTTTCTATTTCATAGAGGACCCTGCTATTTGGGAAGAGGTGGTCGGCACGACACGAGGAGGATAATTTTGTGGCCTCGGCATAGCCGCTCAGGTACATATGAGGAGCGGAGGATATGCAGGCGGCCCATCTGCTCCGAGCTCATCCGCTGCACCTAATATAACGCAGCTATCAGAGCAAATATCGTAGTAGGTGTCGCAACAATTGTCGCAATAGTTGGCTCCTCTATTGCAGGTGATTCAGGGATTAATCCTGACACAGAATCCATCCCCGTGAGTCCATGGACCGAGCACATCTAGGTTGAACGTCCGAAATGATAACAATAACTCCCAAACCTAGAATAGAAACAAACCATGGATAGAAACTATACTTTTGTCACTTATAGACTTATTATTAGATATATGTATAGTTTGTTAGTTCAGTTTAGTACTTTTCATATTCTTATCTTAAATATTATGCCTGTGATGAATATCAATGCTTCAATGCATTTATATGCATTATATAATTGCATGGTGTGGGAAGGGAAAAAATGTGGCTGCTATCGGTAAAGAAATATGCAATTAGCGTCACATTAGCGTCGCCAACATAGTCGACGCTATGTTAAATATGTCATCCTTAGCGTCATGTTAATGTCTCATTGGCGATGCAACAAACATGATGTTTGCGTCACTAGAGCGCCGAAATAGCGTCAACTAATGCACAACGTTAGCGTCTCTTGAGCACCGGAATAATGCCTCCTCTATAGCGCCACTTGAGCGTCAACTTAGCAATGTATGTCTATTGCTCCCAGTCGGACACCACGCATCTTAATAATGTCGAGATAGCATCAACCGTTGGCGTTAGTAGTGTCTCCTTTTTCGTTGGCTCTATTATGATGTCATTAGCCACCGATTACTAGCGTCGCATTTGAACGACACTATTTGGACGCTAAAGTGGCGCTATATGTCCCGGAGACTCAATAGCGCCTTCGTAGCGTCACGTTACTTGGGTCACTATTCTTCGATTTGCTTGTAGTATTGATTTCTCCTACTCTATGTATTCACCTCTTTTGAATTCGGTGTGACATTGATTGTTATATGTATTGAATGTGTATTTCAACAAGTTTATATGAAAAGTATGTTGAAATGATTGATGAATTGATGGTGAAATTGAAAAGCATATGTGATATCTTATGGTTTGACTTTATGAACTGCGATCCTATTCCGTTTGAATGAATGTTCAATGTGATTCATCTTCTGATATTTAAGTAACAAGATATGATGAATCATACAAGTTCAAGTCATTTTTTTATATTTGATTTGAAATTATTATATGATGAATCATGCATATGCATCTGCATGTATGATGGTTGAAGCTAAGTGCTACATTGATGATCACAATGGGAGTTACCTCTAGAATCTAATGCATCATTTTGTTTTCCAAAAATGGGATGAGATAGGATGGAGCCAAGTGTCATGCGAAGCTAAGTGGTACATTGTGAGAAATCATGGTGGGAGCCACCTCTAGGATCCACTTATATGTTCCCCGAAAGGGATGATATAGAATGGAGCTAAGTGCTATGTCGTTAATCACGATGTGAATCACCTCTAGAATCCACCTATCACTATATGATATGTTCCTCGTAAGGGATGAGGTAGAATGGAGCTAAGTGCTACATCACGATGGCAGTCAGCTCTAAAATCCACCTACCGACCATTGGCCAGTTGGTGATCCGTCCATTCATATGAGAATGTTGCATTGGCATACATATGTTTGATATGATTTAGATGGTATTGATTGCATATTGAGTGTGATGCTTTTGATTAGTATGTTATATATGGAATTATCAAATATATGAAAATACCTATTTTGATATTATGATTATTGCATGCTTTTTCCTATCTTTATGAATTGATTAATTGGTAAGATATAGACTATGAGTTATCAATTTACTGACCTATTTTAGCTCACTTTGTTGTTTCCAATATTTTTTAGATTAATATAGTTGTTTGGTGATCGTGAAAGGTGATAGTCTTAGACGAGTTCTATAAAAGACATTAAGAAGAAGTGTGTCACTCATGTCCTTTTATTAGAATGTCTAGAGGTTTGATTATGTGTAATGCATATGTATTAATCTAAAATTTTGGCTAAAGAGGTTCTGATTTGTTTCCATGTTTTTAAATCCCCAAATGACTTTTTGATTAATTTATCTTAGGAAATTGATCATTCTATAGCATGAACTTGAATCCTTTCTTCTTTTACAATTTATTACTTGTAACGCGCGTATCGTTTTGAAAAAAATTGAAACCGAAGAGAGCTCGACTCCCTTCCTCTTCCTCTCCCCCCTTCAATGCACCAGGACTCCCTCCCCACTCATAACAAAGGAGATCAAGGGACAATATTACCACCATGAAACCTCTTCTCTTCCCTTTCTCTATAGATTAATCTTTGCATTTCTCCTCTCCCTCTGATCTATGTTCTCAATGTGGTCTCGACCAGAAGACTCGGAGGTGATATTCGTTGGTATTGAAGGAGTTAGAGATGTAGGGAGGAGAAGGGAACATTACTAGCACTCTGACCACTCGAAGATGTGGCTGCAACTTGTCAAAGGAGGTGTGTGTTTCGGGGTCTATCTCATAGATTAAGTTCTAGACGAATTATGCATGTTCTTAGGTTCTAATTTGATGTAGAAATCTGATAATGATAAGAACGAGTAGCATAAATTTCAGGAAGTTCCAGAATTGATTTGCCATCGATTTCATGCTTTAATCGAACAACACCATGCCTACCGAAATCCATGAATGTTAGCAAATATGATTATGCGTTAGAAATTATTCATTATATGACAGATGATCAGATCCTTTTCATATGATTCGGATAGTTACATGATGCATTATTTCACATCTTAGAATTGTAGTTTACTATTGCATGATACTGAAAAAGCGTATATAGCTGAACTGACAACTCTATGTACATTCATGCATACGTTTTTATGTAACATAACCCGGCCGAGTTTTATATAACTCGACCCGATTTATGCTAATCCGAATCGAGCTCTGATGAACTTAGTCCGGTTCACCATTGCCAAGAACTCGACGCTCTGCAACCAGTTCTATTCGTCTTGGGTTGATAATGACCCAGCCCGATTTCCAATCTAGGAAGATGATCAGGCGAAACTGCTGCCTCGACTCATCTTCGCCCGGACTCAGCCAGGTATGCCATGTACCCGGCCTGGGTTCCACTCTTTTTTTGTTCGAGAGTGTTCCCACAGTACTTGACTCGGGTTCCTCGTGTACTCGTCCCGAGTTCTAATCAACAAAATGATGTCTTTCATAATTTGATATTTGATTAATGTACTTCTATCATATCTGATCGAAACGATAATTGTGCCTATTATGCCTCTGATTATTCCCCATGAACACATATGTAGTTCTAATGAAATCCCATGATGTTATGATGATGATAAATGCATGTCTAATCCCCTTTTTGGACTACCATTGATGAACTTTCAAATGGATGACCGATCGATCTTTCGGGCATCCAATTTGTGGACGGAGGACATATGCCCCTAATAAAACCCCATGATTCTTATTAGTCCAATCGACCTGATTAATGACTTGCTCGTATGAATATTGAAAGATGATGTGGGGTTGTCTTTGCTCCTTACGTCCTTGATTGATCTGAGTGATAAAGGAGAGGTCCATGGCTTATAAGACATGATGGAGGGTTACCATTTGCCCTATCTAGATGGGAGTTTCTCGCTATAGATGTTTTCGCATTCCGCGAGGTCATCTTGCCCGACGGGGCTGGCCGTGGCACTGATCCTCCACTGGCCCACTATAGTCTAGATAGCTGCATACTTTTCTATGCCTGCAATGGTATTCCCTAAAACTGGAGAGCTCTCCCAAGTTATAAACAAGATGAAAGAACATGAATGGTCAAAAGATGAATGGAAGGACTTTGTCCTTATGAATAAGAATATGAACAAAAACTATGAATATGAATGATGAATATGAACAATAAATAGGAACACGAATATGGAAAAGAAAGAAAATGAAAAGGCATGAACTATGATCTCTTCTATCTATGCATCTATTGTAATTCACTCTTATACTTAATTTCATGTTTACTTCAAGCTTATTCTAATAGAACTAATATATGATTTATATGAACTCACATTTATCTTTACGCTAATGGTTGAGCTTGCTCCCCTGTATGATCCCTAAATGTACATGATGATGATGCGTACTGAGTTGATGTGTGTGCAGCGATTGTAGTTCGGATGGCGTGTGCACATGGTTATCCTAGAGTCTAGCATGGATCTTCTATTCTTACATTATATCAAGCTATACCTTTTTTCTGGATGGAACTGATCATGTTGCATCAGATCGTAGACTTGCGTATGTCTCATACTAGACTATAGACTTTTGTATGCTTCATACTTGGACATTTGGATGTACCACTATCTATCTAGCTTCCGCATTTTTCCTTCATTTGTTGTATTATTTTATTAATTATATCTTCTGCTTATGTGTTACTTCTCTTAACCATCTAGGCCAATGAAGTAGTCAAAGAAAGACCGAAGAAAGTAATGATCGAGAGGGGATTTCGCCATGTGGTGGGGTCAAATTTTGGGGTGTTACATTTATGTTATCAGAGCCTAATGTTTGGACTCTTGACGTCCTAGTTATAGAGTATAAGTTAAGCATGGTCCATGTGCACCCACCAGAGTTATCGCCGCAAAGGAAAGTAAGATATATTATTTTTCATGATTAAGACAATGTTGTTGAATTGTATTGTTATGCTTTTGTAGATGGCTCCTACGACACAATCAGTGGTTCGACGCAGCAAAGGCCGTGGGCATGGTCATTGAGGTGATCATGTAGAGGCCACCCCGAAGATTGCTACGGATGGATTTGACTCTGCTCCTGAGAGTCAGTTAGGGAGGACTTGCAGCAGGAGCACGCTCCAGTGTAGTAGCAAGATCTCTAGCCGCCATCGAAGTAGCCTACATATTCGGTGTCGATGTACCAAGCAATGCTTCCTCCTCCAGCACCATCTTTCTCACATCGAGGACACAATCCAAGAGTTTTTGAAGTTGCATCCGCCCCATTTCAGAGGAGAAGTGGACTACGAGAAGGTCATCCACTGGCTCACTACTATGGAGCAGATGTTCCACATCTCTTGTTGCGGCTAGGACAGTAATGTCCTATACGCCACCCACTTGCTCACCAGTCGGGCCAGCGACTGGTGGGAGACAGTGCAGGTGACAAAGTTCCTGGGCTAGGACCTATTCGAAGCCTAGTACACTACGACCTACAGAAGGAAGGAGAAGTCAAAGGAATTTAAGGAGCTACGCCATGGAAATATGATGATGGCCAAATACCATGTGTCCTTCGTCCAGTTGGAGCGCTATACTAAGGATTGGATGGACGAGGTTGATCACGTAGAGCAGTTCCTTGATGGCCTCCAACATACCATCCGAGAGAGGACCGTCTACGGAGCAGTGACCGACTTGCATGCAGCTGTTCGCATGTCGAACAAGATAGAGCATGAGATCTAGAAGCAATTTGAGGAGTTGAGGAAGGAGCTGGCACGACCATCTGAGGAGTTCGCAGAGATGCTCGTCGTGATCGTCACCATCAACCATATCAGCAGCTCCATTTCAAGGCTCCCCGTTAGCCTCAGGTGAAGTAAAGATATAAGTAAAGTGAATTAAGAATACAGATAGAATGATGCTAACCATGTACGAACATGAATATCGGTCACAGCCTTAGAGACAAACACCTGATCTGTAGCCTCCATGATAGCCATCGGTACCCCAACACCCTGGAGAATTGCGCCTATTGCCATGGGCCACACCCTGGAGAGTGCTGCATGAAGAACGACACCTGCGTTAGATGCGGAATGCACGGGCACTTCGTTTGGGTCTGCCTATGAAGAATCATAGAGGTGTGGGAGGAGTACCGAGGCATTTCTACTATGTCGAGGCAGATGCGGCTCCATAGGGTAATGACGTTATCCAAGGTACTCTTCTCATAGTAGGTTTCCCTATGGTTAGTATTATTTGATTTGGGTGCTTCGCACTCTTTTATTTTTGAGGCATGTGTTTCCACCCTTAGTGTACCTATAAATGGGATGGAACACATAATTAATGTAAAGACACCAATGGGGACCGTTCACACCGCGAAGTACCTTCCCGAGGTACCACTTGTAGTGGAGGGGAAGAATTCTTTTGCCTATTTTATTGTAATCTTCATGGTGGATTACGATGTCATCTTAGGTATGAATTGATTGTCATACCATGATGCATTAATTATATGTAAGCAAAAGAACTTCATCAGTGGAAGGAGGACGATGATCATATGTACATCGAAGTCGAACTATGGGATCATATTGTCTTCCTTGAAGGCTCACAAGTTGTTGCAGAAGGGATGTAGAGGATACCTGGCGGGCTTCACAGTAGCCGATATCCAGACTCTAGCTTTACACTAGATTGACCAATGTTTAAACCGAGGTCATGACAAACCCTATTTATTAGATCCATGAACGCTGCTGGGGCATTCGTTAATTCGAAAGACATTTCCAGCAACTGTTCCGAGGAAATCATGGAACCCTATAACATGTTTCGAGGTCATGACAAACCCTATTTATTAGCTTTACACTAGCTTTACACTAGATAAATTTCTCGGGTTTTTCTCGCCGTAACATAGTACGATCGGTCAAATTCTTATAGCGGAAGCATCATATTATCATGTAGAAACATGTTAAATAAAGTTCTTTGGCATGAAACATGTTAACTACTGATCTGAAAAGTTTAAAACAATATTATGAGCAAAAAACAGCTCAGTAAGTTGAAAACTCATAACCTATGTGTTACTACTATTCAATTCAAATAAACTAATTTAGCATTTTAAAAACTTATAGGAAACAAGCTGACATTTTATTACTTATGAGCAATTATCATGTTATGAAGGATACTACATCAACTAGTCTCAATGAGATAACATCTTTAGCATATCATATAGCGCCTCACATATTTCTTTCACTTGATATAAAATTTCACATATCATATCATGTATAATATCATATCATGTATCATATCATATCATGTATCATGTCATATCATAACATGTATGCACGTATGCATAATGCACATGTCATATTACCAACTGGTCAGAGGAACATATTACCCCGTAGGGTTTCATATAATCCCAAATCATGGGGTACATTTCCAGCAAAAGACATATCGTCCTGTAGGACATCATACAATCCCTACCAGGGAACATGTTAGGATTTCTACACGAGAAAAATTATGCACCGCGAGAAATTTAAGGCAACGCAGAATTGTATTAGATGGAAGAAACATAAGAGGATTACAAGATCAGATTGATCCAAGATTGTCCAGGATGGTCTTACAAGTCTTGATTACAAGTCCTTTTATAGGGCTTTGGAGAAACAACTCCTACTCTAACTTAAGGACCTAAACCTACTAGCTTCTCTAGAAAAACCTCCTTGGACTAGGAGTAGAAATCTGACTTCCTAAAGAGCCTTGAAGATCTCGGCCAACTTGAATTCCTCCCTGGAATCAAATTGGGCCGGGTGCCCACCTAGCGCCCAACATGCCCGGGCGCGCCCGGGCTGTCCAGTCCAAGTCCCACTCGGACTGGTACTCCTCCAGGCGCCCCTGCTGTCTTCAAGTCTTCCTCCATGTCCAGACTCCATCTCCAAGTGCTCCTCGGTCCAGAAGGAAGCTCGGCCCTCCAAGAATCCGCCATGTCCTTCTCGACATCGAAAATCGGCCGACTCCTATTCCTACTAGGAGTAGGAATCCTTCCGACCCTGCACTTTTCGTCCAAGCATCTCTCGAAGACTCCCTGTTACTTCTTTGGATCCAAACAGATTTCTAGTTAAAGTAGGATTCAAGGCATTATTTAACAAATCTCCACCTTGAATTGAATCCTACAATCAGATATCTAACACTCTCTGCCGCCGCTAATCCTTGTTCTGATTTTGCACATGTGATAGCATCCTTGTAGCTTGATCTGGCGATTCCACCTCTTCAACTACTTAGAATGCATATGCAACCATGTCCTCAAAGTCATAACACTTTGGAGGACCTACTTGCCTGCGAGCACGTCCTGCAGCTAGACTTGTCGTTGCTTCTTCTGCTTGCTCCTCAAACTCTGGTTCTAGATTTTGGATTCGGGGTGTTCCTATCATATGGTTCTAGATTCTGGACTCTGGATACTTGGGTTTTGGATTCGGGGTGTTCCTATCATATGACTCCGAATAAAGAGTGGTTCTCAACTTACCAGAAGATTGATGGTGGAAACGTCATCATGGGCAACGATGCAGCCTGTCAGATAGTTGGGATCGGTTCTGTGCAGATCAGGACTCATGACAATCTTGTGAGGACGCTGACAGATGTCCGGCATAATCCGCAACTGAAGAAGAATTTGATATCACTTGGAGTCCTCGACTCTAAAGGGTGTCAGATCAATGCTGCTGGAGGCATCCTCACGGTCATGAAAGGTGATGCTACGGTTCTGAAGAGAGTCAGATAGAAGTCCTTGTATATATTGCAAGGCAAGACAGTCTCTGGAGTTGCTGTAGTGGCTAGTTCATCCGAATCAGAAAGGTCCAGGCTGTGGCACATGCGTCTTGGGCATATGAGTCAGAACGGGATGAATATTCTCAGCAAACAAGGTCTTCTGGGAGGTCAGAAGATATCTGAAATCAACTTCTGCAAGCACTGTGTGTTTGGCAAACAACGAAGGTCTCAGTTTGGCAAAGCAGTGTGCACAGGACGAAGGCGACATTTGACTACATCCACGCTGATTGTTGGGGTCCCTCTCGTGTTCCACCTTTAGGAGGTGCGAGGTACTTCCTATCTATGATTGATGACTACTCGAGGATGACTTGGGTATTCATGATGAAACACAAGAGTGAGTCCTTCAAGGCCTTCAAGCAGTGGAAGGTTCTGGTGGAAAATCAGACGTCGAAGAAAGTGAAGCATCTTCGCACTAACAATGGTTTGGAGTTCTGTTCTGCTGAATTCGACCAGTTCTGCAAAGATGAAGACATTGCCAGACATCGCACAGTCAGAGATACTCCACAACAGAATGAAGTTGCTGAACGAATGAACAGAACACTTTTGGAGAGGGCAAGGTGCATGCTCTCTAACGCTGGTCTTAATCGGACATTCTGGGCTGAAGCTATTAACATAGCTTGCTACTTGGTGAATCAAAGTCCGACGACTGCAATTGATCTCAAGACTCCAACTGAGGTATGGTCAAGAAATCCTGCTGATTATACTAGACTACAAGTTTTTGGTTGTCCAGCATACTATCACGTCAGCGAAGGAAAGTTGGAGCCAAGGGCCAAAGAGGGAGTGTTCATGGGATATGGCGCAGGATTGAAGGGCTATAGAATCTGGTCTCCTTCAGAACACAAAGTCATCCATAGCAGAAGCGTGACCTTTGATGAAACATCAATGCTTCAGTTGAAGGTGGAGGCTGAAGAGAGTGCCAGTAAACAGGTGGAGGTTGAAATCACTCCAACTGAGGATGATGTTGAAGGATCACATCAAGAAGCAAAACCAGAAGATGAAGAATCTGATGAGCAACCTGAAGAGGAGTCAATTGCTGCTAGACGTCATCACAGAGATTGGGTCCTCCTAAATGATATGGTTTCGAGGAAATGGTTGCTTATGCACTACAAGTAGCTGAAGAGGTGGAGTCCCTAGAGCCGTCCTCTTATAGGGATGCCATCACATGTGTCGAATCTGAACAGTGGATCACTGCTATGGGTGAGGAGATGGAATATCTTCACAAAAATCAGACATGGGAGCTGGTCAAGCTGCCTAAAGGCAGAAAGGTTGTTGGCTGTAAGTGGATCTTCAAGAAGAAAGCTGGAATTCCAGGAGTTGAAGGCACAAGATACAAAGCACGTCTGGTTGCTAAAGGTTATAGTCAGAAAGAAGGTGTGGACTACAATGAGATATTCTCACCTGTTGTCAGACATACTTCTATCAGGGTGCTACTTGCTCTTGTAGCACATCAGAATCTAGAGCTCGAGCAACTAGATGTGAAGACTGCTTTCCTCCATGGAGAACTTGAAGAAGACATTCTTATGAGCCAACCAGAGGGATTCTCCATTCCAGGAAAGGAGAATCAAGTTTGCAGTCTGAAGAAATCTCTGCATGGCTTAAAGCAATCTCCCAGACAATGGTACAAGAGGTTCGACAGCTTCATGATCAGTAAGGGATTCAGTCGAAATCCCTATGATTGTTCTGTATACCATAAGAAGGTGAAGGACGGCTCCATCATCTATCTGCTCTTGTATGTCGATGATATGCTTATTGCTGTTAGAAACATGACAGACATTCAGAATCTGAAGAAGCTCCTCAGTGCAGAATTTGACATGAAGGATCTTGGTGCAGCACAAAAGATTTTGGAGATGGAAATTCTAATGGATCGCGCACAGGATAAACTCTTCTTATCTCAGAAAAGTTATATTGAGAATCTTTTATCCAGGTTTGGAATATCAGGAGCGAAGCCTTTGAATACTCCATCAGCTGCAAATATTCATTTTTCTGTTGCCTTCGCACCAAAATCAGAAGCAGAGAAGGAGTACATGTCTCGGGTTCTATATGCTAGTGCAGTTGGAAGTCTGATGTATGCCATGGTTTGCACAAGACCAGACATAGCTCATGCAGTCAGTGTTGTCAGCAGGTTCATGAGCGATCCAGGAAAAGAGCACTGGCAAGCAGTGAAGCGAATCTTTCAGTATCTGAGAGGAACATCTGATATTGGCCTCATCTACAGAAGTGATAAAGAGTGTTTGGTTGCAGGGTACTCGGATTCAGACTATGTTGGAGATGTTGATGGAAGACGATCTATGACAGGCTATGTCTTCACTTTGGGCAGTTCAGTTATTAGTTGGAAGGCTACACTTCAGCCATCAGTTACATTGTCCACCCAGAGGCTGAATACATGGCACTGACAGAAGCTGCCAAGGAAGGCATCTAGTTAAAAGGCTTAGTTGGAGATCTCGGATTACATCAGGAGCAGGCTATAGTGCACTGTGACAGTTTGAGTGCAATACGTTTAGCCAAGGATCGAGTACATCATGAAAGAACCAAACACATTGATGTCAGATATCACTTCATCCGCACTGAGAAGAGGATTAAGGTGAAGAAGATTGGCACTGAAGACAATCCACTGATATGTTCACCAAATCTGTTCCTCATGGCAAGTTCCAACATTGCTTGGACTTGCTTAACATCAATACTTGGTAATAGCCCCAAGGTGGGGCTAGCGGCGGCGTGGCATGGTATTAAAATTTTTTGTGCTCTGAAGATGATTCAAGTCAAGGTGGAGATTTGTTAATAATGTCTTGAATCTGAACCCAATTGGTCCTCTACATAGTCAGGCGCTTCAGCGAAAATTTTTAAGTCTATTCTGTATGTGATTCGGATTTAATTTATTCGGATTTAATTTATTTCCTTATCACAAGATAGGTGTTCTATTTTCAGGGGATTTATTTAGAGTCCCAGTTCGTATGTAATTCCTATCATCTGTTAAAGGGAGTGCCTATATAAACTCCCTAGGGTTCTAGACAGAGACCCATCCTTATAATCATCGTTAATCCATAACAAAGAGCCGCCGCCGTTTTTCCTCTTCGGGTTCTTTTGTGTTTCGTGCAATCCCTCTCTTCCTCTTTTCATAACAAAACATATATTATCCCGTAGGATATCATAACATCCCATGAAAATGGGGTACCTTCCTTGCATAAGACATATCATCCCGGCAGAGTAAATGCAAATGCATGACAAATAAGATGCATAATGCATGCACCAACCATATCATATCATTTAGAACACATCGTATAATTACATTAAAAGTAATCCACTCACTTTCGATCATATATAACATTTAGTCATATCAAATGATATTTCAAAGGCATAACATGAGCTATAACAATGATGAGTTACTTCTAGTGCACCTTAACACACTAGGAGTTCATGTGATGCTAAATTAATATGCATTGCAATTAGTAAATATCTACAATTCTAATTTTGTATTGGAATAGACTTTACTAAGCTTAATCCCCTCAAAATTTATCATTTATGTTCTATTGTATAAGGGCTCTACAAATTTCATAAAGACAACTATATTCTTCACCTACCCAGTTTGCTGACAAATTAAGTGGTGGTGTTGGGTGTAAAAGTCATAACTTCTAGAATACTTATGATAATTAAGTAATTATAATTTTTCATGAAACTAGACTCCCCAAGGTTTAACCCAAATAAATCTCATAATTCTATTGCTCATATATGGTTCTCAGAAAATCTAGAGATTTGCCACTTTCTCTTCTACTTTTTTGTTCTGAGAAACTAAGTAATGTTTACTTTAAAACTCATAACATTCGTTACACATGGTCTATGAAAGTAATACACTTGGATTACAAAGAGAGCTTTAACATCTTTAAGACATATAAATTTCATATATTAAGAATAAGCATTTAAATTACCATAGTATTTACAATTCGAACTACCCATCACAGAAAGCAGAAAGGGCGACTCGGATAACTTTTCGTATACAAATACAAATAACCTGATTCCAGAGCCTATGGAAAGTAGACTCAATTAGGGTTGATCCTATGAAATGTCATAAGTTTTTAAGAACTCTAAGATGTCGAGATCATGTTGACAACTTTCGGATAGGGTTTGGTGTCCAACAAAAATGAAACTTCATGTTGATGAACTAGGGTTTGATCCACACCACAAGAACATGGACATGGAAGTAGAAGAATATCTTGGAGACTCAGAAGAACAGATTTTCATCTGAATTTCATAGGGATAATTCATAGGAAAGGAGTAGACAACTTACTTGGATGAAACCCTAAGAAGAAACCTTTGATTTGTTGTTGAAATCCCTCCTTTTCCCTTTTGTTTTAGCCTGCTTTCCTTGCTGCCTTATGGGATGAATTTTTCGTGTATGTAAGGTAGATGGGCAGGTGAAATAAAGATAAGGATTGATGTCTTATATATTAGGAAAACCAACCTTAAGTCAGTTGTAAGTGAAATCCCCAAAGTGTCGTTGATCAAGTCGTGGATATTACAGTTCAAGTAGCACTTGGATCAATTTTTAATTGTCTTTGTAAATGACATTATGATATATTCCTCCAATCCAGAGCAGCACCGGGAGCACCTACAGATCATCTTGGAGACTTCGCGCCAGCACCGACTCTACGCAAAGTTTTCCAAGTGGGAGTTCTGGATGGAGCAGATGATGTTCTCGAGGCACATTGTATCCATATGCGACATAACAGTAGACCTCGCAAAGGTCGAGGCAGTGACCAACTCGGTTAGACCGAAGAATGCACGGAAGATCCACAGCTTCCTTAGTCTAGCGGGCTACTACAGGAGCTAAGGAACTAAAGAACATACCTCTGCTCCGATCCTCACCCTTCCATCAGGGAGTGGAGGGCACACCATCTGCTGTGATGGTTGTGGCATTGGCCTCGGATGTGTTCTCATGCAGCATAGGATGGTAGTTGCCTACACCTCGAGAGAAGCACGAGGTGAATTGTCCGACGCACAACTTGTATGGTGAAGAATTTTAGGTGTTCACTGACCACAAGAGCCTAAAATACATCTTAAGCTAGGAGGACATGAACATGCGATAGAGGCGATTGATGGAGTTCCTCAAAGACTATGAGTTCATGATCAACTATCATCCCGGCAAGGCGAACTGGATGCCCGACGTTCTCAGTCAGAATTGGGAGGCTTCGTTGGCGTTCTTCCAGCTATGCAGGTATGAGATGATTGAGGAACTTAACCATTGGAATCCTCGAGATGCAAGACACAGGGCCCTACTAATGATGCACCAACTGCAATTGAGAAGAGTTCTGACAGAACTTGATCCTGGTTCCATCTAGAGTCGGCCCGAGTTCTAATCAATAGAATGATGTCTTTCATAATTTTGACCCTCGATTCATGTACTTATATCAAATATGATTAAATGATAATTTGTGCCTTACATCTATAGTTCTAATGAAATCCCATGATGTTATGATGATGATAAATGAATGTTCAATCACCTTTTTGGACTACCAATGATGAACTTTCAAATGGATGACTACTCGACCTTTCGAGCATCTAGTTTGTGGTCGAAGGACATATGATCCTAATAAAATCTCATGATTCTTATAAGTCCAATCCACCTGATTAATTACTTGCTCATATGAATATGAAAGATGATGTGTGGCTGTCTTTACTCCTTACGGCCTTGATTGATCGGAGGGATCAAAAGAGAGGTCCATGGCTTATAAGGCGCATTTTAAATTCGTGTGAGCCAATGACCCAAAGTGAGCAATATCTTGATTGGGCCGGGGGTGTTATAGAATTATATTAGAGCCAACCTTGCTTGTTCACTTGAGCCATGTGGAAAACACGGGCCACATGCTAACACAGCCCCTACTCAATGAGGACATTGAGCCCTTTATGGGGCGAACACTGTAACGACATGAGGTCTAAGGACCAGGATGGTCTAATTGAATTGAACTTAGTGCCTAACATATATCTGGTACAAGAACAATGTCATGTGAGCATTGCTTGACCAGTAAGATGACATGTACTCCCTTTCCAATTGGGTCAAGCTCAACGAAATTGCTAGGAATACTTCATTCTAATATTTGTCGACCATTAAGTGTTCATATGTACAAAGGTAAAGAATATTTCATTACATTCATTGATTATTATTCTAAGGATTGTTATGTTTATCTTTTAGAAAGAAAAGCTGGAGCTTTTGAGACTTTCAAGAGATATAAGACAAGAAGAAAAAGGAAAGGGAAGATCATTCAAGTGTTTAAGGACACATAGAGGAGGAGAGTATACCTCTCAAGAATTTGAAAGTTATTGCATTGCAGAGGGCATACGTAGGAAAACTACGATGTCATAAACACCACAACAAAATGGAGTGGTAGAAAGAAAGAATAGGACATTAATGAATGCAGTAAGATATATGTTGTCCCGTTCGGGTCTACCCAAAGAATTTTGGGAAGAAGTAGTGTTAACCGTGAGTTACATACAAAATAGAATTCTCACAAAGCTCGTAGAATTGACTCCATATGAGTTATGGAATGACACTAAGCCCGATTTGGGCCATCTCCGAAAATGGGGATGTAAAGCACACGTATTAGTTCCTAGTTAGTTGAGAGACAAACTCGACTTTAGGACGAAAACATGCAGATTTATTGGATACAGTCAAAATTCGAAAGGGTATAGATTCTTCCACCTAGATAGAGGTCTCACAGAGAGTTGAGATGCTACTTTTCTAGAAAATGAAAAGCAATGCATCCAAGAAGATGATGATCCATTGATGACTCTGGGAGATTGTGGAGTCAACTCTGAACACACATTGAATTATCCAACGGTGGAAGTTGATACTACATAGAATACTGTATCTTTGGATAAAGTGGAGGAACCCATACTCTCCATGAGTATAATCGGCAACAAGAGACCACGGACGAAACCCGCACATTTGGATGATTATGTTCTGTACGAGTGCAAGGCTTCGTGTTACTTTGTTGATGTTGATATAAAGGATAGTATAAATCCTATTACTAATGAGTCGAAATCATGGTCGACCGCGATGAAATGTGAATTGGACTCAATTGACCAGAACGAAGTATGGACACTATATGACTTGTCGGAAGGTAGGCAATCCATAGGGTGTAAGTGAGTATTCAAGAGAAAGTATCGAGCTGATGATTCCCTTGATAGGCACAAAGCTAGATTAGTTGCCAAAGGTTCTACTCAGCAAATCAAAATTGACTTTTAGGAAATCTATTTTCCAGTAGCTAAGTTTGCCTCGATTAGGACGATCTTAGCTAGTCGCATATATGAATTTGGAGTTATTCCAAATGGATGTTAAGCTAACATTTTTAAATGGTGACAACCTGAAGGTTTTCAGGTTGAAGGTCAGGAGGATAGATGTATAGAATAAAGAAGTCATTATATGGCTTAAAACAATCATCTAGATAATGGTATTTAAAATTCCATGAGACAATAGTCCAATTTGGTTTTAAAGTGAATAAATTAGATCATTGTGTGTACATCAAGAAAAGTGAGATCAATTTTGTGATATTATCACTATAAATAGATGACATTTGCTGGTAATGATGTCACGATGCTCAATGAGGTAAAAGATAAATCAAGCAAACAATTTGAAATGACAGACATGGGAGATGCATCCTATGTACTGAGAAGGGAGATGCATTCAAATGACTCAACATGGGAGATGCATTCAAATTATTCGAAATAGAAATTGAAGACTGTTGAGTTTAAGTCAAGAATATTATGTTAATAAATACTGAGAAAGTTCGGGATGCAAAATTGTAAGCCCGCACCTACACCACTTGTGATTGGAAAAAGACTTAGTAAAATTCAGTATCTTAATGTGGGCTAAAAATCTTTAGGAACCCTATGCACAAGCCGTGGATAGCTTGTTGTATGCAATGCTTTGTACACGGCTTGATTTAGCTTATGCGGTAAGCTTGGTTAGTAGATTTCAATGTAATTCTGGAAAGGCCCATTGTGATGCCATTAAGAGGATTCTACAATATCTGAAAGGCATAGTATAATTGAGATTGACATACCAAACTGATACATTGGAGACTATAGGATATTCGGATGCGGATTTTGAGGGTGACATAGACAACCGAAAGTCCACATTAGGTCACTTATCTTTATTGGGTGGAGCAGCCATTTTTTGGAGTAGAAAATAATGATGTATAACAAAACACACATAGGAAGTTGAATACATTGCTTGCGGTATAGCAACCACCAATGGGTCTGGCTCGAACATTTTCTCTTGGAACTAGAGCTAAATTTGGTCACTATACCACTTCAAATGTACTGTGATAATCAAGCAGCAATAAGTTTGATAAATAGTGGAGCCAACAATTCCAAAGGAAACACACATTGAGATAGAATATCACTATATTCAAGACATAGTGGAAAAGAAAGAAAAGACTATGACCTATATGCCTACCAATGATATGTCGGTTGATTCCCTCATAAAAGGAATTGCAGCTGGAACATTCTTTAAACATGTTGGTTTAATGGGACACATGAATATATGAGTCAAAAGAAACATTTTTTTATCTCCAAACTAGTACCTCACGAATAGTGGGAGTATTGAAGTTGTAGCAACATTACATGAATAATGTAAGTGTTGAAACTGCATAACCATGTTGGTCAACGGAGATGTTATAGATAACCACCAGTCATCAACTCGACGAGCATGAGAAGCACTCGTCGAGTGGAACACGTTGTGTCATGATAACCGGGCAACACGAATAATGTGGGCACTGATGGGGCGGACTCCATGGTTGAATATGCGCCTATATAAAGAGCTTGTAATAGAGTGGAATGAACCGCAGAGGGAACCCCATATTCTCTACCTATTTTTTCTTTCACAATATATAAATGGATTGAGAATATATAATGCATTAAGACATGATGGCGTCATGGTCACATGTATGATAAACCATGCATTTGTGGCGTACTTGACTCCATGTACGTGTCTTTAATCAACGATTAATCAATTGCATTAGCTATAAATATGAAATGTAAAGTTGATTAGTAGCAATCGAAAAAGACGTGATGGCATCATGGTCACATGTATGATAACCATGCATTTGTGTGGTGTACTTGTCTTCACGTATGTAACGACCCGAAAATCCACCCTAAGACTTTTGGGCATTTAGGAAAATTTCACGCCGTTAGCCCGTTCGCCATACATCATTTGATATTGGAAGACTTGACAATTTAGAGAAAATCATAATAAAAAAAAACTTTCTATTAATCAAATAGACTATTATTTCATAAGATATTAAATACCTAAACTCTTGATTACATCATTAGCCTCATTGTTCATCTAGAACTCTAGTACTTATTTAACCCTAAGCATGTGCAACACTTCATCATGAGCTTGAGTTTTCATCCATCATTTAATCTTGGTTATCTATATGAATTCAGAGTGCAGGGTTTCCCATTTAGTGTCACGGATGTTGGAATTTCTGCACGAGAGAAATTATGCACTGCGAGAAAACCCGAAAAATTTAAGGCAACACAGAATTATATTAGATGGAAGAAATAGAAGAGGATTACAAGATCAGATATGTTTTTCTTTGGACCCTCTAGGGAGTTTATATAGGCACTCCCTTTAACAAATGATAGGAATTAGAGACCAACTGGGACTCTATATTAATCCTATAAATAGGACACCTACCTTGTAATAAGGAAATAAATCAATTTCTTAACAATCTCATGATAAGAAAATATACAGAATATGTCAGACAGATTTCCTTTTACTTCTTTCGATCCAAACAGATTTCTAGTTAAAGTAGGATTCAAGGCATTAATTAACAACGGACGTGCCCTAGAAATATCATTTGTGCTTAATCATGTATTTAAGTAACATACTAAGTTAGTTTGGATGTCCATTTAGTGATATTTGTATATAGTAATTGATATTTCGATTAGTGCATAATGATTACTTAATTATCGATAAATCTTACAAAGTAATTATATAGGGTTATTAGGAATAAATCATACAATTTCTAAATATTATAATGGATATGTTTAAATAGGATTAAGTAAGCTTAATTAGGGTTAAAATACTTAGTTATGACAAAAAATGTGATTGGCCATCACTTAAGTTCCAAGCAGCTGAAGTAGAAAGGTGAGAGCTGCTCAAAGGGATAATTTTTTCAAACTGCCATATGACCTCAGAAAATTCTGAAAAAAATATATAAGCCACTTAAAATTATATTTTCACTGTAGAAACATTACCAAAGGAAGAACTCGAGTGAAACGACCTGGGGAAAATCGAGAACGTCGACTATTCCAGGTGAGTTTTGATATAGAAATTATTCTTCTGATTGAGAGAATCATACTTCGTGATAAACGAACCATAAATTATGAAATTTGGTATGGTTGATCCATTTGAAGTTAGCTTTCCATGGCCTCTGGAATCACCTAAAAAGATATAGAGGAAGTTATGAACTTACCTTCGCAAGTCACTCATCCTGTCCCGAGTTTGATACAAGTTCCATTTGTAAATTAGGGCATGGTTAGAATAAAGTGAATTAGTATTTGAAATTTGGATATTCTTAAATATACATTCCAAGGGTTCGGTGAGAGGTGGAATCATCCTATTTGAACTTGTATTTTGGGAGAAATGATTTGTTCATTTCATAGTGATTCCTCTGCCAGATTCCAGGACATGTACAGATCACGACCCGAATTAACTATTTTTGTTATAAGTCTATACAGCGATTTAAATTCTCTATTTTTATTAAAAATTACTAATGAAGTTTTTAGGAAAATTATGCCCTAGTTAAAGGGACAGGTATGAAGAAATATATAAATCACTATTTTAGTGACATACAGTTTGCCAGGGCACAAACCGTAGGTCAGATTGCTTGGGATGTTCTGACTTACTCACTTGAAATTTGATAATGATACTTGAGGGTTGGAAACCTTAGTATGTCTAGTTTCTAATTAATCCAGAATCATAAGATTTGCCCATGTAGAAGTTATGAATTATTTATTGACAGACACTCAGTCTGAAATTCTGAAACAGCACCTAGTTAAGCTTTGGGGAATTAAAAAGTTCAAGTGTGGAAATAGTTTATGAATATAAATGTTTGAAGTTAGAAATTGGTATTAGAGTAGGTTATATGCATTTTAGGGTGAATAATCATTCATACATCATGACCATGCATTGCATATTACCTTATTGGTGATTGGAAAGTAAAAAGACATTATTGTTTGTAGGAAAACCTCAAGTTGCAAGTGAAAGGGAGGAAATCTAATAAACCTCCTTGAAGTGATAAAGTACAAGGTGAGTGGGTAAATTTACAACATCGCAAAATATTATATGTTAATTCTCTTATTTATGGTATTACCTCAAGCAAAGATTATTATTGTTATTATTGAAACATATCTTACGCTATGAAAAGTATTTATGATATGTTTTAAGGATTTCATATGAGATGGAGTAATATCTTATACAAAAATATTTTCAGGGAACAATGCTTGTGAAGTGAAAATAAGTTTTATTTGATAATGATATGAGATTATGACATGTGTATTTTGATATTATTAAACTCCATGTGTTCATTAGCCATGCTGTTTGAAAAAGGCCTTTGGGACTGCATTCGACATACATGAAGTCTTTGGGGCGTATATCGGGTGTCTTTGCCCTTTGGGGGTTGCTCTGCGTGCACGTATTGACCCATGATATACTCTGCGTATCTGAGAATCATGATTGGGTGGCACACAATCATGATTGTGATACGTATTGACCCATGGTTTGCTCTGCGTATCTGAGACTCTTGATTGTGAAGCTCTGTTTGGCTGTATGACACACAATCATAGAGGGATACGTATTGACCCATGATTTGCTTTGCGTATCCGTGACTCTTGATTATGAAGCTCTGCTTAACTGTATGACACGTGATCATAGAGGGATGCGTATTGACCCATGATGAGTATGTGCGTATGTGTGGAGTTTAAATATGAAAATTATGATATCTTGAGCTAGTTTTACTTTTATGAAAGTTCATATGATTTGACAAATTATGCTATATGTGCTATGCTTTAATTGCTTTCTCATATGAAAGAAATGTGATTATTTAAATGATATATACACTCGTATTGTTCTCCTATGTTGTACTTTTATTCCACTCACTGAGCAAATGATTGTTGCTCATAATGCTCATTTTAAATTTTTTAGATACTCATAAGTTCTTGAGTTGAGTCGACTCAGAGTTTATTTTGCTGCACATAGAAGAGGTCGAGCCGTTGGAGCACTTTAATTTCCCTTCACTTTTGTTTTTTGAAGCATGCATATGTAATAGATAGTCTTAGATGTTGTAATTAAGTTTGAGAGAAAGTTTTTGTAAGGTTGTATAAGATTTGATCCTGTGGAGTTATATGTGAGATGGTTTGTGAAAAAAATAATATAATGACAATATGTGAATGTCCTATCTTATAGCTTTTTATTAAACTTTGATGATTATATATGTGTCTTTTGTATGTATTGACAAATAACATAAGATAAGTAAGGGAGGAGGTTTTGCCAATTTTATTTTTGGAATTGTTAAACATAGCTAAGAATATGATAATTGGGATTAGAACTTAGTCACGGAGTTGGGTGTGACATTTAGAGTATGTAAAGGTCATGCATGCCATGTTATCCTATCACATGATACTACATGCGATGCATCAACATCATAATAACAATAGCATATAAACATGCATGCCATAAACAATATCATAAACCTTACATGACAATACATCATGCTTACATTCATTCAACATACAACATTCATATAACATAAACACTATGTCATACCTGCTTTACTACGGATTCATTCAATAGAAACATACATTCATATCATTCATACATAATCATAACATATCATTTCACGTCACTTCCATTGTCATGTACATTCTAGGAGTTTTTTCATAACTCCTTGATCTTTACTTGTTGACTTCTTTCAGACTTTACATCTTCTCAAGGTTGCTTTATAACCTTTTGGATCTTATTTCATTCTTCTTTTCTTTCTTTATTATGTGATCCTTCGTGCGTCAACTTCATTCTTCATCTTCATCACATAATACCATCTTGACTCTCCTTCAAGGTCATACCTAGGAACACACATATCATAATAGTGAGGAACTTTATTCCTAGTCATCTTTAGGAAGACACACACTTTATGATGAGAGACATTGTTCCTTTGAAAAGTACATACACAAATGTAGGACTTTACTTCTCAGGCTTAGGTCCCCTTGAAGTATATACATATGTGTAAGACTTAACTTTCCATCTTTACTTCATTATCATCATCTTAACCTTCATTCTTTGTTATAAGATACTTATTTAACTTCACTTTCATTCTTACTTTATCTTATAACATTTTTTATCTCAACATAGTCGGAGAATCATATCACATCATCACATTGGCTACCTAGGCCACATCCTTGGGAACACGCACATCATAATAGTGAGGGACTTTATTTCAAGGAATACACATACTATAATAGTACGGGACTTTATTCTGAAGAATACGCACACTATAATAGTGAGGGACTTTGTTCCAGGGAATATTCACACTTCTGATGAGGGACTTTGTTCTCTGAGGAGCACATACACAAGTGCAAGACTTTACTTCGCGGGCTTAGGTCCTCTTGAATTACATACATAGATGCAGGACTTTGTTTCTCACCACTAATGAGTGACAAGGATATTCTTCTTCAACTTTAAGAGCATTATGCTTTGTAATACAACAATCATTCATATCAATCATTCTTCTTTTAGACTAATTATGGTTGAGCATGCATTACATCTATCTAGGTGCCATACACAATCAATACACATCAATATATAATAAGGATACCATCAAAATAATTTAAGTATATCATAAAATATTCTTCATACAGTCACGGGTGTGATGAGTTGGTCACGGCCATGACAAAACCCTGACCAATCCCTCTTCCTGTCATGGTCATGCCCAGCATTGTCATGGCCGTGTCTGGCATTGTCACGGTCATGCCCACGGGTGTCATGGTCATTCCTATCTTTGTCATGGCCGTGCCAGCCTCAGCCTTTCCCAACCTTAGCCAAATTTCAGCTATCGTTTTCGCTCCCGGTTGTGACCAAGTTGGTAATGGCCTTAACGAATGTGTCACGGGTGTGACATAGCCATTTAATCATTCGTCCTCGTCCGCTCGGTCACGGCCGGGTACGGGCGTGCCGACGTCTTGAAATCTCGATTTTCAACTCGAAAATCTCGACTTTTGAGATCAAAACTCCAATAAAAATAATCTAAAACATCATAAATATTTCAGGCATGATATCTTAGCAATTATGCATCATATAAGACATTAAAATATGAAAATTTCATTCGTTAACAAGATTTAGAGCTTTTTCCTATAAATTCATACAACCAAAATAATTTATTCTCTGCACACTATTCTGGTAGCAGTCATTAAAATATTAATAAATTAACTTATATTTGTTCTTTTTAGATAACACGAATCTTTAACTTGTGAACCTTTAACTTATACTTTTTACAATTTGGTCTCGCTGTTACCCGTAACAATATGATAGTAGTCTGATATTTGGATCATAACTATTTGTATACATCTCCAACTCATATGAAACTAATTTCCGCATTAGGAAACTAAACTTTGAGGTCTTTCCTTCCATATATTATTTGTAATTTATGTCTAAGTAAAACATATCCAAATAATTATTACAGAACAATCACGAATTTAATATATTATGCAATATAAAATATGCAACATTCGATCAAAATCTTTATAAAGAACATGATGTTCTTGAAACTCTCAATTCAAACAAAAATATCACTGAAAGGAGAAAGAGGGTTTGGATCCCCTTTACATATCTTTAGGTTTTAAATTTAAAATTCGTTCTTCATCATCTAGAAGCCTCTAAATCCTAGAAATCTTGATATTCTTTTTCTTAATTTTAAAACATAGTCATTAGACTTTTTTGTCTTAGTCTTTTCTTGGTGGAGAAGAAAAAGAGAGAAGAGGAGTTGACAGTTAAGTTTTTGAGGAATTAATAAGAATTTGGGCCCTTTATATAAGATATATGGTCAAAAGGTCCAAATACTTTTGGCCAAATTTCGGGATATTACAACGTATGCGTCTTTAATCAACGACTAATCAATTGCATTAGCTATAAATATGATATGTAAAAATTGATTAGTAGCAATCGAATTGAACAGAGACAACTTACTAAAGAACTGAACCTGACAGAAGTTCACAGTCCACCGAATCAAACTTCTTTAAATATAAAAGTGAACCACAAATTTAGTTCCAGAGTAAGGAACTATGATCATACAATTTTCATTTCCATGCACAAACAGATATATATATAGAGAGAGAGAAAGAGAGAGAGAGAGAGATCAGAGTTTTAGGACTATTCTTCCACCTCTTCGGTCACCACCACCAGTTGTTACTGCTCATTTGTGGCAGATCTTGGCCGTCGGCATGGTCACGCACACGGGGGCGTACTGCTTCTTGGCTTCTGCCGTCCCGCGCTTGGGTTCCACGGCCTCGGCGGCCATCCCCATCTGGGCGACAGCGCACGCCGCGGCGGCCGCTGCGGCGAACATGACGGACCTGCGTCCGCTGCTCTCGTCGGCGTCATGGGCGGCTGCGGGGGCGGCCTGTTCCTGCGCGGCCTTCGCCACGATCAGAGTCGGCCTGCGCTGTCCGACGGAAGGCCGCCGGGAGACGACGCCGCTGCCGCAGGGTGCCACGAAGGAAACCGTCATCGTGAGGGACGCCATCGTCTCGATGCTCTCGTTCAGACGTCGGTCTCCTGCGACGCGGGAAAGAGGAAAAAACGGAGAATTCAGGGGAGCAGAGAGGAAAAATGATGGCTCGATGTATTAAGAAGGTGCATGGGGGAGTGGCGCGTCTTATCTCGAGGGTGCGATCCCACCAATGAGATCTGCCGAAGTGAGTTATCTGGATTAGAAGGAAAGCCACGTGGCGACTTGAGTGTGTTGGTCGTCAACGAAAAAAGATTTTGACCACTCGAGTCGGATGAGGGATTTGCTTCGTAGATAGGAGCAATTCGATTCTTAACGGCCTCAAGGCATGCACGCCATCACGCGGTTTCGTCCCTCTGATTAAATATCGATATTTTAAAAAGTACTAAAAATTTGGTTCAAAAATTCTCCTAATACTTCTAATTTTATCAAAAAAACTCGAACTACTCAATCGAGAATCAAGCATACAAGCGAATATATTATGAAAGATGGACAAATGCAAAAAAGAAATTCGCCTATAAAAAATTTAAGAAGCATCCTTGTAACGCCCCCAAAATCGCACCTCCCGCCACGTAGGCGGTCAGATTGACCCCGAGAGCGCTACATTGTCTGTTACTCTACTGACCTTGATCATTCAACAAAATAACTTATGTGGCACTAATAAAATAATAATAAATATAATAAAGAACTTTAAATGTGAAAATTTAACAGTCGAAACGTCACGATGAAGAACCTTAAATGCGGAAGTTCATAATGTCATATAATATAGAAAATATGCGAAAGTTCATGATGTCTTTCAATAAAGAAAATATGCGGAACATAATAAGGCTAGTCGGAAAGTTCTATGAGCGGAAGAAAACATGATGTTTCTAAACAATAAAAAGGATGAAACAAATATGCATTAAGAAAGCTCGGAGCAGAAATATCAGTCATGTACAGCGTTCTCCATGCTCTGCGCCCTCCATCTCCTCATTAGTTGGCGTTCTCACCTATAAAATCTCAATGCAGGAGAATAGAATACCCATGAGCAAAGATGCCCAGTACAATAGCAATAGACGGTGAAATAAGGATCGATGATGATCATGAAATCAATGTATAAGTCTTTAGTCATATCAGCACTCTGTTCTTTACTATAACATACATTATCTTTGCGTTACTTTGCTTTTACTTTGCAATGTCTCTGCTATGCTATGCAATACTTTACTTTATAATATCTCTGCTTTACTTTACAGTACTTTGCTTTACATTGCTCTGCTTTACATTGCTTTACTTTGTATTTGCTTTACTGTGAGTTGTACTGCATCTTTTATATTACTAAATTATCCTTAGAGTTCGTTATCCTATGCGAGCTCGACTTTATTAGGTTGGGATGCCAGGAGTGCCTCTCTGAATCTCTGATGTCAGTGAGCCCATAAAGGGAAGAGGGGTGGGTATTACTGCCTCACCCAGTTCGGAAGGTAGGGGAAAGAATTCCTACAATCTAGGAACAGTGGTCGATTAAGAGACATGTAGGTTCACTGTCTCCTCAGCTAGCTACCTGTCCCTCTGGCATAATACTTTAATCTTTAAAGGGAAGGGGTATGACCTTAGCATCACCCTTCATTCGAGATATAGGTGGGAGAAAACCTGGAGTCCCAAGAATAGTGGTCATTTAAGACAGTAGCTTCGCTGTCCCCTCAGCTAACTACCTATCCCTCCTCTGCTTTAATCTCTGATTTTTGCTTTAACTTTGGGGTCGGCATATAGCAATCTCATGTCTTTGTCCTTGCTTTATTTATCTTTAGACATTGTGAATATGTAATTTAGGATCCAACAGAATGTTGGTCTTTGTACAATAAGACTCAGCCAGTGTAGGTGAACTGGTCAGAGTCATAGTTATGTTTGGGAGTAGTTCAATCCGAATAAGATCGATAGGTCTTTGTTAAACCGGTCGACCGTTCCTGGTGGACCGGTCGACCATTTGTTGGCACCGGTCGATCGGTCCTCTAGGATCGATCGATCGTGTTCTTGATTTAGGTCTGTGAATCGGTCGACCGTCCAGGGCGTCGATCGACCGTTCGTTAAGTCGTGAAGATACGCACTACGTATCGAATTGGTCGACTGTTCTCTAGAATCGGTCGACCGATCGTAAGTTCGAATCGGTCCGTTAACATATAGATCGATCGACCGCCATGGTGAGGCCAGTCGACCGATAAAAAGGAACTTGTACGAGTTCTGTACGTAGACCGGTCGACCGTTTGATAATATCGATCGACCGGTCCCTACGATAAAATAGGGCCACCGGACTTTTCCATTGATTCCGGCGGCCTTTCGGCCGTCAATTGACGCAGACATCAATATGAAAAATGCAAGAAATCACTTCAGGATCATAATGAACCTATCCTATGCATTTAACAATAGCTATTTCATCATCTAGGGATTTAGAACACTAAGGGTACCTTTTCTGTCGAAATTTGGGTTCGTCGGCCGCTGCTCGTTGTCCGATCGTCGTCGGACGTTCCTAAACGGTGAGGGTGAGTCTCACAGCTCCTGCGCACATCGAGGAGGTTCGCCGTGCATTGGGAGGTCGTCGGTCGCTGCGGTACGTCGTCGCCTATGCTCGGTCGTTCGTGCATCGCGGTGTGCATCGGTTGGCCGGATGAGAGGAAGAACGAAGGAGAGGGAGGAGGTCGGGGTTCCAAGAGGCACAAAAGGAGACCCTCACCCCCCTTTTATGTACCCCAGCCGACCCTTGGTCGGCCAGAGATGAAACGACCTGTCAGGGGTGGCATTTCGCCTCCCCTGCCGACCGCTCATTTCGTTTCCTGTTTTATTTAAAGGACGATATGTTACATCTCTAAAAAGAAAATTCGTCCTCGAATTTTGATAAGGGTTAAGGCTTACCGAAAAGTTCAGGAAATTTCTCTCGCATTTCTGATTCTACTTCCTACGTTGCTTCTTTTCCTTGATGATGTTTCCAAGCTACTTTGACCAGCGCTACTCTCTTCTTCCCTTGTTGATGTTCTTAATATTCCAAAATCTTCGTGGGTTGTTCCTCGTATGTCAGATCCTCCTTGAGATTTGGTTCCTCAATTTGGATCACGTTGGCGTAGTCGTGCTTGTACATCCGGAGTAGGGAGACATGGAAGATATTGTGTACTCTTGAATAGGCTGGAGGCAAGGCCAACCTGCATGCTGAATCTCTAACCATGTCTAATATTTCAAACGGGCCTACATACCTTGGGCTCAATTTCCCCCATTTGCTAAAATGCATTACTCCTTTGGTGGGGAAGACCTTGAGCAGAACTTGATCACCCGCCTTGAACTTATGCTCTCGGTGCTTCTTGTCCGCGTAGGCCTTTTGACGATCTTGAGCAGACTTCATTCTTTTCTTTATTAGTTCAACCCTGTCCGTGTACTCCAGTGTCTGCTTTTGTAATTTAGCACTTAAAATTTTCCTTTCACCCACTTCGCCCCAACATGCCGGAGAGCGACATGGGCGGCCATACAATGCTTCAAAGGGAGACATCTCGATGCTAGCATGGAAGCTGTTGTTGTAGGAAAACTCTATGAGAGGAAGATGTTTATCCCAATTATCGTGCCAATCCAAAGCGCATGCTCTCAGCATATCTTCTAAAGTTTGAATAGTTCTCTCCGATTGGCCGTCTGTCTGTGGATGAAAAGCGGTACTATACCAGAGCCTTATCCCAAAGGCATTTTGGAGGCTATTCCAAAATCTTGACGTAAACCTGGGATCTCTATCAGACACAATGGCTGATGGAATCCCGTGAAACCTAACAATCTCCTGCACATATAGATCTATGAGGCTTTCAAGAGATTGATTTTCCTTAATGGGTAGGAAGTGAGCCGATTTAGTGAGTTGGTCCACTATAACCTAAATGGCATCATGTCCTTTCTGCATCCGAGGTAAGTCTGTGATGAAATCCGTTGATATCTCTTCCCACTTCCATTGTGGGATGCCCATACTCTTCAAAGTTCCTTATGGTTTTTGATGTTCCACCTTGACCTGCTGGCACACTATGCATTTGGAGACATATTCAGCTATCTCCTTCTTCATGTCTGGCCACCAAAAACTCCTCTGTACGTCTTTGTACATCTTTGTACTCCCTGGGTAGATTGCGAACTCGGACTTGTGGCATTCATCTAGCACTTTTCTTCGGAGTTCCGGATTATTTGGTACCCATAGTCGGTCGCAGTACATGATGCCGCCATCCGAAGAGACCTTGAAATTGGTAGTTTCTAAGCTAGTCTTTATCATCATTGTCTGGTATTCTGAGTCTTTCACTTGTGCTTCGATGATCCTTCCTATCATATCCGGTACTATACGCTGCATCATCATTAGTGACCCATCATGATTCACTCTTGGTGTCCATCTGAACAGTTCTTCCATAAGCTCGAACACTCGTAGACGCATGTAAGCTAAGGATCCTTCCCATTTTCGGCTGAGGGCGTCAGCTACTGAGTTTGCCTTACCAGGTTGGTAGTTGATGGCAAACTCGTAATCCTTTAATAACTCCATCCAACGCCTTTTGACACATATTCAGCTCCTTCTGTTTAAATACATACTTCAAGCTTTTGTGATCAGTATAGACCACGAATTCTTCTCCATATAAATAGTGGCGCCAAAGCTTGAGAGCGAACACCACTGCTGCTAGCTCGAGGTCATGCGTTGGATAGTTAACTTCATGCTTCTTCAGCTGTCTGGATGTGTATGCCACTACTTTCCCATGTTTCATTAATACGCACCCCAATCCTGTACCACTAGCATCGCTGTAAACCACGAAACCACTGTTGTCTGATGCTAACGTCAAGATTGGCGCTGAAGTTATCCGTTCCTTTAGCTCTTAAAAACTTTCTTCGCACTTGGGTGATCAGATGAACTTTTTTCCTTTCCTTGTAAGCTTGGTTAGTGATAACGTAATTCTGGAGAAATATATGATGAAACGCCTGTAGTAGCCTGCTAAACCAAGAAAACTCCTAATCTCGGAGACATTCTTCGGTTGGGTCCAATTGGACACTGCTTCTACCTTTGCGGGATCCACTGCAACTCCATCTTTAGAGACGATGTGTCCGAGAAAAATTATCTACTCTAACCAAAATTCACATTTAGAAAACTTTGCATATAGCTTCTTTGCCTGCAAAGTTTCCAACACTATCCTCAGATGTTCTCTGTGCTGCTCCATACTTGACGAGTAGATGAGAATATCGTCAACAAATATAATTACGAACTTATCCAGGTGTTCGTGGAAAGTTCGATTCATGAGATCCATGAATGCTGCCAGGGCATTTGTTAACCCAAACAGCATCACCAGGAACTCATAATGTCCATATCTTGACCGGAATGCCGTCTTTGGAATGTCTTCTTCTGCCACCCTTAGTTGATGGTCCTCAGATCAATTTTTGAAAACACCTTGGCTTTAGACAATTGATCAAACAGATCATCAATATGACGTAGCGGTTACCTATTCTTTATTGTGACTTTGTTCAACATTCTGTAGTCGATACCTCTTAGTGATCCATCCTTCTTCTTGACGAAGAGAACTGGAGCACCCCATGGTAAAACGCTAGGCCTGATGAAACCTTTATCTAATAGCTCTTGAATCTGGTCCTTCAATTTCTTCATCTCTGCTGGGGCCATGCGGTATGGGGCTTTGGAAATTGGCACAGTTTTGGGCGCTACTTCAATGTGAAAGTCTATCTCCCTTCTGGGCAATAGACCACTAACATCATCAGGGAACACATCTGGAAATTCCCTAACAACTTCTATATCTTGATGAGTCTTCTTTGGTTCCTTTGTCTTAGTTACACTTGTCAGGTAACCCCTACATCCTTTTTGAAGTAGCTTCTGTGCTCTCATGGAGGATACTATGATCCTTGGTTCTTTTTGTGCAATTTCTCTGACTATAACTTTATCTGTGCTTTGTGTGCCTATGATCACTTTCTTTTGTTTGCACATGACAGAGGCATCATGGAAGGTTAGCCAATCCATGCCCAAAATTATATCATAATATCTCATAGGGATAATGATAAGGTTTGCAGGATGGTTCTTTTTCTCTATCTCTATGGGTACATTAGGGAGATATTTTGTGGTGATGAGGGTTCCTTGAGGGGTCAAGATGTTCATCTTATGCTCTAAATTTGTTGTAGTTAACCCTAATGTTTTGGCACATTCCTCAGATATAAATGAATGGGAGGCACCAGAATCGAACAGTACTTTTGTGGATCAGCTAAGAAGTTCACATCTTGAACAATTCGTTGCGATGTGACCCATTCCACTGTAGTAGTAACAAGCTCCAGACTTCATTCGGCATTCCCCAACATGGGTCCTGCCACAAGTGTTGCATAAAACTCGCTCACCTTGTGCGAGTGGTGCCTGAGGGGCTCTAGGAGGTTGTTGCCTCTGCTGCTGAGCTGGGCGCCTCTGCGCCTGCTGAGGGGGTCGCTGTTGTTGTTGCTGTTGCGATGGGGGAGGAGCTTACTGTGGCGGACGGTATGGCTGCTGTTGTTGTTGAGGGTGGTGGTTCTGTTTAGGCTCTGCATATGGGTGGTACCGGTTATCCCGTCGTTGGTGCTGCCGGTTGTTCTCACGAAACTGTTACTGCTGATGGGAACTCTGCCCTACATTCTGTTGGGCCCTCTTCTCCTTCAGGAGATCCTGATGGTCCTTCTCGGTCAGGGTAGCCAAACTGATGGCGTCCTCTAAGGTTCTGCAGTTCCCAGACCTTGTGTGAGACCTCAGGGTGGGGTTCAGCCCGTCCACAAAACGCTTAGTTACATCCTGTTCATCCATGATCAACCTGGAGTACTTCTTCAGTCTGACGAACTTCGTCATGTATTGGTCTACAATCATGGTCCCTTTCACTAGTTCCAGGAACTCCTTTTGTTTCAAGTCCCTTTGGAACTTAGGGAAATACCGTGTCTCAAATGCCTGACGAAAATCTCCCCAAGCGACAATTGTTACATTAGGAAAACTAGTGGCCTTTCTTGCCTTCCACCACTCTTTTGCGTCTTTCTGGAGAGTGTCTCCAGCGAACAGCACCTTCTAGTTTTCGGGTACGTCGAGCATATCAAATTTGTCCTCTATTGCCTCCATCCATTGCTCTGCTACTACGAGGCCTCCTTCTCCGTTAAACATTTGAGGTTTTGACCTCCAGAAGTCTTGTAGTATGCAGATAGAAGGGACTTGTCGTACTTGCTGGGCTGGTGGTTCTGGTGGAGGAGGAGAAGGTGGAAGTGGAGGTGGGTATGGTGGAGGTGGAGGAACATATGGGTTCTCCCCTTCATTGTATGTCTCCGCCTCACTAGTATAAGCATATTCTCTTCTTTGATATGACATCTATAAAAAGACCATAGCAATAATTGAGAGAAGCACATATAATCAAAAGATCTTTAATCTAAATAAAAGTCTTAGATAGAATTGAGATCGAAATGCTCAACATTCATTAAGGCAAACATAAGTCTTTTGACAATATTAGCAAAACATAAAGGCCTTCGCATCGAGAAATATCAGTACTAATCACTATGCCTAGAAGGCTCCCCAGGTTCATTCTTGGAATTCTTCTCATTCGTCGGAGGGTTTGGGCACTCATCGTCATAGTGTCCCTCCTGATGGCAGAGACCACAGTATTCCTGTGGACCTGTCTGACTGATAGGACTAAAGTCTCTGAACTGTAATCCCCTAAGTGGTGCAGGGACTTCTTCTTCATCATCAAAGGATATATAAATTGGATGGTCGATACGTCCTCCCCTCGTTAGCAAGTGCCACCTTTGGTTCATCTCTTCACGTATCTCGATGGGATAGAGGTGGCATGGGGAGAGTAACTCCGGATCATTACTCCCCACGCTCTCTAAATCTGAATCTGAATGCTCCGGTCTCTCTGGAGCAGGCTGTGGCGGGGTTGGAGGATCTAGTTGCCACATACGTATCCCAACTATATGGCCCCTACCCCTTCATACAATCCTGGTGACCATGCGACGTGGAGGCATCTATAACACAATTTAATTCAATAACATAAGTATGATTCACGTAGGAATGTACTTATCACTTACTTGAGGAGTGGAGCCGCAGATGCTTGAGAAGCTTGCACATGACTTTACTATGAACTGTGTACAATATGAACAATGAATGCCATGCATGAACATCTACTCTACTATGATCAATGAAGGAGCCAAGAACTTAGGCTCTGATACCAAACTGTAACGCCCACAAAATCGCACCTCCCGCCACGTAGGCGGTCAGATTGACTCCGGGAGCGCTACACTGCCTATTACTCTATTGACATTGACCATTCAACAAAACAGCTTATGTGGAACTAATAAAATAATAATAAATATAATAGAGAACTTTAAATGCAGAAATTTAACAGTCGAAACGCCACGATGAAGAACCTTAAATGTGGAAGTTCATAATGTCATATAATATAGAAAATATGCGGAAGTTCATGATGTCTTTCAATAAAGAAAATATGCAGAACATAATAAGGCTAGTCGGAAAGTTCTATGAGCGGAAGAAAATATGATGTTTTTGAACAATAAAAAGGATGAAACAGATATGCAGTAAGAAAGCTCGGAGCAGAAATATCAGTCATGTGCAGCGTTCTCCAAGCTCTGCGCCCACCATCTCCTCATTAGATTACTTGTTATTTTATTTAAAATTTCTAGGGCCCACCGCACTATTTCGTTTGGCTATAACTAATTATCAATAATGTTAATTACTCTAGTAATCTTAATTTTCACCTCACTGGTAATCCAGATAGCATGCATGGGAGGTGACTTTCCAGATTACTAGTTGCTTGACATGCTTTTGACAAAAATATCTATTATATAATTTTCTTAATTTCAATATTTATTATTAAATAAATATCATTTAACTACATGTCTTTTATTATTTGAATCTTTTATAAATAACTCTTATTTTATCTATATTAAATTTTCTATTTTTTGCTTTATTTATTTAGGATACTATATGATGAGCGTGTAAAATAATTTCTAAGGGTAGTTTGGTAATTTTTTCTCTAGGTATTTTAGTCATTATTTATATTATCAATGCTTGCCAAACACTATAATATGATATTAACCGGTAATTTAAATAGTGATAATCTATTTAAGTGATGATTTAAATTATCAGTTAATTAAATAGCACCAAACGACCCCTTAGTTTTTAGCATTAGTATGAGTTATTAGTTTAGTTTAGTATCTGCATTAGAATTATAAATGTCCTTTGATTTTTGGTTAGATTTGCTCCTTAGTTTTCAGTTATTAGCATTAGTATTGAATTTTTTTTAGTTTAGATTGGTTACCACATTTTTACTTTCTTTCCAATAGCATATTTCTCATGGAGGTTACGGTCATGGCCATGCCACTATGATGGCACGGCCATGCCATATGCGAACCATCACGCCACTATCATGGCCGTATAGCCGGCCGACATGGCTGTTCCTGAATTGATCGTGCATGTCCTTGAGCACGGTATCGCACAGGCGCTACAATGTCAAGCACGGCCGTTATGACATTGACATACAAGCCATGCCCGTTCCATGGACACATTGCTCAATCTGAGAGGACAGGCGGCAAACATCGGACTGTCCAACTCATATCAAGAGGGGCACGAGCGTGATCCCTAGCTACGTCACCCCGTGCTGCCAGCTGCTTGTCGTTGCCCTGCCCTAGTGCCATAGCTTACATCATCAATCGCACACCGTCGGCTACTCCAGATCTCGCCGGCCGTGATTTCATCATCATCGGCACCTTAGTCCGTGATCGAGCCATCGTGGTCTTGCACGAGGGCCCATCCCGATCCCAATCTGCCGCCAAGAAGACTGACGTTCGCCGCTCCTTTAGCGTCAATTGACGTTCCTCAAGCAGCAGAGCATCAACTCGTCGCACATCGACTATAGCAAGTCCCTCATCTTCTCCGACGCTGGCATCTCCACCATCCTCACTTCGCCATCGTGGGTTGCTGTTTCTACGCTTCAATTTCGCCGTCGGCCTCTTCGTAGGCATCGTCGACTGGCCATGGCCACTCTCTTGTTCATCACCTTCGTCGATCGCGCTGCTCGACCTCCACGCTGCCAGGCGCCTACGGCTGTTGCTCTTACAACTTTTGCCTCCAACAAATCCATCTTCTCCGATGCCGGTAGACCATCGAGCACGTCGGTTTCCCCCAACAATCACCCCGCCGGCGGTAGCTATTACGCTCAAACAATCTCCAATCTGCGCATCGGCCGGTTTCTCCATCACCATCAACCACCATTGCCAGTAGATCACCGCGAAGACTATTCACTGATTCTGCAACAAATCCAATGACGATCTCCTGCAAACACCAGCCTCTAGATCTCGTTGTCGTCGTCCTGCTGATCGTCCGCTCTCTCCCTCATCGTCGCCGGCACCCTCTGCTCAACAAGCTTCTGACGACCTTAACACTTCACGTGTGATGTCGCCGCCGACCACCACACACCAACCTGCTCGCCGATTCATTTTGAACCAATCGATTGTACAAGCACGACCATGAAGGGTGTGGGAACGGTCATGGATTACCTCCTCACACCGAGTCCTGATGTTGAGCACCATGTCCGAACCTCGTCGAAAGCTTGGAGAGCCGCCCTCAGAAACAACCAAGGCTTGGAGAGCCTTCATAACAGTTGATTGCTCAACCATATGAAATGGAATACCGTGATAGGGATCAACAAGTTCATGCACAAAAGTTGGGACAATTTCCACTTGCTGCCAAAAACACGAGTTTTGATGATAAGCAATATTCAATAACAAAAGTTTTACCAAAAACACATAGCATCTTTCATTATCATATCGTCAAAAAGGTTGTTGGTTCATATCAGAATTCATAGCATTTTAGACATAAGCATAGCATGGATAGTGTTACATCAAAAGGTGCAAGGATTCACAACACGGCCCTAACATACATGCTATATCATACTACTCCCACTTTTGACATCATCAAAGAGGGGTACATAAAAGACAATATAATCCTCATCCGGACTGTCATCCTCGCGAAATCTCGTGGAGACAAACCCCTGAGCCGCATAGTAGTCAAGTGTCACACCAGTAAGATAACGCATGTCACAACCATGTCGCCGAATGTCTCTTTGCAGAGTGCGCACCTCATGAGTAAGTGCAGTCAGGTCTAGCAATCCAGAGGAGGATGGTGCACTGGAACTATAGGAGGCAGCTACATGTGGGGTTCCTCCCCCTGAGTGTGATCCGTGTCCATGGCGTCAGAAGGAATACCCTCAGGTGCTCGGACACCTCGCTAACCTTGTGGAATATGTTTCCTGTGCAGGGTGTCAGAGAGATAGTATCCCAAGTCCGGGTAGGAATGAATTCCTCATTAGAAGGAATGAGGACTCCAAAGTGGACAAGGATCTTAGTAATCTAGGAGCCAAAGTAAAAAGGATGGTTTCTAGGAGCTCTATTGAGAATTTTCTTTTGCATAGTTTCGAGATGATATAGAAAATAATGTGGAAAGCTGAGACGTGAACCATCACGAATATAGAGACAATAAAGAAAAAGAGATCAAAATGCTGAACTTTATTGAAATGACCAGAGCAAGGGGTTATGATATGAGTCAAGATGTGAGTGCAACCTTATGTTTTGGAGGAAGATGTTTGTGGACATCATTAGTCTTGTTTGGGAGCTCAGCCGCCAAACACTAAGTTGACTGCTTCCTAGATGGATGGAGAGCCAGAGGTCCAGGAGTGAATGGCATATTCATTAATTCCTGTAGGATTTGGCAGTGGAGGAAACTTGAAGATGAGACGAGGACAATGGGGTCAGCAATAATGTGATGTCCAAGAACAAAAGTAGTGTGAAGATATCAGGTAATTGGATTTCAGTGGGCACATATTAAATTTCAATATTTTTGTGATTCACATGATCTCTAATGAAGTGATATCTTACATTGATATGCTTTGTTCTTGAGTGATTTATTGAATTTTTTTTTCATCTCTATGGCACTTGTATTATCACATTTCATGGGGACACTCGTACAAACAACTCCATAGTCAATTAACTGTTGTTTGACCCACAAGATTTGTGCACCATAGCTGCCGGCGGCAACGTATTTGACCTCTGTAGTAGAAAGTGCAATTGAATTTTGTTTCTTTCTAGACTATGATATGAGGGAGCTTTCAAGAAAACATCACATCCCACTTTGCTTTTCCTATCAGCTTTGCACCTAGCAAAGTCGGCATCACTATATGCATGTAGATCAAAAGTTGAGTTCCTATTATACCAAATGCCTAGACTACAAGTATTTTTGAGGTATTACATGGTTCTTTGAACAGCCACTAAGTGATATTCTGTGGGTGTAAATTAGAATCTAGCACATAAGCACAAACTAAACATAATATCTGGCCTTGATGCTATTAAATAGAGTAAACTACCAATCATACCTTTATACCTTTTTTGGTCAATTGCCTTGCCATTTTCATGATTATCAAGTTTGGTTGTCGTGCTCGAAGTTGAGCTTGGATTGCAATCATTTATTCCAAATCTCTTGAGCAATTCTTTTGCATACTTCTCTTGACTTACAATGATTCCGTTCTTGGTTTGCTTCACTATATCATCAACATAAATATGCATTATTAAAATATCATTTTTCAGATGCCTCAAAAATAGTGGTGTCAACTTTTCCCTTTTGAAATTTGTCCTTCATACCAAGCTCTAGGAACTTGCTTTAGTCCATAAAGAGCTTTTGAAAGTTTAAAAACAAGATGTGAAAAATCTGGATTTTCAAAGCCTTCCGCTTGCTCAACATGAACTTCTTCATTTTTTATGCCATTTAAAGATGCCAATTTCACATCCATTTGAAAAAAGTTTGAAACCTTTAAACCAAGTGAAAGCCACAAGCATGCGAATAGCTTCAAGTCATGCAATAGGAGCGAAGGTTTGATCAAAGTCAATTCCTTCAATTTGTGAGTAACCATTGACCACTAATCTAGCTTTGTTCCTCACAATGACACCATTTTCATTTAGCTTGTTTCGACTTACCCATTTGGTTCCAACAATTGGATAATCAATGAGTCTTTCTATAAGCTTCCAAACTTGGTTTCTCTCAAAGTTATTTAACTCCTCGTGCATAGCATTTATCCAATTTGGATCTCTTAGTTCATCATCTATACAAGAGGGTTCAACTTGAGATTGAAAATGTTAGAAAGCACAAAATATTTAAAAGAGCTTCGAGTTTTATTTCCATCACCTATATTCCCAATTATTTGCTCAATAGTATCAATTGTGGCATGTCAAGTTGATGATCATTAATTCTTTTGAGGTCTTCTATTTACTTTTCAATTTGATTTTCCTTTTCTTTTTCACCACTTTCTTCATGAGATGAGTTATCTTTTGATTGAGTTTGTTCTACTTTTCTTGTCACTTCAAATTCCCCTGTATCATTTTCTTCAACACATTTCCTCAAAATAGAATCATTAGTCTCATTAAATTTAACATGCATGGATTCTTCAACCAAAATCGTTCTTTTATTATATACTCTATATGATTTACTTGTTCAAGAATAACCAAGAAAAATAGCATCATCACACTTAGCATCAATTGTTCCTAACTTGTCTTTATTGTTCAGCACAAAACACTTGCAACAAAAAGCTTTGAAATATGAAATATTTGGTGTTTTTCCATAAATGAGCTCAAAACAAGTTTTTTTATGGGGTCTTATTAAAATTTTGTTTAATACATAATATGAGGTATTCACAGCTTCTGCCCAAAGGGATTTAAGAAGAGTATTTTCATTCAGAGTGGTTCTTGCCATTTCTTGCATGGTTCTATTTTTTCTTTCAACAACTCTATTTTTTTGAGGTGTTTTAGGTGTGGAGAAAATTATGTGAAATCCCATTTTCCTCACAAAATGACTCTAACTTATTATTTTCTAACTATCCATTTATTATAACCAAGACCTTTCTTGTTGGATGCCACCTAGAGCCACTAAACATGGCATCTAACATTTTCCTACCATTTGAAAATCTTTGAAACTTTTCTTCTAATTCTTTTGCTTTTGTGTTTAATAATTCTATCTCATTTCTTTGTGAACTAATGAATGTATTCAAGTTGTCATTCTTCATTTTTAGTTCATCAATTTGAAGTTCTAAACTGATGTTCTCATCATTCAATAATACAAACTTTCTACATGTATCATGTTGCTTATGTTTTACACTTTTAAGATTTTCAAATTTTGCTTTCAACTTATCATGCTTCTTTTTGAGTGAGCCATATTTTTTTAATAAGTTTTCTGAATTCATCAAGCATATCAAATGTGCTTAATTCATCACTTGATGAGTTAGAATATACCTCTTCGTTTACCATGAGACAAAAATAAGTTTCATCTTCATCACTTGAGGAAGAGTTCTCTTCTTCCTGTTCACTTTCATTCCAAGTCACTTGAAGAGCCTTCTTCTTCTTCTTTGAAGATTCCACCTCTTTGTCCTTTCTTACAAGGTTTGAACACTCATTCTTATAATATCCAATCATTTTGCATTCAAAACAAGTGATTTGATTTTTGCTTGTTCTACATGATTCACCTTTCTTTCTTTGCTTGGCAAATTTCAAATACTTGTCTAGCTTTCTTGCATAGAATGTGAACTTTCTTTCATCGACATCCTCTTTGTCTTCGCTTGTTTCTTCTTCATCAATTTTTACCTTTAAGGCTAGGGCCTTTTTCTTTGTGACATTTGCCTCTTCGTCGTCTTTTATTCCTATTTCATAGGTTAAATGATCCTATGAGATTGTTGAAGTCCAGCTTGTTTAGATATTTTCATTCTATCACCGTTCTCTTTGTGTGCCATTTTGAAAAGAGTGACCTGAGAAACTTTCATTTTTTGAGCATTAGTCCTTGGCTCGCCCAGAGAGATTAAGCCATTCACAACATCATTCTCAAGCATTATGAATGAGACATATTGATGATTTAGGAGGTTTAACCTAGATTCCTTAACTTTCTCAGATCCTTCATGAGTGATAATGAGTTTTCTCTAAATTTCATTTGCATTTAGGAAAGTAGAGACGTGATTAAATTCAGTAGTATCTAAAGCATAATAAAGAAGATTTTTCGCCTTCCAATCCAATTTAACTAAGAGTCTTTCTCCTTTAGTATATTTTGCTAGTGATTTTCCATGCAAGTTAAAACCATTTTCAATTACATCCCAAATATCATTATCTTTGGAACATAGATAAACTTGCATTCTAATTTTCCAATACGCAAAGTTAGATGCATTAAAAAGTGGAGGACGGTTGGTCGATTGACCTTCATTGAGAATAAAGTTATTTGATGCCAAGACTCTTAAAGATAATTAAATCTTAATCACAAGAGTAAATTTAGGCTGTGATACCAATTGTAGGGCACAATTAAATCATGAGTATAAAGTTATTTGATGCCAAGACTCTGAAAGATAATTAAATCGTAGGGCACCAAGAGGGGGGGGGGGATGAATTGGTGCATAAATTTATAAATCATGAGATTTCAAACTTTTACGTTTTCATGTTTTTCGTGAGAATGCTAAACGTAATGTAGTTAATGCAAAATGGTAACAAAAATGAGATAGAGAGCAAGCACAAGATTTATCGATGAGGTTCGCCCCAGCTCCTTGGCCTACGTCTCCACTTTGACTCCTTGACCTTGAGACCGTCAAAGATCCACGATTGTCCTCATTTCTCAAAGGGAGAAGGAAACCCTTTTACACGTGAACCACCTTCTTCTCCGCTCAAGAGGTAAGATGATCATCTTTTCAAATAGGAGCTTTTAGGAATACAAATTTGTAGATATTTCTTTTTTACAAATGATTGCAATAGGGAAAGAAAAGGGATCTAGGGTTTTTGCAGGAGAAAAGCGATGGGATTGATCTTCCTTGATTGCTTGATTGCCCATGCTCTATATGCTTTTTCTTATGCATTATGGATTTCTTTTATAGCATACTTCATGATATCTTTCATATTTGGAAAGTAATAAAAAGATTTGATATGAAAAATAGCCATTATTGTAGTAGATTGTGCCAAGTCGGTTGACCGATTGACAAGGGTGATCGACCGATTAGAAGTTTTCCACAACATTTGTTCTCAGTGTTTGTTTCGCTTGATTGGTCGTATGACTGATTCCTCATTTCCACTTTTTTTAACTTTTTGTTCATTTCGGATGCATAGTCGGTTGACCGATCCTTTGACCGGCTTCTTGCTTTAGACTTGTTTTGCTTCCTATTCTGTTCGGACGTGCATCCAATCGACCGGTCATTGATTTGTTCAAAGTCTTCGTGTTCTATTTACTTCAGTCGACCGATCATTGATTTATCGATTAATACGTGTTCCATTTTCTCCAGTCACTCATCCGATCGATCGATCATTGAACCGGTCTTTGATTTATATTGCATTTCTCCATCATTTCTTCGTCAACGCATTTCTTGTTAACTTGTTCCTATATGTGTATCAATCACTTGACAAACTTATTAGAAACATTTGTTGGCCAATTGTGTTTGTTATCATCAAAACATGGGAAAGTATATGATTCAACAATGACCTAAAAAGCTATAGGTACAAGATAAATATAAGATATCAAAGTGCTGTCATCATGAAGCAGAAGTTATCATAGTGCATCCATAATCAACACATCCATAATGTGTTCATACAATAACATATGAGACTGCAGCCACTACAAAATGGTGCATGACGCTAGTAAAAATAGAAACTGCGAACACATAGCAACGTCCAAACTTCTCCCATGTTTGACATCATCAAAGAGGGAGTCAAGTAGGCCTGTATCGAGCCAACAAGATATCTCATCAGGACTATCATCATGATGAACCATGGGAAAAATAAATCCTTATTACGCATAGTAGGCCTGTAGCGAGCCAACAAGATATCATGAGCCGTGCACTATTGTCTGAACTTGGCGATCCATGTGAGTCACCCAATGGTCTATAGCATCCACCTGATGTGAAAGATCAATGAAGTCGTAGGCGCCATATGAAGTCGAAGCTACATGCTGTGGAGATCCAAGATGCTTAGTTGGTGTCAGAGGTAGGGGTGAGCTAGGGTACTTACTAGGGCCAGCCTCCGGTAAGTCCTCAATGGTGCTGGCTCTCCATCTCTAGCAGTGGCATCATCAGAATCCAAACGAAGATGCTTCTGATACAGAGTCGCAGAACCGATGACATCCTCGTGACGGGGTCGAATGTACTCCTCTCCTATAGGAACGTCGACTCGAAATGGAGTAAAATTCTAGTGATCCAAGCTCCAAAGTATATGGGATAAAGACCACTAGATCTTTTGGAATGCATACACCATATGATAAAAGATGTAGTGGCCAAAATGAAGAAATGATGCATCTCAGATACAAAGGCAATGAAGAAAAAACAAATCAAAATGGGTGACCTCTGTATGGCGCCTGGCTCGAGGAGTAAGCATATGAATCATAATGTGATCAGCCATTTTCATGGACCGGTGGAGATACTTATGGGCCGAGTCTACAGTATAATGGGCATTCCGTCCACCAAAAATCACACGAATGCCATCCTCAATCGGGGGGTAGTTGTGAGGCCAACCGTGAGTGACAAACTAATAGAGATTAGGTAATGGATAGGGAATGAGAAAGTTATGACAAAGGAGATCATGATCAAAATGAGTCGGCACGCTCAGAACATAGGTGATAATAGCTTCACGAGTGATAGTCATGTTCGCATAAAAATGACGAACAAGATGTGGATACACACACTCCTAGATAGAAGAACGTGGCAACCATCCGATGTTCTCAAACAACTCCTGAACATTCGGTATGTTCAAAGAGTTCCAATCAATAGGGTAAGCATGCCGAACATCACGAGATCCATATAAAGCATCAAAGCAAGTGGCCACGGCCCAAGTAACAAATAGGTGATGATAAAAGTCATTAGGGGAAGACGGGTCAAACTCATCAATAGTAGGTGGCCTATGAGCACGTCCATGGGATCATCCTCGTCGATGTGGGATAGGCGCGTGTTCAGGTTCAGGGTTAGGGTCGGGCTCATTTTCAACTATACGAGTGCAAAAGCCACCTGAAGGGTGTCGTCGACGTCTGAAAACTAGCCTATGGGGCAAAATACCTTAATTGTCCATGGATTCAACAATGATCTGAAGGAAAACATGTCCCACCGGAGGTTGTCGGACAGCGAGGCCGGCTTGTTCAGCTTCTGTTACGATGGCCAGAAGAGGTGCCGAAAAGAAGGAAGAAGATGGAACGACTAGTGCTTGAGCGTCGGCCTAGCTGGAGAGGAAGATGACATGGGCATCGGTTACCTATAGGGGACACCGATGAGCAAGGAATGAGAGCGAAAATGATAGTGGTGGCGGTGATTGGAGAGAAAAGACGACAGCAGTGATGGTGTTTGATGAATGGATGGCGGACTAAGAAGTTGCGACTAGTTCTGGCGGGGCTCGAGCAATCATGGGGAGAAGATCAACGACAAGAAGGATGATGGTGTTAGGAAGGTAGTGAGCAAGGTGAACGATGTCGGCGACTGGGAGGTCGACAATGGTATCAAAAAGAGAGGATGACAGTGGTGGTGAGGGAGGACGACGTCGGTGGCCAGAAGGTCGGCGACGATGTCGCAGAGAGAAGGGAAGGTGGTGGCTAGGACATCGATTGAAGGTAAAAAAAGTAAAAAAGGCCAATCGGTCAAGGTTTTGTAAATCTAATTTTTTGTATATACCGATTGACCGATTAACCGAATCGATCGACCGATGACTGTATAAGATAGCTTTCTTTTAATGTGGAGTGGTCGACTGGTAATACCTAGTGATTGACCGATCGTAGCCCGATATGCATAGTTTTTAATTATTTTGTCACAATTTTAAAGGATATTTCATATGAATGTAAGTGTTGTGCAACACTTTTAATATTCAATTCATGTCCAAAGTGATTTTGCATAACCAAGTCACTTTTATTTAGAATTGATATGCAATCAAGGTTCAATCATTCCCAATTCCCTTCTAAGCATACAAAAGCATTCTTCACTCAAGAGTTTTTTAAAGATGTCTACAAGTTGAACTTCAGTGGACACATGTTCAATGGCAATGTCTTTAAGGGTCACATGCTCTCTAATGAAATGATATCGCAAGTCAATGTGTTTAGTCCAAGAATGTTAAATTGGATTTTCTGTCATTTCTATAGCACTTGTGTTTCTATAGCACTTGTGTTATCGCACTTAATGGGTACATTTGAGCAACTTACATCATAATCAAGCAATTGTTATTTTACCCGTAGTATTTGTGAACAACAACTACTGGCGGCTACATGTTCGGCCTCGATGGTAGAAAGTGCGATAAAGTTTTGCTTCTTACTAGCCCATAGAATGAGAGAACTATCAAGAAAGAAACACATCCCACTAGTGCTTTTCTTATCAACTTTATATTCGGCAATGTCTGCATCGGTGTAGGCATGTAATTTAAATGGAGAGTTTCTATTATACCAAATGCCTAATTCATACGTATGGTTTAAGTAGCACATTATCCTTTTAATGATAATTAGACGTGATTCTTTGTAAGCGGATTGAAATCTAGCACACAAGCATACACTAAATATGATATCCAACCTAGATGTCATTGAATAGAGCAAGCTACCAATTATATCTCTGTATCTTTTTTTATCAATGGACTTGCCTTTCCAATTTTGTAATAAGAGAGTTGTGCTTGGCTTGCATTCGTTCATCCCGAATCTCTTAAGCAACTCTCTCATATGGTTTTCTTGATTGAGAAAAATTCCATCATTGAATGGTTTCACTTGTAAGCCTAGAAAGAATGTATGCTCTCCTACAAGACTCATCTTGAATTATTTTTGCATAAGAGATTCAAACTCTTTGACAAGAATTCATTAGTGGCACATAAACAATATCATTAACATAAATGTGAACTATTAAAAAGTCATCTTTCATATGTTTTAAAAATAATGTGGTGTCAACTTTCTCTTTTTTAAAACCATTCTCAATAAAAAATGAACTCAATCTTTGATACCAAGCTCGAGGAGCTTGTTTCAATCCATAAAGAGCTTTCGAAAGTTTGAACACATGATTAGGAAAATTTGGATTTTAAAAACTTTAAGGTTATTCAACATAAACTTCCTTATTTATAAAATCATTTAGAAAAGCTAATTTTACATCCATTTGATAAAGTTTAAAACCTTTATAACATGCAAAGGTTAAAAGCATTCTAATGGCCTGAAACCTAGCAACAGAAGTAAAAGTTTCATCAAAATCAATACCTTCCATTTGTCAGTAACTTTTGGCCACTAATCTAGTCTTGTTCCTCACAATGACACCACTTTCATCTAACTTGTTTCTAAAGGCTCATTTGGTTCAAATGATGGGATGGTCCTTGGTTGTTTCCACAAGTTTCAAAACTTGATTGCTTTCAAAGTCGTTTAATTCTTCATGCATTGCATTTATGCAATTTGGATCACTAAGTGCTTCATCCATGCTGCTGGATTCAAAATTAGCAAGAAATGCCAAAAAAGAACATAAATTTTTTAAGGAGTTTCTAGTTTTTATACCTTCATTTATATTACCTATAACTTGGTCAACTTGATGTCATGAGGCATGACTCCAATTCATTGGAAAGATTTGGTTATCCTCTATTCAAGGTTCTTCCATTTATTCCACATTTGAAGTGTCAACTCTAGCTTCTTCCAAATCCTCATTTTGAGTTTGCACATCCTTAAGTTGTCTTACCACTTCAACTATTTTTTCATCATCATCGTGCACTTGCTTGCTCATAAAAAATCATTAGCCTCGTTGAATTTAACATTAATAGACTCTTCAATAATTAGTGTTCTTTTGTTATACACTCTATATGCTTTACTTGTACTAGAATAACCAAAGAACAAACCATCACCACATTAGCATCAAATTTACGTAGCTTATCTTTGATATTCAATATAGCAATTACAACCAGACTTTAAAATAAGAAATATTTAGTTTCTTTCCATATAAGATTTCAAAGCATGTTTTCTTCTCAAGAGGTCTAAGTAGAATTCTATTAAGAACATAGTATGATGTGTTTACGGCCTCCTCCCAAAAGTACTTTGACAATTTATTTTCATTTAAAATTGTTCTAGCCATTTCTTGTAAAGTTCTATTTTTTCTTTCTACTACCCCATTTTGTTGAGGTCTAGGAGTGGAAAAGTTATCAGTAATTCCATTTTCCCCACAAAACAATTCAAATTTTTGAGTTTCAAATTCTCCTCCATGGTCACTTATAATCTTTGAATTTTTTTGTTCAAGTTCATTTTGAATTCTTTTTGCTAATTTTGAAAATATGTTTATTGTTTCATCTTTACTAATAAGAAAGATAGTCCAAGTGAAGCGAGAGAAATCATCGACAATCACAAATACATATCTTTTTTTCTCCTAAGCTTACCACATCAATAGGTCCAAATAAATCAAGATGCAAAAGTTCCAAAGACCTATATGTACTAATAACTCCCTTTAATTTAAATGAGCTTTTAGATATAAGTCATAAATATTGTTTATCTAACCAATTCATGATTTGAAAGTTTATTTAGCAATTTATAGTTTGCATGTTCTAATCTTCTATGCCACAAGTTTATATCATCGTGCATAGCACTAAGACATTTTTCATTTTTCAAGTTATCAAAATCAATTTTTTATACATTATTGTATGTAAAACTCACGTGTACACTACAAGAAAAATGCAGATTTTTGACAGAACATTTCCGACGGGTACAAATCCTTCACAATTTTAGGCAGATTTTATGACGGCTCTAAATTCCCCTTAGAACTACAGACGGTTAGAAGAACTTTCGGTAGTACCGACAGCAAGATCCCATCGTTATATTACCAATAACCTCCTTCGATATTACCGACGGCGTAACCTCCCGTCGGTACCACCGAAGGCCTAATATGTCAGTACAACAGTATAAAATATAATATCTCATAATAACATGTATAAGATTGTCTACGTACGTTTTGATTGGCTACGCCATCTCTAATACCAATGGTGTGACAACCAACCTCGACGGCCAGCCGTTGCGAGGGGTAAAAGAATGATATTATTTTGGTTAAAATTAAATTATAAATAAAGTGCGGGAATTGTGATTCAAAAAAAGATGCCATAAATTTTTCAAAAATTTCGGCATGACCTCTGCATATGGAGGATAATGGCCAAAATGGCAATATGTACACACAATGTATCCATCTCAAAATATAATATGTCATATGATAAAAAGGGACAAAAGTTCATAACATAGCAATAAAACATAGGAGCATTTCAGCTCAAGCTCATGTAGAACAAAACGATTCAAGTCTCCAACCAAAGGACACTATGATCACAAGATCCAAAATTCATTCGCCAAAAGTTTCCAAGACTAGAAACTGAGATACATTTAAAGTTTTTTTAAAGCCATAGATAGGTAATAAGGACTGATAATATGTGTTTAATTCCTTCTTCACACAACCTACTCCCACCACGAATCTCCTAAAATATACTTAGCAGTCATCACCTGCAAGGAATAGAGAATGAGAGGTAAGCACTATGAGCTTAGTGAGTGGAGGGCACATGAATATAAGAAAAATCAAGAAAACTGATATTCCACATAAAACCGAAATCCAAAAAAAGTGTATGAGATGATATGACAAAACAATTACTCTCTTTATCTACAAATGAAGTAAAGAGAGGAATATTGCTCACTTGGGGCGTATGGCCAATACGACTCCTAAGTAAGTTGTTGTGCGGACTAGGAGTTGCCACCATTCACGGGCTTAATGATTTACCACTATGATATCGTCCTTTTATAGGAAAGTGTAACTTATACTATGGATTTAATATTTGCCATCATGGAATGGTCTTAATGGTTGCCACACCTACTCGGAATTGATCAAGCTCCGATGAAATAAAAATCTCGCTACAAAGCGATTTTTGTATGATATAATTAATATGATGTATGAATCCACATGCTCTGGCAAATAAGAAAATCCATGGTTCAATTTCTACACATTCCGAAAATCCACATAAAGCATAGAATACGAGAAAGCACCATAATTAAAAAAAAATCAGATTTCAAATAATTCTGACTCTAATTCTCCAATGGCATAAAAGCACACATTACATATGATGTGAAGAATTCATTTAAATGAATAAAAATATCAAATAGAAAACTTGTTACATCGGCGTAAGACTATGGAAGCTATTAGAGCTTTGCTTAATATTATCATGTAATCCACTCACCTCGGTTACGACTGACAACACACTCATCTGAATCAAATTCAATGGGCAAAAGTCCTAATCAATAAATCGGTATATAAATACAAGAAGCACCTTTAATCATGTTTAGAAGCATGTAAGAATGTAATTGAAACTAATTCTCTCCAGTCTATTCAGCCTCAGTTATTATTCTCTCTCTCTCCCTCTCTCTCTCTCTCTCTTTTCCATGATTAGATAGATAAATCAAATTATTGAATATATGAAGAAGATCACTTGATCTTCTAGATTTGTATTATGCATCTATTCATAATTATATTGGGTCATATCAGTTAATCATCCTTTAAAATATATATATAACTAAAACTTTGTTTCTCCTATATTCGAAACAAATTGGTCACCATACTATTCATATATTCCAAATGAAATTGCTAGTTTACATCCTCAATATCATTAATCCAATTTGGATTAAGGTTTATGTATTTATTATGATAGTAGCTCTCAACGGAAATTAGGTGGGCAGCAACTACTTAGAAAACCTTGAACAAAAGAGAATCAAATGTGTAGGAAGTGACGGCCACAAGATTTCGGTGATCTCTCTTGGCAATAGAGTAGAAGGAAAATGACAACCTTAATACTAAGACAGATTAAGGTCAAATCCGTGCCATACTTGAGAAGAAAAAGGTCCCTATGTTCTATTTGCTCACCTAAATTTCTGTCACACAAGCTGCTCTTGGACGGCCTCCGACGAGCCAATGACTTGATTTCATATGTGAAAATGTAATCCAGCACGACAAGAATCGATGCTCCCTTGACCTTCTGACGATGTGATTCTGGAAGCCAAAAAAAGAGGGGCGGTGGCTGCAGTTTGCAGAGGCTCATTTGGGGAAGAAGAAGACAGGGAGGAATAGGAGACTTAGGGGGGTTGCAGAGATGAAAAACAAACCAACCTTGGAGCACCAGAATCCAGATGAGAATGTCAAGTTCCGTGTTAGCCTTTCGGCGAATGATGATCCAGTAGCAAGGAAGAAGGGGCTTCCGACAGATGATGATCTGACAGCAAGGAAGAATGGGCTTCCGGTGGATGATGATTTGGCAGCAAGGAAGAAGGGGCGGCCACAGTTGCAGGGGGACTTGATTTTGGGGAGAAAAAGATGGGGAAATAGTGATGATTATAACAGCAAGGAGGAGAGAAGGGAAGCGGCAATTTGGGGTTTTGTGGTTTGCATACAAAAGAGAACAGGAATCGTGAGGGAGAAGGGAAGAGGGAGAAGAGAGAAGGAAAGAAAGAGGGTTGTTCTTTTATGGTTTTCAGCCCTCTCGTGAGGAAGGAATGGAAAAGAGAAAAAAAGGAAATGTTTTAATTAGATTGATTGGATTCTTTATTACTATATTTTACAACTTTCCTATACAAATGAACAAGATTTCCAAACAAAAATTATTTATAGGTATATATGGTTGAAATATTTTATTTATTTTATTTCGTGTGTGTTGGATCAGGTCCCCACAAAATGGTTAGAATGTCGTCGGTACCTGCAAAGGCCAATTCCTGTCCGAACACGTTCACATGATTAGTACACTCGTCCACCTCTCTATTAAAATGTTGAGACGGTGCTCCACCCTTGCAACTACCGGCAGATGAGTAGCCGTCAGTAGTAGTGAAAGGTACAGCCCGCCGGAACATCAATATAAAAACAATCCTACTTAAAGGATCCATTCAAATTTGACACCTTCATACATTGCGACGGGGTGGTACCTTCGCAGCTACCGATGGACGTCACTCCCTAACTCGTCGCAACTTCTCAAATAGAACAGGAGGTACCACTGGTGCTATTTTGGATGTTGCAACGGGTTTGTGATCGACGGATGTAAGGCCATTGGTAGTAGCGAAGGCGGGGACCTGTCGGAACCTTAAAGTGTGCCCCGTCAGATGTAAGGTTTGCTCCGACACATTGCGACTGTGTAATCCCTTCATAGCTAACGATGGATAATCGATTGTCGGTAGTCGAGAATGTGCTTCATCATCGAAACATTGTTAAAGAAAATATATACCCGCAGTGCTCCTTGACAATCTGTGATGGGTCAGAGCCTTCAGAGCTACCGACAGATATGTTTTCATCGATAGTAGCGAAGGTATAGACCGGTCAAAACATAAATTTGTAATATAATATTCTAATATACTGTCAGACGGATATAACATGTTGGTAAGCCATCGGTGTACTGATATATATATCCCGACAACGGCCACTTTTTTTTCTCACTCTCTCGAACTCGCCTGGATGGTCTCTCCACTCTCGCACTCACTGCTTAGGCAGTCTCGCCCCCTGGTCTGACAAACCGATCACCCACTCTGGCATTTGGAGATCTCCGACGAAGTGCGAGGCACCACCTACTCTTCTCTGGCCTTTTGTCCCTCCGTCTCTCTCTTCTTCCGGATGGCATGGACAGATGGCGCATTCGAGCGGCCGGATCTAACGCTAAACACTAGATTCGGGGTTTAGTGGTCAGATCAGATCTGACTTTCAGTGGCCAGATCCGTCGTTTAGCGAGCACGATCCGACAGTGATTCGACATGGGTGCCAGCGTGCTGAACGTCTGCAATCGGCATCGCCCTCCTGCATGGGCCGGATCGTGGGTCGGTGCCCTCCTGCATGGCCAGTACCGCCCTGCGCCGCTCTCTTACATATGGCTAGATCGTGCCTCATCGCCCTCCTACATGGGTCGCATCTCTTGATCCAGTTCTCATAATAGGATACTCAAATATTAAGTCAAGTTTAGCAAATAAAATATCAACTTTAAATTTAACTTTTCGAACTTTACTTGTTTAAACTTAACTTTTTATGTGATTGTCCAAATGAGGTGATTCTTTATTATCTACAAAGATATGAGAGTTATCTATAACTTTTATATTCAACTCTTAATGTAAATCTTGTGAGAACATAGGGAAATATTAATCGAACATTTAGTGCACGAAACAACTTATTTTTATTTAGACTTTTTCGATATTTTAAATATAACACTAATCTTTTGATGTTTGTATCATCAAAATATAATTTCATAGGGCATAAAAACTTTGCTCCAACAATTTCCTCTATTTTATGAAGACAAACCAAGAAATATGAAAGTATATAAGTTGGGAATGAAAAGATATTAAAGTCAATTTTACTCTCCCTAAAACTAAGCTTTCCTTACAATTATGAATATGCACATAAGTCTTAATTGTAAGGTACTTTTCATATAGAGTTATATTCATGAGGTTCATGTAATAAATCTGGGGTTGTATATATTTCTCTTATGTTCTTATCATATTTCTCCCCCTTTTGTTTCATCAAAAAGTACTTTCCACACGAAGCATATAAGAAACAATATGTAACTCCCCCTTAATCATGCCATCTTCCTAAAATTTTCATTCTCCCCCTTTTCTCATATAAGATACAATATGTAAAGTGAGATGAAAATATTTTTTATTCTTTTATCACATCTATAAGAATTGTTTCAAGTATAATATATGAAATAGGCAAAAATAACTCCCCCTAAGTTCATGACTAATTTATCTAGGGTTTCTAAATAACACGTCTCAAAAAATTGTATAAGCAATGAACATATTGCATAAAACTTTGGGACAACAATGATATGTAAAATTTAATTTGAATTAGATCAAATAATCAAGGATTTGACAATAAGGGTAACAAAATCATATTCAAGGTGAATGAAGGAAATAATATGTCAAACTTTTGAACAAGCTCCCCTTATCATTATGACCAATTTTCTCTCTCTTTTTAGTCCTTTATATGTTTTCCTTTTCTTTCAAAGAAACAATAACAATATAACATTGTGAATGATGAGTCAAAACTTAATTTTCATAACATGAATATTTTAAGCTTAAAATATTTATGCTAAGGTCATGAAAATGTAAATCCATGCTCATATAAGTCATATAATTTATATATTTCATGGTATACATAAATATCTCAAGTATAAATACATTAAACATCATTTGTGCAAAAAAGATGTCATTTAAACATCATTTCAGATTTGATGGTCATCTGTCAAATGATATTTGGATACTCAAATGATAACAAATCAAGACCATATAAATGAATCCACATTAATCTTGTAGCACAAAAGTTCGTTTACCAAGACAAATACAAGTGAGGTGTATGATATTTTGAAAGTTTCCCAAATTTTAAGTAAAGCTTCAAGACTTTGACTTCTTTCAATTTCAATCCTACAAAGCATCATGAAGATGCCTAAATAAATATACATACAAATTTTAATGGATAAGAATAATAAATAGAATAGGCATTTTCAAAGTCAAACATACACCCAAAAATTAATGTTTCTATAAGCATAGGTTTGTGAACAAATTATGATAACTAGTAGACAAGTCTAAAGATCAAATAATTGTGACACACAAGTATGTCCAATTTTTCATTTCTATGTTCAAAATAATACTTTTACCATAAAATTTGGGTTTGCACTAATTCAAATCCATTTTTCCTTTTGTTTCTTTGTCAAAAGGTAATAATCAAAATTGGTGACAAGAAATGGAACTAAAAAGGTACTCAAAGTTTAGCCTTTTACATGATCCCTCTTTTTTAAAACGATAATAGCTATTTCAAATTATGGATGAGGAAAATAACTTTCATTACATGACATGATAATTTGAAATATGACAGAATAAGATTCATATTAAAATATTTCATAAAGTTGAGAAAATAAATCAATTCTGATAGAGGATGTTCATAGCAAGTTGAAAATGATTTCTTTAGTAACATGCTTCATTTCAAACGTGTGCATAAGCATCGAGTTTGTCAATTAAATGTCTTATGCAATAATTCAATCATCTTATTCCAAATTAATTTGTCAAAAATCATAATGTGCATGTGTAGTCAAATGATATAATGTAACAAGTCAAAATTCATAATAAGTTCATGAACTAAAGCTCATAACACAAGGATCATATAAAAATATTATTCCAAACATATAAATATGAAGTCTTCTTTATAGATAAACAAGAATTATTCAAGATTAGAAGACTAAGCATTCATATTTTCATGTGTCTTTTCCTTTTAAAGAATAGTCGTGATAATAAACATGGCAAGGGTAAAAAAATAGACATGTAATTATCTTTCTTTGACATGTGAACAACATCGATTTTGTAAGTATATTATCACAAGTCAAAAGAAGATATTATGTATTAGTTTCAAAATTCTTCATAAATTTGCATTTTGAAATATTCGAAAGACATTCAATTCTTATATCAAGATCTTAGAGCATCAAGTGTCATCAACAAAAAGTATGTGATAATCAAACTTCAATAAAATAAAGTCATTTACTATTTTTCACTCATAAAAATATGATTCTTTTATACATTAAAATCATAGGCATCATATATCCACATTGAATCACAAACATCAAGATGCAAAATAGTACACAATTATCATATAAATCAATTATACTTGCTTAATGCCAAAATCAACATATTTTGAGTGTGAAGAATCATGCATGCAAACTTTAGTATCGATATGAGCATCCTTGTTTTTCATAAATATGATTTTCACATTGAATTAGTAAGATAGTTCAAAAATGTCAATTTATCAACCATTATACATGTGACATATTCCCATCAAACATATTAAGGAAAAATGAGTAATATAGACACTTTCAAAATTAGATGAGCAACATAATGCTAGTATGCACAAGAATCATAATCTTTTATCAAATATTATCTTTATGCATATATCATGATAATAAAATTACAAATCCAAAACATAAGTATGCATCATATCAAAATAAGTTTTGGTACCAAATACCAAATAGTTTTGCCGCAAACTTTATGTCTCCACCTTATTTCTACTTCATTTACCTTTTTCTTCCCATGTGACGCAAACCTACAAGTAAAAGGTCATTTGAATTTTAGCACCGAAAGTAGCTTGGGTCCAAGGTTTTTACTCACATCTCTTTCTGGAACTTATTTCTTTTCATCATGATTAGTTTCCTCAACTTTGCATAAAAGAAAATAGTGATCATGAAATTTACATGTATAACAAATAGAATGATATTTCAAGTATTAACACGTTTAGACTTATAAAAGTAAAAATAATGATGTACAAAATATTCCATAAACTTGTATTCAACTTTGGAAAAATTATTGTCAAATATTAATAGATAATATTCATCAAAGATGATCAAAATATATCATTTTATTTTGCCAAATCAAGATGGCAACTATAATAGATATGGCAAGGGATTAAGATATATGCATTTGATCTTGTGTATAATCATGATCAAGAATGGACATATCAAATGTACATCTTAAATATGATATGTCATAATTAAAGTCATATGTGCACAAAAAATTTTACTTCAATGATACTTTTACCAAGACGTGCGTGCCTTCACTTTAGTTGAATCATTCTTCTCATATCTTGTGAAGCACACCTATAAACAAAAAATCATTTGCATTTTGGTACCGAAATTTGTTTGGATTCAACATGATTAATTTTGGTTCTGTTAGAAACCCACATCAATTTCATGCCCATATTAATGGATTTTTTAATTTTACATTCAAATGAATAATGCCCTTGAATATTACAATAATGACATTTAATAGATGGTCCAATGAAATGAACATATCTCAACTTTGAACAATCATAATGAGAAGCATGATAATATGCAACATTAAAAGAGAGATTATATGAATGTTTATTCTTGAGATACTAATCATTAGCATGCTTTGGCTTTCAAGAATAAGAATATTTCAAATAATATCCTTTTGTGTTTTTGACATTTTTCTTCAAGTTCATTTCCTTTATACAATCATTAGAGTTTGTAAACATTTTAATAGGCTTTTGAACATTCCTACTATGTTTCAAAGGCATAACACTTTTATCATGTACAGCATTTTGTAAAGAAGTTATTTTCTTTTATGATTCATTTTGTAATATAATCAACTTTGAATTCTCTACCCTCAAAATTTCATAATTTTTAATTTTTAAGGAGAGTGAATCAATTTCCTTTATCAATTTTCATTTTCAACTAAACATGCATTCTTTTCATTTTTTTATTTTTAAATCATTTTTCATAATACGAAGATCATTCATCAAAGTTTTATTTTGAACTAGACAAGCATCTCTTTCTTGTTTCAAAATTTCAAACTCATTTTTCAAAGCAATATACTCATTCATTAATGTTCCATTTTTCTTTTTAAGAGAAAGATGCTTTTGAATAAGAGATGAAAATTCTTTATGAACATCAAGAGCAATATCAACATCATCATCACTATCACTAGAGGAATAAGATGAAGTTGAGGTTACTTCATCCTCACTGTTTGGCATTAAGCATTACACTTCATCTTTGGATGTCGTGGATGTAGAAATTTCATTTTCTTCATTGGTCACATCCAATGTGCTCTTTTTATCGAAGTCACTCATTTCATAATTACCTAACAAAACTTGCCAAATCTCATGAGAAGTGGAGAATTTGGAAATAAGATCCATGCCATAAAAATATAAAGAAGAATAAAAATATTTTTGGCATTGTAGTCAAATTTTTCAATCATCATATTCAAAGAAAGAAAGATCAATGGAAACACCATTTAGAATCTTCTTTGGCTTTTCAAAACCATTTTCTAAAACTTCCCACATATCAAAATCAATGGAACATAAAATATGCCTTTATTCTAAGTTTCCAAGAAGCAAAAGAGTAGTCTTGAAAACTCAGTGGGTCGAAAAGAGAGCAACCTTGCTCTGATACCAATTGTAGGATCACAAGGCACCAAATGGAGGGGTGGGGGGTGAATTGGTGTTTAAAATCGAAAATACCGATTTCACAAAAATTATCATGGAAGCTATAATCGATTCATTAATGTTTAAATCAACATAATAACAATCATATCACATGCATAATAAACTAGGAAGGAGAGGGATAGAAAGGTAAACACAAGATGCACGTTGGTTTCTTTATGAGGTTCGGCCACACCTTGGCCTACGTCCTCACTCCGACTTCTCGACCTTAAGACTGCCAAAGATTCCACTAACACCCTAAATTCGTTCCAAATGGATCATGGAAGAAACCCTTTACAACTCTTGCCTTTTCTCCTTTTCAAGAGGTAAGGCACACCTCCTTCACTTGTAGGCTTTCACTCATATTTTCTTCACTCAAGAGGTAAGTCACAACCATTTTTCACTATTACGGTATCACAAGAACACTTCACAATCTCTATTTTAAAATTTGGAACCTCACACAAGATTAAGAGAGAAAGAAATGAAAGATTTGCAACTTAGAGCTCAAATAGACTTCACAACCTTCTTCCCACTTTTTCTTAGAAGTCTTGATGATTCCTACACCTTTGGGTCCTCTTTTATAGCCTATTAACTCCTTAGTCATTGGGCCTTGTTTTCTAATTTTGCGGCTAAAATATGACCATTATATGCATTCTATGCGCTGACCGGTCGACCGTTATGCGTGCCAGTTGACCGGTACACTTTTGGTTTTGAAAAATATGACCGTTGGTGAATTCTATACTGCCCGGTCAACTGGTGCTTCGACCATCATGGTCTTGACATTCTTCTACTTGATTTCTGCATTTTCTGCACTGGCCGGTCGATTAGTGTGCCTGACCAGTCGACTTGTTCCTCAACCAGATTGATCGTCTTACATTATTTTGAGCACAACATTTTGCACCGCTATCCAAATGAGATAATTTTTTATTCTATGAAAAGCTATAAATTTGTACGACTTTCGTATTCATAACTCATCTAAAATCTAATAGGATCATAGTCAAATATTGATTCAAATTTTAGTACAACAAGTTATCCATTTAAAATAAAATATTTTAGACCTTCACTCTTTCGTATATTACATTTCATACCAGTATCTGAATGAAATGATGTTTGATTCTATGAAAAGATAACAACATTATCTAAAACTTTTATATAATCTCTTGATCAAAATCTAATAATAGGATACTCAAATATTAAGTGCAAGTTTAGCACATAAAATATCAACTTCAAATTTAACTTTTCAAACTTTACTTGTTTAAACATAACTTTCTATGTGATTTTCCAAATGAGGTGATTCTTGATTCTCTACAATGATAAGATAGTTATCTATAACTTTCAAAAATTTAGTGCACCAAATATATTTAGACTTTTTTGATATTTTAAATATCTAATCTTTCGAGGTTTGCATCATCAAAATATAATTACATAGGGCATGAAAACTTTGTTCCAACAACATCGAGCGTCGATGAAGCAATTCCCTATTTGGTTTTAGTGTTATTTTGGCAGTGGTAGTTGTTCGTTATTTAGTTTAGACATCATGCACCTCTAAACTCGAAGCTCGAGAGGACATGCATAGTCTGAAGCTTCGGTAATATATGAACATGTTGAATCGGGGCTCAAATAATCCTAGATGGGTTTAAAGTGCGTGCAGGATTTTATTTCATTTTCTAAATTGTTGCAGCATTGCCATCTTTGATTTCCTTTTGATTCTAAGAGCTTTTGCCCGAGAGGGAAGGTCTTATTAGTCCTTCTTCATTGGTGACTTGAGAGGGCATACAATGACTAAGTTACGTCTAAAGGACTCGTAGTAATCCTAAGCTTTGTTTTCGAATCGATTTCTCCCCTAAATCATCTAAATGCTCTTCGCGATATCCCGGTTTCCTATGTTCTGCCCGGGAAGGTTATCCTTATTACTCTGAGCTGTAGTGTCTTGTTCTCAGTTTATTACTTTAAGAATGCCTAGGTACTCGGGCATCACGAAGGCTTAGCTCAATCCTGAGAGGAAAGGTCGATTTATACGTCTGAGCATCGTACATGAGAGTGATGGTTGCGCTAGACATATGAACCCTTTGACATGTGGAAACTAGATTTCCAGCGAGCACGAGAGTGTCGCTGGTAAGTCGATTGTCTTTTCACCACAAAGTTACCCAAATACACACATGAAATGCATTCAGTCATTTTTACCCATATCGATAGAACTAAAGAACTTGAAGCTTATAGCAATGGCACCTCCCATAGGTCCTCAGCATACGTTTCAACTGATTGTCTTGCACTCTTCCAATCTTGCTATTATTCCCTTGTCACTCCTATATTTTGAAAACAACAAAAATCTTGATCAAGTGTGTTGCTTTCTTTCGTTGTTATCTCTACCGCAAGATTCCTTTCAGTTTGTTTTCGACATTTTATTTACCAAGTTAGCTCTGAAGCACTTTTTGCGGATTTTCCAAAGTTATTCCCTATGGAACGAACTTCAAGAACTACAAAGATGCTCCATATACTTGCGGATCGCATTTTGATAATGTAGAGAGATTGTAAATTTTAACACTTCATTCGACATCTCTTCTTGTGTTTCAGAGCAAAATGCTAGTGTAAGGCATAGATATACCTCTCGAGGCTTCTCACATCTTGTACGTGTCCCTGTTACATTTAAGCATGCCAGTTTCATTTCACATGGTATTCTCTATACACACTTTATGCGAGTCAAGTTTTTGGCGCATTGTCGGGGAATGTCCCACACTTTGGTTTGTGATCATCAACAGTGCTTTGCGTCATACTTGGAATATTCTTGCTGAGAACACTGTTTCATATGTTCAAAATGCTTTTACACATTTCACATTTTTTTATATTTTCTTAGACTTTTGTTTAGTTGTTGTTTTCTATGCATCCCTCTTTTGTTTTAAAAATCTATTTTCATTTTATTTCACTAACCCACTGACCCAAGTTTTATGTCGAGTGCTGAACGAGATGTCACAAGCACTAGTGAAGGAGAAATTTCACAACCTAGTTTAGGACCTAACTTTGACCCTAAGAACTTTAGAAATCTGCAAAGAAGGGAAGGAAGAAGAAATCTAAATGAGAACATGGAAGCTAAATACTCAAATGCACTTCGTCCTCTACAAGAGTTCCGCACACCATCAGCTGTTGGAATTGCACCTGAAATCAAAAGCCGAATATTACTACGAACCACTATCAGATCAATCCAGCGATTATCATTGTATTGGGACAAAATGCTTTCGGAGGGATGACAACGAAGTTCCAAATCAACATCTCATTACCTTTTTGGAGATGTGCGATACTTTTAGATGTACCGATGTTACTACTGATGCTATGAGGCTTCGATTGTTATCATTCTCATTAAGGGGCAAAGACAAAATATGGATTCGGTCTGCAGCGTCAGATACGATTAGGACATGGGATCACCTAATAACAACTTTTCTCACTAAGTTCTTCTCACCCGGGAAAATTATCGAGATGAGAAATTGAATCACTTCATTCTACCAGTATGACAAAGAATCTGTACATGATGTCTAGGAGCACTATACCAACATGATCAAGTCTTGCCCAAATCACGATTTTAAAAAATGGACTATAGTGTAGACGTTCTATTGTGGCTTAACCGTAGAATCGAAAGCTTGTCTAGACATGGACGCAGGAGAAACGTTCATGGCAAAGAATGCAAACGAAGTGCATGAGCTAATAGAGAAAGTCACACAAAATTTTAGAAATTGGCTTCAACAACAAAGGCAAAATAGAGCAAAGCCGAATGAAACAACTACACTAGCAGCGAATAGTTGGGGCACCATCACTCTGCGAGTTGAAGAGATTGTAAGGAAATCCATACATAAGGTGAATTCATCAACTGACATCTGTGCTTTGGAGTCAGGAATTCCTAACCCCTATCTCATGCCTAGAGCGACATGCATACAATGTTAGTCAGCTGACCATACGAGTTCAGACTGTCCAGAACTAAACGAAGAAGTTGTCAATGCCTTGATACAAGATCAAGCCAACGCAGTCGCCCCTTATTTTCCAAACACGATGGGGGCTAACCAAAATCAAGTTAACCTAAGGCCACCCTAGAGGAGAACTCAAAACCACCTTAGTTTTGCATATGGAGGAAATAACTATATTCGTCCACCACAGAATTAAGCACAAACTGGAGAAGGCTTGCATTCGTACCAATTTTTGAACAAACAGTTGAACCCAACAATTTAACTACCTCGTCCTCAATAATAGTTAACATTACTAGCTCCACCTGAACATTCGAGAATTGCTGCATTGGAAATGATGATACAGAATATGCTTAAACAATTAGTGAATCAGAATGAAAATGTCAAATAGTTGTTCGAGAAAGTGGAAGGCCTAGTTGCCCACAACAAAATTCTAGAGAATCAAATTTCTCAACAGGCAGCCTCTATGATAGTGAAATTGAGGAGTGTAGTGATAACTTGCTGAAATTTTGGTCAGATTTGAAATTTTCCAATTTTTTATTTAACTCCCTAAACTCACTCTCTACTGCAAGTGCACAGGTCAATATAGTAGACTGAAGTGTCATATACACAGTGATTTGAAGGCTAAAGACTCCCTAAACTAACCTAGACTAGCCCTAGACTAAGTGGTAAAAATAGGAAATTAAAGGAAAGTGAAAATAGATTTTTCAAAGTGGCAAAATGATAACTGTTTTTGGTGTTTTGATAATAAAAATGAACTGAGATCTAATTACTGAATTGAGGATTAAACAAGGTTTGTCAATCAATGGAAAGGTTCTCCTAGGGGTTGGGGTTCATCTAATTCAGCTATGGATGGAATGGAACATTTTAACAATTTTAAATCAAATATGATTCAACCTTAAGTATGGCTGCTCTCAAAGCTTAATTAGTCCAAAACTAATCATTATATTCTCATATAAATGTTAGCTAGGTTGAATTAGAGGAGGATCCCTACTGAATGTCAAGTTATCATTAGCATATGCAGAAGTCCCTCACTGATTTTGCCATTTCTTCTAAGATTTTGGCAATTTCAGTTTGGAACATCAACCAAACCACACATCAACTACTCAGATATGCTATGAATCCAATCCTAATACTAATGCTTCTTGGTTTATCTCCAAACTACAAGGGGATTTTAAATCAACCTCTCAGCTGCAAATTTAAATGAAATCCACATTAGTACTAATCAATTGTATAAAATCAGCACATATCACATATTGGAATTCAGCACATGCCATTGCTTTTTGGTCCATCTCTGAACAGCAAGATAACCCTAAGTTCACTTCTCAATGAATGATGGAATCAGGGGTTTTACAGCAGCAAGGCAGATTCCACAATTTTTAGGGAATCAGGATTGAAAATCAGAAATCAGCAATGAAAAGTTTACAACAATTCAGGGATAGAAACTTTAGAAATATCATTGTCTCTTGATTCATTTATGAACAAGAATGAAACCATAAGCAACCTTTGAGTTGTTAATTCAATTAGGGCTCCACAATGATAAGAACAGATTTAGCTAAATTCAGGAATCAAAATGGAAATCAGATTTCAGAAATAAGTAAATCAGATTCCTAATTGAGGATTGAACCTAGAAATTTGCCATTGGTTCTTGATTCATTTCTGAATCAAAGAGTAGATCAAAAGACAACCTCTCAGTTGTAAATATAAGTAGGATCTCACAATGTCAAGAACAAAATCCAATGAATTCAGAAATTGCAGAATTTAGAAATCAGAAAAATCAGATATCAGTGCAGGAAATCAAGTTTGTTCTTACTCCATCCACAACTAAACTAGATTACTACCCTATCCTAGGAGAGATGGGAATTAGCTCCTCGTAGTTAAAAAGATTGATACAGAACAGGAGAAGAAATCCATGCTAAACATTCTGAAATGTAAAGAATAGAAATCTGTCCAAAGAAAAATCAGGATGTTGCACCAGTTCCCCTCCTTCTCTGGTCCAGAAACCCTCCCAATGGAGGCTCCCTCCTTTGCTTTAGGGTTTCTCCACTTTTATGTGTCTTTGGCACCCTTTGATACAGATCAGAATGTTCCATGGTGGTGTGATTGTGTCAAGTGTCCTAGACCTGAAAATATCAGCAAAGCAGTAGCTTTTTGGACAGCCAAAAAGCAAGCGGTCCCCCTTCTTTTCCAACCTTTTTCAGCCTTGTTTTTCCTACTAGAAAGGCCAAAACACCAAGCATCAAACTCCTTGAATAGGATTTAAATAATTAAGGATTAGGATAATAATAATTATCAGCTCAATTATCAAATGAGATTTGGTGTTGTGCAGGAATGAAATTCTTAATTAAAGATAATAACTTTAAAGCCCGGAATGATAACTTGCATCATATCATGAAGATTGTCCAATTATGAATGGTTCAGGACAGTGAAGGCATCAAAGAAATTAGGATGACAAGTGAATGAGGTCAGAAATTAAATGTGGATAAGATTTCATAGGAATGATAACTTTGGTGCCCCAGAGTGATAACTTGGTGCCATAAAATGATAACTTGTTATAAATTTAGTTGTGGTTATCCAAATGTGATCAAATCAGAGCAGCAAGGAGTTAGGATAGTAATTTAACCATTGCCTAATGCTTTTACGCATAATTGATAACCTTGCACATCGAAATGACAATTTAGCCCTAAAAATGATAACTTAGCACAAAAAATGATAACTTGTGAAATGGAATGATAACTTTGCACAAGTTGAAATATAATCATCCAAATATGATTAATTCATAATGGCAGGGTATTTAGTGCAAGATAATCACTAGAAATCAGCTCAATTAGAAGAATGATAACTTTGCACATTGGAATGATAACTTGCCCAAAAAATGATAACTTGGCATGGAATTGATAGCTTTATGAATTTTAGCAATTCAGAACCTTTATGCACATGGAATTAAATGTAAAATGAGAATGATCAGCTGGTTATCACAATCCATTGCATTCCAAGCAAAATTGGCCAAAAGTTAGGCAAAATAAGGGCTCGATATGGGTGAAATGAATAGAAAATGGGATAAAAACCTAATATGATCAGCTAGTGATCAAACTCCCCCAAGCTTAGCCTTTTGCTTGTCATCAAGAAAAATATTCAGATATTAAGAACAAACTTAAATCGAACAGTTCACAAATGAATTCAAAACTAGTTGATTTAAGACCAAATGAGTTTCACACTTTGCCAACACCCCATTCTTTCCAAAAACTCAATTTCTAGCTAAGGAATCATAGAGGCTAAAGCAAATTTAAGCCATGGAAGAAGTATCTAGCTGTAACAAGTTTGAATTTCAGGAATTGTCAACTTTATTAAAAGGTTGAACTACAAATCTCTTCATGAATAGATTTTTTACTGCTTAAACAGGTTTAACACTTGACTTTTATTCATGAAAATGTAAGTAAACAGGTCAAGACCTAATTTTTATTTATGCTGATCACAAGATAAAAATCCTGGCTTTATTCAGGAGAGGTTCCTTTTTGGAATTTCACTCTCTTTATTGATGCATGCATGCAATGCAAAATGCAACTTTTCACTTTTTTCTTTTCTCCATTTTTCTTTTTCTATTCTGTTCATGAAGTGACCAATAGTTCAAACTTAAGTAAGGTTTGGATCCCCTAGTCCAAAAGTCAAGTTTTCATATTTAACATGGCAGCAAGAGCCTTGACTCCCTTCTAGACATCTTCTACTTTCAAAACAATCCATAGGTGTCAGCTAGTGTTACCCACAAAATGAAAAACAATTCAGCTGAAATTTTGATTCAAATGCACCTGAATTGATATGCTGATTAAAGCAAGAAGACTAATGGCCAAAATGGCCACTTGGTATTGGAGTGTACTAAATGTTATATTAAATGATTTCCCCCATTCTAGAGTTAAAATGAAGGCAAGAATTGAACTGAGCACAAACAGTGATAACCAGTGATAAATTGTCAAAACTAATGATAATCGAGTGAAAACAGTGATAACTTGTTCAAAACAGTGATAACCTGGTGATAAATGATGATATGAGCATTAAAACAGATTAAAAACATGGTGTAAAGTTTAAATAAGCACCAGGTTTCCTCCCCCAAGCTTATTCTCAGCACTGTCCTCAGTGGTGAAAATTATAGGCAAGGGAGAGGGTTGGGAGGGTATTGAATTCTTAGAGTTGTGCATTTGATCCATTCTGCATCTCAACCAGGGGCTTTGGGGGATCCATACTTCATGATTTGCAACCCATTCTGTAGAGAAATAGAGGATATCAATGAAACATGCAATATCAGATTTTTAGGATGCACAATTCAGTAATGCACTGAAATTGACTGAAATTCATTGAAATTCAATAATGATAGGTGTGGATAACCGATATGAATGATGATTCAGATGTTAATATGATAATTGTGGCATGAAGGAGAAGATAATATTAGTTACCATTGGTATTTCAATGAGAAAATCAAAATTGAGGGTAGGAGTACTCCTTAAATGAAAATTTATGAATTGATCTTATTCCTCCCTTATTTATTCCTGCAAAACAGAGAAAATTAGATATCAAATGGCTTGGGTTACCTCCCAAGAAGTGCCCTACTTTAGTGTCTTAGGCTAGACATTGTTCCATTGGTGTTCAACTAGGCAATTGTGATGGATCTTGCAATATCAGCACCTTCTTAGTTGAATCCATGGCTATGGGATTGTAAAGCTTCAATCTTTGTCCATTGACCTTGAATATATGAGCATTGTCATTGGCAAGGTCCACAGCCCCAAAAGGATAAACCTTGTGGACTTTGAAGGGTCCACTCCATTTAGATTTCAATTTCCCAGGAAACAACTTGAGCCTTGAATTATACAACAACACATGGTCCCCAACTTTGAATTCTTTCCTCAATATCCTGCTGTCATGTCATTTCTTGGTCCTTTCTTTGTAAAATTCAGAATTATGGTTGGCATTGAGCCTAATCTCATCCAACTCATCCAATTGTAGGAGCCTTTTCTGTCCACAAGTTTTCGTAACAAAATTTAGTGCCTTGACAGCTCAATAGGCCTTGTGTTTGAGTTCAATTGGCAAGTGGCATGTTTTGTCATAGACTAGTTTGTAGGGAGAAACACCAATTGGGGATTTGTAGGTTGTCCTATATGCCCAAAGTGCCTCATTTAACTTCAAACTCCAATCCTTTCTGGTCAAGGATACAATTTTCTTTAGAATGGCTTTTATCTCCCTGTTTGAAATCTCTGCTTGGCCATTTGTCTGGGGGTGGTAATCTATTGAAATCTTATGTTTAACTCCATATTTTCTTAAGAGGTTTTCAAAACATCTTTCTATAAATTGGCTGCCTCCATCACTTATGACCACCCTTGGAATCCCAAACCTTGGAAACATAATATCCTTGAACATTTTAATAACAACCCTGGAATCAATAGCTACAGTTGGAATTGCCTCTATCCATTTGGATACATAGTCAACAACCAGCAATATAAACTTAAATCCAAATGAACTAGGAAATGGGCCCATGTAGTCAATGCCCCATACATCAAAGATCTCAACTTCTAAAATGCTCTGCTGTGGCATTTCATTTCTTTTTGAAATAGATCATGCTCTTTGACATTCATCATAGCTTTTTACATACATATAGGCAACTTTGAACAAACTAGGCCAATAAAAATCAGATTGGAGGACCTTGGCTACTGTCTTCTGGGTGGCACCATGTCCACCATATGGAGATGAGTGGCATGCATGCAGAATATCCTGAAATTTTGATTCTGGTACACACCTTCTCTACATGCCATCAGGGGACTTCTTGAACAAGAGGGGATCATCCCAATAGAAGTCCTTCAAGTCATGGAAAAATTTCATTTTCTGCTGGTAGGTGTAATCAGAAGGAACAATCCCACAAGCCAGGTAATTTACTATGTCAGCATACCAGGGAGCTGGGGCAGCTGATATGGCCATCAAGAAATCATCAGGAAATGAGTTATTGATAGGAAGAATTAGAGATTCCTGAATTCCCTCCATCCTTGATAAATGATCAGCAACCAAATTTTCACTACCCCTTTTATCCCTGATTTCTACATCAAACTCTTGCAACAATAAGATCCATCTGATGAGCGTTAGTTTTGACTCTTTCTTGTTGATAAGGTGTCTCACTGCTTGATGGTCAGTGTATACAATCACCTTGGATCCCACCAGATAAGGCCTGAATTTGTCAAATGCATACACTACAGCTAGTAACTCCTTCTCAGTGGTGTCATAATTTATTTGAGCCTCATCTAATGTCTTGCTGGCATAACAAATGACATAGTGCTTTTTATCCCTTGTATGTATGTCCTAACTTCAAAGGGCAATGACCAATCAGGTGGTTGCACTATGGGAGCTGATATGAGAGCTTCCTTTAGCTGCTTGAAGGCCTTCATGCAATCTTCATCAAAGTTGAACTCAATATGTGATAGTGATATTTGGGTTTTCTAGTGATAACTTGCTGAAATTTAAGTAAATGTCAATTTTTCATTTTTTTGGTCTCCCAACTCACTAGCTGCAAGTGCACAGGTAAGTTGTAGTAGACTCAGGTTGTCGTATCCACAAGAATTTGAAGTCTAAAACACCCTAAAACAATCTAGATTAGTTCTACTTAAGTGGCTAAAAATATATTTTTAATGAATAGTGAAAACAGATTTTTTTATAGAAAGTGAAATGATAACAGATTTTTGGGTTTTGGAAATTTATCAAAACTGAATTATAAATGCTAGAATGAAGTCTAAAAAGGTTTAACTATCTATGAGGAAGGTTCTTCTAGGATTTGGGGTTCATCTAAATTAATTAAGGATGGAATGGAACAAGTTATCACTAAATATCCAACTTTTGATTCAACTTGAAAATGGGTGTTCCCACAGCTCAATTGGCTTCTAACTAAGCAATATATGATTATATAATTGTTAGCTAGGTTGAATCAAAAGAGGGTCCTCACTGAAAATCAAGTTATCATTGGGCTCAAAAGAAAGATTCAATGCTGATTTTTTGCAATTCTAGGAAGTTTGGAATGATAACTTGCATTTGCAATCATAAAAAGATGGAATCATTCCAATCAACCAAACCAGGATAAAATATACTCAATAATGGTGCTTGTGTTCCATGTTTCATCTCTGAATTCAAGGGAGATTCAAAATCAACCTCTCGGTTGCAAAATAAATTGGAATCCACACAATCACACTCAATTGGAAATACAAAACATATGGCCACATGAGTTCACAATTTCCATTGCTCCTTGGCCCATCTCTGGATCTCAAAGAAGCCCTTAAGACTACCTCTCAGTAGTGGATTAATATGAGGGTTGACAATGGAAATCAGAAGTTAGAAAAATGAGAAAACAGAAATCAACATTTCTGAAAAAATCAGCAATGTGGATTGATGGAATTCAAGTTTGCCAAATGCCCCTTGACCCATCTCTGGACTGCAAGGGATTCCTAGAGTACACCTCTCAGTGATTTGAATAAAATAGGGATTAACAATTGGCAAATCAGATTCCAAACAATCAGAAAATAGAATTTAGAATCAAACTAAGAAATCAGATTTTGGAAAAAAAATCAGATTTGAATTCTGAATTGTCAATGATCTTGATTCATTTCTGAATAAGATCATGGCATATATTAGCCTCTCAACTATTCAATTATCTAATCCTAGATGACAATCAGATTCAAAAGCCCAAGAAATCAGATTTTGGAATTCAGGAAACTAAAAAATCAGCAACTCATTCAATTCATTCAAATCAGGGAAAACCAAATCAGTTTTGAATCATAGGAATGTCAAAGCTTCTCAATTCATTTCTGAACAAGATTGGGATAGATGTCAACCTCTCAGTTGTTCAATTAGTTCAATCCCCAATGACAATCAGATTCAAACAGCCCAAGAAAATCAGAATTCAGATTTCAAAAAAAATCAGATTTCAGAAAATAGCAATCAGAATTCTAATTGGGTTTGTATCTAGAACTTGCCATTGATTCTTGATTCATTTCTGAACAAGGGTTAGACCAAATTATAACTTCTCAGTTATAAATACAAATGGGGTCTTCAAATGGCAAGATCTGATTTATAACAAATCAGATTTCAGAAATGTAAAACCAGAAAAATCAGATTTCTGATTTCAGTTCAGGAATTAATGGAAGATCTGATTTGAGTCAAATGATTGCCCAAACAATCTTGATTCATTTCTGAATAAGATAGGGACAATACCAACATCCCAAGGACTAAATTAACCAAGTTAGAAATGAAGAACAAATTCTGATATTTATAAGAATCAAATTCAGAAATCAGAAAACCAAATCAGAAATCAGAATTGCAATTGAATGAAATCAGAAAACTGACATTAATTCTTAATCCACTTCTGTAGAATGATTAGATCAAGTAATACTTCTCAGTCATTGGTTACAATTAGATCTAATAGTAGCATAGCATAAATCAGTAAAGAAGTTTCTGAAATCTGAAAATCAGAAATGATTCAGTGCAGGAATTATAAAACAATCCATATCCATCCAAAACTAATCTAAACTACTACCCTATCCTAGAAGAAATGGAGTTTAGCTCCTCATATTTACAAGATTTGGCATCAAATGGGATAAGAAACAGATACAAATCATGAATCCTTTGAAGCTTCTCGGCCAGTAGCTCCCAAAATCCAGCAGCCCCCTTCCTTGCCTTGCTCCAAACCCTTGAATGACCAGCCTCCCCCCATTCTCCAGAAAAATCCAACTTTTATATCACTTCTCCCCACCTTTGGATCAGCATCAGAACATTCTTTGTGCTTTGATTGCAGCCATGTGTCCCCTGGCCCTGAAATTCCAGCAGTGACAGCTTTTTGGACAGCCAAAAAGCTAGTGGTCCCCTCTCCTTTTTTCTTCCTTTTGGCCACCTTTTCCACTTGCTACAAGGGCCAAAACATCAAGCATGAAAGTCTTCTAATAATATTTAAACAACTAAGGATTAGGACAGTAGTTAAAATCAGATCTATATCAAAAAGGGAATTGGTGTGTTGCAAGAATGAAAACCGATATCGATATGAATGAATTCAAGGGCCCGGAATGATAACTTTATGGAAATCTTGGGAAATGTCCTAATATGGGTGGTTCAAAGCATTTCAGGCATCAATTTGATTAGAGTGACAAGTGAGTGAGGTCAAAAATCAAATATGAATGAGATTCCTAAAAGTGATAACTTGAGTGCCCCAAAAACGATAACTTATATGACTTAAAAATGATAACTTGTCATAACTTGAGTTTTGATTATCCAAATGTGATGAAATTTGACCAGCAATGAGTTAGAACAATAATAAGATGATTGCTTTAGGTCCTTGTGTAGAATTAATGGTTTTGCATGTCAAAATGACAGAATTGCCCTTTAACGATAACTTGGCACTTGAAAAATGATAACTTGTTCAAATGGACTTAAAACTTTGCACAAGTTGAGATGTGACTATCCAAATATGATTTATACATGATAATGATGGATTTAGGGCAAGAAAACCATTGAAAATAAGTTCATTCAAAATAATGATAACTTGACACTTAGGAATGATAACTTGTCCTCCAAATGATAACTTGGCATAGAATTTAAATATTAAAGGATTTTGGCATTTCAGAACCTCTATGCACATGGAATTAAGTATGAAATGAGGAATATCAACTAGTTATCACAATGTTTGCATTCCAAGTATAATTGGCCCAAAAATAGGCAAAAGTGGGACTCCATATGTATGAATTGCATCTAAAATGGGTTAAAATCATATAGTGATCAGCAAGTGATCAAACTCCCCCAAGCTTAGCCTTTTGCTTGTCCTCAAGCAAAACATTCAGAAATTAAGGACAAACTTGAATTAAAAGTCCACAAATGAAGTAAAGTCTAGCTGAATTGAATCCAATGAGTTTCCCACTTTGCCAACACTTCATTCTTTCCAAAAACTCAATTTCTAGCTAGGGAATCACAGAGGCTAAGGCAAATTTAAGCCATGGAAGAAGTACTAGCAATAACATGTTTGAATTGTAGGAATTGTCAACTTTACAAAGGGGTTGAACTACAAATCTCTTCATGAACAGGTTTGTAGTTGATTAAACAGGTTTAACACCTGACTTTTATTCATGAAATGCATATAAACAGGTTTAGCACCTGATTTTTATTCATGCTTTCTTTAGGAGAGATTCCTTTGGAAGTTTTGCTCTCCTAAAATTTTTTTCTTTTTGCATTGAAGAGAGATTCCTTTGGAAGTTTTGCTCTCTTCCTTTTTTCTATGCATGCATATGACTTTTTACTTTTCCTTTTTCATTTTTCTATCCTGTTCATGAAGTGAGCAATAGTTCAAACTCAAGTATAGTTTAGATCCCTTTATCCAAAAAGTCAAGTTTTCCTATTTAGCATGGCAGCAAGAGCCTTGACTCCCTTCTAGACATCTGATATTACTAATTCAATCCATAAGTATCAACTAGTGTGACCCACAAAAAGGAAAAATTTTCAGCTAGAAATTTCATTCAAATGCATCTGAATTCATAATGCCAATTAAAGCAAGAAGGCTAATGGCCAAGTTGGCCACTTGGTATTGGAGTGCACCCACTGTCAAAATAAAGTATTCTACCCATTTTCAGAGTCAAAATGAATTCAGAATTGAGTTGGGTCCAAAAATTGATAACCGAGTGATAACTAGTGATAACTTGTGAAAACCAATGATAACCTGGTATGAATTATGATATGAACATTAAAATCAATTGAAAACATGGTGTAAAGGTTAGAAAAGCACCAGGTTTCCTCCCCCAAGCTTATTCTCAACACTGTCCTCAGGGTTGAAAAATAAAGGCAAGGGAGAGGGGTAGGTGGGATTGAAATGCATTAAATTTGGAATTTGGATCCCCTTGGCATTTCATCCAGCATCTTTGGGTGGTCTAACCTTCATTAGTTGCAACTAATCCTGCATAGAAACAAAGGATATCAGTGGAATGGTAGATTTGCAACTAATCAGATTTTTTAGTGCAAATTTCAACATTGCATTGGGAATTTCTGAAATTCACTGAAATTAGGCTATAATAGATTGGGATAACTGAAATGAATGTTAATTCAGATGATAATATGATCCATGTAGCATAATGAGAAAAATATTATCAGTTATCATTAAGCTTTCAGTGTAAAAATCAGAAATAGGGGTAAGGGTACTCCCTGAATTTGAGACTTGTGAATTGAACATGTTCCTCATCTCTTATTCCTGCAAAAACAGAAAGATTAGGTTGATAAGTGACTTGGGTTACCTCCCAAGAAGTGCCTTTCTTTAATGTCTTTTGCTAGACATTGTTACAACTCTTGATGTCAAGGAGGTTTAAATAGTGTGATCTGATCAAGTAGAGATCTCAATCTGTGGACAGCTTTACTAATCAAGTATGGATTTCTTAGTTTCACAATATTTGACCTTCGTTTTTCAGTTGGATGTGTCCCTCCTTCATTGTACCAGAAATATACTAACTTCTCATTCCATAACTTCTCATCTAAGACATCTGAATCTCCTGGATCACCATCTTGTTTAAGCAACCATTTCTTCAATGGCCTCTTTAAATGCAGCATTGTTGGAAGATCTTTGAGCTCTTGGTTCCATCTTTCAGTAGGCAAGCAATGATCTTCCTTCATTGAATTTTCAATTCCTTCTACAAATCTAAATTCTGCTATAGCCTCTATTTGGAAAGAAATTTCTTCTGCTTTTGTATCCTCCTTGGCCATTTCAGTTTCATCATGTGGCTTTGCTGTTATAACCTGTTGCCCAATGGAAAATGAGATGGGTGAGACTTTGGAACTTTGAATGACTTCAAATGAATTAGTGCTTGATTCAAGTTCAGGCCACTTCTTCTCTTTTGATGTTTCTTCATCTTTAACTCTAAGATGTTGACATTCTTCAACTGATCCATGATGGTTTGTGGAGCAAATTGCTTCAAGTAGAATTTTTGGACAGTTGGATGCAGGAGGTGACTCATCTTTAGGGATAGACAATAAGTGAATTGAGTTGCAGCCCTCATCATAAAGGTGTGTATCTGATAGTTTCTTCCAAGAATCAAAATCAGAGTCTTCTAGAATTAATTCTTCATTGGATGGGAACCTTATGAGTGGGTCTTCAATGTGATTCATTGCTGGTATCATTGGAGTAGTTTTTTCAATAACTTCAGCAACTTCATCTTGTTTCTTGGCCTGTTCTATAAGTGTGATAGACTCCTTTTCAATTTCAGCCTCCATGACTACTTCTTTTTCTTCATTCATCTCTTTTTCAATTCCCATCTTCATTTCCTGAATTTCTTCTTTCAGAAGGGCAGATTGGATTTGTGGGGCTTCTTGACTGGACTGCAAACAAAGCTTGGCCTCCAAGGCTTGATATCCAACTCCAAGAACATCTACTTTCATACATATTTTTTTCAAGTTTGCAAGTTGCTCGTCCTGCCGCTTCAGGAAGTCCTTCAACATAATCTCCATTTCATTAAGTGATTGCTGATCTTCTGAAATATCCATGGTTGCAACTTGAAATTCTGACACTTGACCTTGATTGTGATGGTAATACAAATGATTTTGTGAGTCATGGACATAAGGATTACTACTTGAGAAGTTTTCCTCAGGATTCCAGAAATTTGCACTTTCATGACCATGTGAGGCATACATGTAAGCATTAGAGGGCTGCTGAAATTGTGGCGATCCTTGATTGTAATAAACTTGTGATGGTTCTCCAACATGAAAATCATATTTTTGAAGAGTTTTGGACATGACATCTTCAGCTATAGAATCCAATTCCTCCTGGCTCAAGGGTGTTTCACTTGATTGATAATAGTCATAGGACCAAGTTTGCCAACTCATATCCATCTTTTCTTCTTTCTCTCTCAGAAGTCAAATTCATAATTTTCTGCAATTGCTGGGTGGATAACAATCCTTAAATGTCCTATGAGCAACCTTGTTTTGATTGGTAGCCTCTTTCTCAAAAGTTCTTCTCCTAGTCTCTTCTCTTTGCAATCTCTTTCTCCTATTGAATATTCTTTCAGTTCATGGTCAGATAGGTAGAGGTCTCCTTGAAGTTCCAAATCTGCATAAATTCAATTCAGAAGTATCAAATTCAAAAAAGAAAGAAAGAAATATGTACATAATTGAAAAGAAAAAAAAAATTCAGAATGATAACTTGCAAAAACTGAAAATTGGCCTAACAAATAAACTAAAAACTAATCTAAACTATCTAAGTTAGCCTAATTGACCTCAAATCCCCGGCAACGGCGCCAAAAACTTGATAGTGATATTTGGGTTTTCTAGTGATAACTTGCTGAAATTTAAGAAAATGTCAATTTTTCATTTTTTTGGTCTCCCAACTCACTAGCTGCAAGTGCACAGGTAAGTTGTAGTAGACTCAGGTTGTCGTATCCACAAGAATTTGAAGTCTAAAACACCCTAAAACAATCTAGATTAGTTCTACTTAAGTGGCTAAAAATATATTTTTAATGAATAGTGAAAACAGATTTTTTTATAGAAAGTGAAATGATAACAGATTTTTGGGTTTTTTGGAAATTTATCAAAACTGAATTATAAATGCTAGAATGAAGTCTAAAAATGTTTAACTATCTATGAGGAAGGTTCTTCTAGGATTTGGGGTTCATCTAAATTAATTAAGGATGGAATGGAACACGTTATCACTAAATGTCCAACTTTTGATTCAACTTGAAAATGGGTGTTCCCACAGCTCAATTGGCTTCTAACTAAGCAATATATGATTATATAATTGTTAGCTAGGTTGAATCAAAAGAGGGTCCTCACTGAAAATCAAGTTATCATTGGGCTCAAAAGAAAGATTCAATGCTGATTTTTTGCAATTCTAGGAAGTTTGGAATGATAACTTGCATTTGCAATCATAAAAAGATGGAATCATTCCAATCAACCAAACCAGGATAAAATATACTCAATAATGGTGCTTGTGTTCCATGTTTCATCTCTGAATTCAAGGGAGATTCAAAATCAACCTCTCGGTTGCAAAATAAATTGGAATCCACACAATCACACTCAATTGGAAATACAAAACATATGGCCACATGAGTTCACAATTTCCATTGCTCCTTGGCCCATCTCTGGATCTCAAAGAAGCCCTTAAGACTACCTCTCAGTAGTGGATTAATATGAGGGTTGACAATGGAAATCAGAAGTTAGAAAAATGAGAAAACAGAAATCAACATTTCTGAAAAAATCAGCAATGTGGATTGATGGAATTCAAGTTTGCCAAATGCCCCTTGACCCATCTCTGGACTGCAAGGGATTCCTAGAGTACACCTCTCAGTGATTTGAATAAAATAGGGATTAACAATTGGCAAATCAGATTCCAAACAATCAGAAAATAGAATTTAGAATCAAACTAAGAAATCAGATTTTGGAAAAAAAATCAGATTTGAATTCTGAATTGTCAATGATCTTGATTCATTTCTGAATAAGATCATGGCATATATTAGCCTCTCAACTATTCAATTATCTAATCCTAGATGACAATCAGATTCAAAAGCCCAAGAAATCAGATTTTGGAATTCAGGAAACCAAAAAATCAGCAACTCATTCAATTCATTCAAATCAGGGAAAACCAAATCAGTTTTGAATCATAGGAATGTCAAAGCTTCTCAATTCATTTCTGAACAAGATTGGGATAGATGTCAACCTCTCAGTTGTTCAATTAGTTCAATCCCCAATGACAATCAGATTCAAACAGCCCAAGAAAATCAGAATTCAGATTTCAAAAAAAATCAGATTTCAGAAAATAGCAATCAGAATTCTAATTGGGTTTGTATCTAGAACTTGCCATTGATTCTTGATTCATTTCTGAACAAGGGTTAGACCAAATTATAACTTCTCAGTTATAAATACAAATGGGGTCTTCAAATGGCAAGATCTGATTTATAACAAATCAGATTTCAGAAATGTAAAACCAGAAAAATCAGATTTCTGATTTCAGTTCAGGAATTAATGGAAGATCTGATTTGAGTCAAATGATTGCCCAAACAATCTTGATTCATTTCTGAATAAGATAGGGACAATACCAACATCCCAAGGACTCAATTAACCAAGTTAGAAATGAAGAACAGATTATGATATTTATAAAAATCAAATTCAGAAATCAGAAAACCAAATCAGAAATCAGAATTGCAATTGAATGAAATCAGAAAACTGACATTAATTCTTAATCCACTTCTGTAGAATGATTAGATCAAGTAATACTTCTCAGTCATTGGTTACAATTAGATCTAATAGTAGCATAGCATAAATCAGTAAAGAAGTTTCTGAAATCTGAAAATCAGAAATGATTCAGTGCAGGAATTATAAAACAATCCATATCCATCCAAAACTAATCTAAACTACTACCCTATCCTAGAAGAAATGGAGTTTAGCTCCTCATATTTACAAGATTTGGCATCAAATGGGATAAGAAACAGATACAAATCATGAATCCTTTGAAGCTTCTCGGCCAGCAGCTCCCAAAATCCAGCAGCCCCCTTCCTTGCCTTGCTCCAAACCCTTGAATGACCAGCCTCCCCCCATTCTCCAGAAAAATCCAGCTTTTATATCACTTCTCCCCACCTTTGGATCAGCATCAGAACATTCTTTGTGCTTTGATTGCAGCCATGTGTCCCCTGGCCCTGAAATTCCAGCAGTGATAGCTTTTTGGACAGCCAAAAAGCTAGTGGTCCCCTCTCCTTTTTTCTTCCTTTTGGCCACCTTTTCCACTTGCTACAAGGTCCAAAACATCAAGCATGAAAGTCTTCTAATAATATTTAAACAACTAAGGATTAGGACAGTAGTTAAAATCAGATCTATATCAAAAAGGGAATTGGTGTGTTGCAAGAATGAAAACCGATATCGATATGAATGAATTCAAGGGCCCGGAATAATAACTTTATGGAAATCTTGGGAAATGTCCTAATATGGGTGGTTCAAAGCATTTCAGGCATCAATTTGATTAGAGTGACAAGTGAGTGAGGTCAAAAATCAAATATGAATGAGATTCCTAAAAGTGATAACTTGAGTGCCCCAAAAACGATAACTTATATGACTTAAAAACGATAACTTGTCATAACTTGAGTTTTGATTATCCAAATGTGATGAAATTTGGCCAGCAATGAGTTAGAACAATAATAAGATGATTGCTTTAGGTCCTTGTGTAGAATTAATGGTTTTGCATGTCGAAATGATAGAATTGCCCTTTAACGATAACTTGGCACTTGAAAAATGATAACTTGTTCAAATGGACTTAAAACTTTGCACAAGTTGAGATGTGACTATCCAAATATGATTTATACATGATAATGATGGATTTAGGGCAAGAACACCATTGAAAATAAGTTCATTCAAAATAATGATAACTTGACACTTAGGAATGATAACTTGTCCTCCAAATGATAACTTGGCATAGAATTTAAATATTAAAGGATTTTGGCATTTCAGAACCTCTATGCACATGGAATTAAGTATGAAATGAGGAATATCAACTAGTTATCACAATGTTTGCATTCCAAGTATAATTGGCCCAAAAATAGGCAAAAGTGGGACTCCATATGTATGAATTGCATCTAAAATGGGTTAAAATCATATAGTGATCAGCAAGTGATCAATATGTTTTCCTACCAGCCTTGTAAGGGGCTTGGTTATCATTAAAAGGTTTTTAATGAATCTCCTGTAGAACCCAGCATGACCTAGAAAGCTTCTGATTGCCTTTACATTCCTTGGAGGTGACAACTTCTCAAGTGCCTCAATCTTTGCCTTGTCCATCTCTATTCCTCTGCTGGACACAATATGGCCTAAGACAACTCCCTCCTGAACCATGAAATGGCATTTCTCCTAATTTAGAATTAAATTGGATTCCCTTCACCTTTGTAATACTTTTGTCAAATTTTCTAAACAAGCTTCAAAGGAATCCCCATAGACTGAAAAATAATCCATGAACACCTCCATAATGTCTTCAATAAAGTTTGAAAAGATGGACATCATGCACCTTTGAAATGTAGCAGGGGCATTGCACAATCCAAAAGGGATTCTCCTATATGCAAAGGTCCCATATGGACAAGTGAAGGTGGTCTTGTGTTGATCTAAGGGATGGATTGGGATTTGAAGAAACCCTGAGTAGCCATCTAGATAGCAGAAATGAGAGTGCTTGGCCAACCTTTCTAACATTTTGGTCAATAAAAGGAAGAGGGAAGTGGTCTTTTCTTGTTGCCTTATTCAATTTCCTAAAATCAATGCACATTCTCCACCTTGTCACTGTCCTAGTAGATATCAGCTCATTTGAATCTGATTTGACTACTATAATCCCTCCTTTCTTTGGCACAACTTGGACAGGGCTGACCCATTCACTATCTGAAATAGAATAGATAATTCCAGCATTCAACAATTTCAGAACTTCCTTTTTGACAACCTCCTTCATGACATGATTCAACCTCCTTTGGCATTCTACTGAAGGCTTGTAATTATCCTCCATAGGGATCCTATGCATGCAAATTGAAGGGTTTATCCCCTTAATGTCTTCAATAGAATTGCCAATTACCTCCCTATACAACTTCAATCTCTTTAAAAGTTCTTTGATCTGTTCCTTGGGCAAGTTGGCATTGATAATCACAGGAAATGTTGAATTATCTCCCAAGAATTCATACTTGAGGTTGCTAGGGAGAGGCTTCAATTCCAATTGGGAGGAAGTGTCCTGAATTGGATTGGTGTGAGGTTCAACAGTGAAGACCTCCAATACCCCATTTTGGAATTCTGAATTCCCTACTGATTGGAGTGCATTCATAGCTGATTGGTATGCTTTGGCTACTAGATCCTCTAATTCCCTCAAATGATCAAACATGAGGTATCTCTGCAATGGATCTTCAATTGGTATTATTGCTGAGGCTTGCTCCACAATTTGATCAATTTGTCCATCTCCAAAGTCATCTTGTTGATAGTTTGGTCTACTGATAACCTGTGCCAAGTTGAATTCTATTTTATCTTCTCCAATTTGGAAGGTCAATCTCCCTTCTTTGACATTTATGACAGCCCCAGCAGTGGCTAGGAAAGGCCTCCCTAGCAGGATAGGAGTGTTTTGATCCTCATCCATGTCAAGCACCACAAAGTCCACAGGGATGTAAAACTTTCCAACCTTTAAGGGTATGTCTTCAATGATTCCATGGGGGTAGTCCTGCCAATTACAAAGAAGAATTAATTTTCAACGATAATCAAAACTATAACAAAATTTATACAACTTATTTAACTTACGGTCGAGCAACGGTGACCACCCCATTATCGTGTAATCCCTCTTCATCACTCGAAAAGGAATCATCATCCGGTACAGTTGGGGTAGGCTAAGAAGGTCCACATCATCTACAGGCCCTAATACCAAATAAATCATTAGCATCATACCAAATTAAAGTTGTGATAATTGATATATGTACAGTAATGTTCTCACCTTGAGTTATGTCTATCGCAGCATGAGCCATGGCAGTCCGCTCGTCAGATTGTGACGAGCCATGTGCTTGTGCTATTGGCGGCGTAGCAACTGACATTATTAAAAAATAACTAATATAATTAATTCACTTAACATGCATTAGACTAACTTAACTAGTAATTAAGTTAACCTGCACTAGTAATTCACAAGTAACTAACTTAACAGCACTAGTTTCAAGTAATTAAGTAGTATTTAACTTAACATGCATTAGTAACTAACTTAACATCACTACTTTCAAGTAATTAATTAGTATTTAACTTAACATGTGTTAGTAATTAACTTAACATGCATTAGTAATTAACTAACATTGATGGTGGCGAGCTCGTACCTTCTTAACTGAAGAAGGATGGCGGCGGGCGATGGCCATCACCAGACTGAGAAGCACAGCCGGCGGGCAGAGGAGGCGGAAGACGACGAAAGAGGCGTAGGAGAGGGAAGATGTCGGAGGAGGTCGAGGGCAGCCGAGGAGCCGAAAGGTGGCGGAGGAGGCGTAGGAGGTGGAAGGTAGAGGCGGCGGGCGGAGGCAGAGGCGACGGGTGGAGGCGGAGGGCGGCGGAGGCAGAAGGCGGCAGAGGAGGCGGAAGGCGACGGAGGAGGCGGAGCGGTAGGCGGAGGAGGCGGAAGGCGGCGAAGGAGGTGGAAGGTGGCGGAGGAGGCGGAGGGCGGCGGAGGCAGATGATGGTGGAGGAGGCAGATGGGCGGTGGAGGAGGCAGATGGGCGGTGGAGGAGGCGGAGGTAGAGGAGGCGAAGGCGAATGGCGGCGGAGGAGGTGGAGGAGGTAGAGGCAGATGGTGGCAGAGGAGGCGACGGAGATTGGCATAGGGTGAATCAAAGGAAAACGCAAGCGGAGACGGCGAGTTCCATGAGGGCGGGTGATCACTAGCTGATCACTATAGGTTTTTATTCCATTTTAGATGCATTTCACCCATATCGAGCCCCTAAATTGCCCAACTTTTGTCCAATTATATTTAGAATGCAAGGATTATGATAACTAGTTGATCTTCCCCATTTTATACTTAATTCCATGTGCATAGAGGTTTTGAATTGCTAAAATCCATAAATATTTCAATTCTATGCCAAGTTATCATTTTTAAAACAAGTTATCATTCGAATGTGCCAAGTTATCATTATTTTGATTGAGCTAATTTTCAATGATTTTCTTGCCCTAAATCCATTAATATCATGAATGAATCATATTTGGATGATCATATTTCAACTTGTGAAAAATTATCAATCCATTTGAACAAGTTATCATTTTCCAATGCCAAGTTATCGTTAAAGGGCAAAACTATCATTTCAACATGCAAAACTATCAAATCTGCACAAAGGCATTAAGCATTCATTATATTACTGTCTTAACTCATTTCTGTTCAAATTTGATCTCATTTGGATAACCATAACCAAAGTTATGACAACTTATCATTTTAGTGGCTAAAAGTTACAATTTCTGGGTCATCAAGTTATCAATGTTATGAAATTGTATCTACATTTGATTTCTAACCTCATTCACTTGCCACATTAATTCTGTGGATGCCTCTAATGCCTTGAACCACTTTTATTTGGATAATTTTTATGATTAGTGCAAAGTTATCATTTCCGAGTTCCAAAACTATTAATTTTTCATATCGATTTCCATTCTTGCACAACACCAAACTCTATTTGATAATGGAGCTGATCCTAGTTACTGTCCTCATCCTTATTTGTTTATTTCCTATTTGAGGACTTTGATGTTTGGTGTTCTATCTTTTCTAGCAGGTAAAATAGGGCTGCACAAAGAAAAAAAGGAGGGGGGACCACTTGCTTTTTGGCCTGTCCTAAAAGCTATCTCCTGCAAATATTTCCAGGACCAGGACACATGGCACAATCACAAGGCTATGGAACATTCTAATGCTGATCTAAGGGTAATTAGAGGCCATATATAAGCTGGAAAACTTTGGAATGAAAGGGGGCTGGCCATTGCAGGGTTTGGAGCAAGAAGAAAGCAAGGGTTGGAAGGCTACTGGAGAGTTGCTGATTTTCTGTCGACAGCTCTTCAATCCAGGATGATTTATATCTATTTTTCATTCCATTTTGTATCAAACTTTGTAATTATGATGTGCTAAACTCTATGTCTCCTAGGATAGGATAGTTGTCTAGGTTAATTTTGGATCGATTAGGAACAAATCTGATTTCCTGCATTGAATCAAGTTCTGAATTGAATTTCTGAATTCTGAAATTTGTATTAATATGAATCTGTTCTTGCCATTGTAAGATCCTATTTGTGTTTACAATTGAGAAGTTGTCATTTGATCTAATCTTTGTTCAGAAATGAATCAAGAATCAATGCCAAGTTCTAGAAACAATCCCATTTAGAATTCTGATTTCTCATTTTCTGAAATCTAATTTTTCTGAAATTTGGATTTTGAATCCCTTTCTGATTTCTGAATTCTTAGAACTTGTTTTGTCATTGTGGAGCCCCAATTGCTTTGACAACTGAGAGGTTATCTTATGGTCCCATTCTAGTTCAGAAATGATCAAGATACAATGACATTCCTAGGGTTCTAATTTGTAATTGCTGCTGATTTCCTAATTTCTGAATTCTAGAACTTCCTGATTTCTGATTCCTGAATTATTTGAATCTGAATGTCATTGGGGAACTTGATTAAATGACCAACTGAGAGGTTGATTATTGGTCCCAATCTTGTTCAGAAATGAATTAAGATATTCTGACAATTCCATGATTCAAATCTGTGATTGCAACAATTTTTCCTGATTTTGATATGTTGCTGATCTCTATTTTCTGATTTTGTTGGAAATCTGATTGCCATTGTTAAACCCTATTTTATCCTACCACTGAGAGGTGGTCTTGTGGCCTTCCTTGAGATTCAGAGATGAACCAAGGAGCAATGATAATTGCTGAATTCCCAACTTGTGATTATATGCATATTGTTTCCAATCAATAAGTGTTAGTGTGGATTTCAGTTTCATTTGCAGCTGAGAGGTTGATTAAAAGCCCTCTTGTAGTTTATAGATAAACCAAGGAGCACTAGCACTATTATTGGATTGATTTCATCCCTACCTAGCTAATTGAAGTGATTTCCTTATTTTTGTGACTGCATTTAGAAGTTATCACTTCAAATTTTATTGAATTGTCAAAAATCAGCAAAGAACTTGAGTTGAACTTAATGATAACTTGATTTTCAGTGGGGATCCTCTTCTAATTCAACTTGGCTAACAACTATATGACAATATATTGATTAGTTCTGATCTAATGGAACTGTGAGAACAGCCATACTTAAGGTTGAATCAGATTTGACTAAAAACTGATAACTTGTTCCATTCCATCCATAATTAAGTTAGATGAACCCCAACTCCTAGGAGAACCTTCTTCATTGATAGTTAAACCCTTTTAGCATCTAATCTAGCATTTATAATTTTTTTTAGACAACTCTTCAAAAACTCAAAAGCAGTTATCATTTTGCCTTTCTTTAAAAATCTGTTTCACTTCCCTTTTAATTTCCTATTTTTGCCACTTCAAGTAGGACTAGTCTAAATTATTTTTAGGGAGTCTAGGGCTTCAAATCTCTGTGGATACGACAACTTGGGTCTACTACATCTTACCTGTGCACTTGCAGAAACTGAGTTGGGGAGTTAGACCAAACATTGAAAAATTGCATTTCTTACACAAAATCAGCAAGTTATCACACACTACTCAATATCACTATCAGCGGGGTCGGGCGTCGGGCGTTAGAGCAGCGGGCATCGAACTTCGGGCGTCATCCGTCGTGGTGAAAATGGCGAGTGGTAAATAGTAAATAGTGAAAACGTAGAAGAGGGGTTAGGGATTTAAGTTAAGAGTTTAGCGCCTCATCTTGACGCGACGCTACTTAGACACTACGTAGGCGCCAACATTTGACGCTATTTTGTGGCTGTAGGGATGCTATATCAAATTTTCTTTCTAATTCTATATTATATCTATTAAATGATAATAATATGTATATGTGCATGAGTTATATATGTATATTTATATGTCAATATGTGCCCGATTAAGTGAGGGTAATAAAAAGTCGGTAATGTGGCTATAGAGAAGCTAATGCGTCGCTAAGAAAATGTAGCGACACAATAGCATCGTAGTAGCATCTACACTAACCTAGCGTCTCAGTAGTGAGACGCCACAGTGATGCTAAGTGTTTTTCTATATTCTAATTTTCCATTATATGTATGTAATTTTATTTATCAAGATAGCGTCTCATCGCATTGTGCCCCATTCCAGTTGTTTTGTTTCCTTCCCACAATCTAAAAATTATGTCGTGCATATATAATTATTCATGTATGTATATAAAATTATAAGTCTATATGTATACGTGTATATAACAAAATTGTGTGTGTATATATATTATATGTAATATATGCGTATATATATGTCTACGTGTGAGAGATTAAGTCACAACAATGTGTTTATCTATATGTATTATGAGTATATACGTGTATATATATGTCTATATATGTTCGAGACATATATAAATGTGTATATGCATACGTATTTCAAGTATATATATGTATATATATGTTTATATGTGCGAGATTAAGTGATAATAATATGTATATGTGTATTTATTATATATAATTATAAGTATATATGTGTATTTATATATCTATATGTGCCCGATTAAGTGAGTGTGACAAAAAGCTTGCTACTGTGGCGCAATACATACACTATTGAATCGCTAAAGTGTATTAGCGTCACAATAGCGTCTTATTCATTTTAGCATCTCAGTAAAGCGATGCTAGAGAGACGCCAATAGTGTCTCCCTGACATCGACCAAGATTGAGGCTCTAGTGTGGCGCTAGGTAGAATGGGATATTTCTACCGAACCATATCTCTTAATTCAACCATCATAATTTCATAATTAAGAATATAAAAATAATATATGCATAATTAAGATATGATATATATTGTATGGATAAATACCATATATAATATAGGTAACAAATTATATATTTAGGAACACTCCTATGATGTAGACATATATAAGTAATCATGTAGGAATACATATATATGTTAAAGGTACATATACAATATTTAATTTATTTATTGATTAACGTATATTATAGATAATATAGGGTTGCGTCAAAATAAATAACATATAGAGTTAAAAATATAGATAGCCTATATATAATTTTCTATTTCTTAATTAACATATACAAGTATGGGATGCCAAGTAATCACATTGGCATCTATATAGCATCGTCGTAGATGTGACGCCAGTTATCGTCCCCATAGCATCTCAGGTCATGCGACGCTAGGTTTGCGTCGAAGGCTGTCGACGTATGAACAACGCTAGGTTCTCCCGCGCACTTTCGCTTCATGGCGCACAACAATAGCAGCTACCTGGTGTCTCTATGGCGCCTGCTTTAGGGCCTATTTCCTGAAATGCTAAGAAAATGCTAAAGAGACGTTATTGGGAGGCAAGTAGCATCTCTTACTTGGGACTCAACTGAGACACCATAACGACGCTAGTGGCATCGATTTAGCGTCACCATGTTTCTAGATGCTATTTGGCGTCGCTAATCACCAGTTTTCTTGTAGTGCAACTTACCTTACATAAGCGATCATGCAAGGGGTTTCCCCATTTCTTTTTCTTGTCATTCATCAAACCCTATAGGAATAATATAAGTTCATATTACACTTAGGACATAGGTATCAAAATGAGATATAGAATGATACCAACATAAAGGTTATATGTCATTTACACATTCTATATAGCTCAAGTAATTCAATTCATCAAAATTGGTTATCTTATATTATTGCTGATTGTCCACCTAGTTGAGAATATTCATAACTCTTAATATAAGTAATACAATCACATGATTCCAATTTTACTTAGCTTGAGATTACAAAAACCTTAATTTGTAGAATTTGATGTTCTTATTTCATTATGGTTTGTTCTCGATGAAATTAACATTTAGCTGAACGTTCATCTTGATTATGTGTAATGACAGACTAAGTGATATTAATTTTGTGGTCTATATCAATTAGTAAATAAATAACTCCTTTTCTAGTAATTAAAATGTTTAATTTGTGAGATGTGGCTTCCTTCTTTCTAAACTATTTTCTAGAACCATCTTTTGCTTGAGAAAACATAATTAACCATCTGATTTGGAAATATTCTTTTTTCCAATTATGAACAAAATTTAATACACTCCATCACTATTTGATCATGTGTAGACAAAATGTAACATCACAAGAAAATCATAAAATTTAAAATTTTATTTATTTTTTTATGTCCGCCCAACGATCGATGGCTCCATGGAACGGGCGCTTGGCACACAACAGTAACACATGAAGATAGAAGTGAACTTCAATTTTGACTCCTTTTTTCGTACTTCAACACTTAGAATATTTTCACCTTCATGACCCATCGGATGAAGAAGTTAAATTTAATTTCTCCTCCTTTTTTTCCACCCAAGTCTTGGAGATTTGGGATACCTCTTCAACATCATGACTCTTGGGGATTTGGGAAACCTTTCCTTTCCTTAATGCTTGGGAATGAGAGGGCACAACCTCCCATTTTCTTTTCGCTATTTAAACTCAATTGTTACTTCATTCTCTTCATTTTTTCTCATTCATTTTCTCTCATTCTTCTCATCCACCATTGTTGTGACTACCTCTTCCTTATGGTGGACTCGGCCAAGAGGAGACTTTAGAGGCATTGGACAAGTGGACAATGCAGGACGAAGGAGGAAGAACTAGAGCTTGATCCATCGAAAAAAGTAATAGAAAAAATAGGCTTAAAGGTGTGTTAACAGAATTTGAGTTATAAATATTTTTTTGGGGGTTTTATCATATGTCTAAGGATGGTTTAGGCCTATGTACATGCTTATATGCTACTTATATGATGAATGATTGGAATGATTAGCATGATGATTTTGATGGCCATGAATGACATGATTTTGGACTTCATATGATGATTATGTACATGAGAGGATACATGCATAAGATCTTGAAGTTAGGCTATAGTTCCCATCTTATGATGATCCTTTGAAGTGCTTGATGTTAAGGTCTTTTGATGCACGAAAAATAATGCATTAGTTTAGGCTATTTAATTTTCATATTAGGAGCCTTTTGTGGTCAAGAAAGAAGAGAATTGATTTATTTTTATAATCTTTAAGATTTGATTTTTACCTAAATTTGGTTAATTTCATTGCAGAAAATCAAAACGACAACAAAATGGCTGAAAACACATGGAAAACAGCAAAAATGTGATGTCACGGTCGTGCTCTGTAATGTCTCGATCGTGCCTTCATGAGTCTGTTTAAAAAATCACTGTCACGATCGTGCCGAACTCTAGCACGGCCGTATTTGTGTGTGCTGCAGATTTATATGCTCTATCATGGCTGTGATGGATCACTTCGTCCGTGAGCGCGAGTGGGCGGTTAGGCGATTTTAAGCAAATTTTATTCACTTTTTGGATAGATTTTTTATTTCTTCCTTTAGGGGACGAGAAAATCTATAAAAAAGGGCAGAAGAGGATCTGAAAAAACATCCCTGGACTAGAGATTTAAAGCTTAGAAAGAGAAAAATAACGAGAACAATAGCAAAGCTCTGCCGAAAACTCGAGAGAGCACGTGCACAACTATTGCAAGAGTTCTTCGTTTTCTTTTCATACGCATTTACATTAGATTTGTTGATATTATTCTCAGATTTATTCTTTCATTAGGGTCATCTTAGTTAAACCCTATTTGTGTTTTGAAGTTTTTCTTAATATTAATTTAGTTTGAATCTTTAATAGCATTGCAATTTCATATTTAATGTTTTCCTTTGATTCCATGATTTATGATGTGATTGCTATTTGAGAAGAGGTAATTATTTTCATAATAGTTTCTATGATTGATTTTATCTATTCCATGTCACAATTAGGAAAATCGAAAGAGACCTAATTTGTGAAGTCATTATGGTGACTTCAAAAAGCCCTTAATCATAATTCCGATCTAATGCATCTTTTTATTAATTAGATAAGTTAAAAACTGAAATGATTGATTTATTCAAATTATTCATAAGATAGTAGATAAAACCTAAAATATTGGTTAACTAATTTTGTGAATTGAACTTTATTAGTGATTCAATTAATTTTAAGTTGAGACATTTTAAGGGTGATAATTAGGTGCCTTAATCATCAAATTGTTATTTCTCCAAGTGATCATTTTCTTTATTTCATCATTTTATTTTATTCCCTTTCTAAAAAAATTTTTTCTTAATTAACAAGGTTAAAATAGAATCTAAGTTATTAACCATTCTAGTGGGAACGATAACTCTACTCATTTACTTTATTACTTGAGCGACTAGTGCACTTGCTAGCGTTTGCTATCAATTTTACACGCATCAAGTTTTCGACGTCGTTGCCGGGGATGATGTTTAATAACTTTTATTTTTATATTACTTGTTAATTGAGAGCTATATTAAATTCCATGCATATTCATTTTAGTTCACATACTTTCACATTTTTTTTATTATCTTGTGCGACCAAGAAATATCTTCAAGAGACAATTCATAATGACAACCAAACTAAAGAGTATGGGAGATTATTCTCATGAAGTTGAGGTGGTTGAGGTGCACAAAGAAAGATGATTGAGGATCATGAAGCACAAATATTGCAAATTGCAAATAATGGTATCTCACTCATATCCATGGTACAAGAAAATTCTACAATTGAAGACATAAAGTTAAAATTTATGATAACAACTTAGGAAAAATTTCAACTTCAAGAAAGAGCCTTTATGAAGCTGTTGGGACAAGTAGAACAATTGAAGGCTAAGATCCAAATGAAAAATGATGTTCCTCCACCCACCCACTCAGAGTCAAAATCTAACATCGAAGAGAAGTTGTGGCAATTGATTGAAGTTATAGAGAAATTATTTACACTATAAGATCAACTTATCAGCAATCTACAGTCACAATTGGTACAATTGAAAGATCAACAACCAGTTATTGTTTCTTCTCCTCCTCAGTCCCCAAATTTTAATGTTAAGTTTGATATCATGCAGACGAAATTTCAAGCATTAGAGAAGAAAGTGGAGTTGGCTTCTTAGATTCTTTATGCCTCGGGGTATAATCCTAAAAAGTTGACAAATTTACATCCATGCCACTAGAAGTTAGATAGGAGACTAATCCTATATAAGCATTGCCCTTAAAAAATATCTCTTGTATTAATAATACCATATTCTTTTAGTAAATTGGATCCAAGAATTTTCACATATCATCTCCTAATTTTAATTGATTATAACTTTGGTTCCTCAATTGTAATATGTAACTAAGACATACTCAAACTTTATAGAATTTTCACTAGAAGTCCCCTTAACCTCATATCACCTGTTTTTCAATTCTTCGCTGACATGGATTTAACACATATTATGAAAACATAGTAGAAAATAATGATGTGAAAAAAAAAAACAAAATTCCAAAACCTCATATAAAACAACAATGCTCAAGATTCTTACACATTAAAAAACGTTCTTGATGCCAATAGGGAAGAAAACAACAATGCCCTAGATTTTTTCCCTTTGGCTCTGCTTTGTTCGATGACTTGAATTTTCCATAGTGTTTCCTCCTTCATCTTCTTCAATGGGTTCTCTCTTTCATGGTGTGCTTCTAAATTTAGTGGCTTCACTTCCTCCTTCACCCTCGTGTGAGCTTCCTCCTCCGCAACACTGAGTGTCTCGAGTAAGCACCTATGTGGTTTTTTTTGTGAGTTACAGAGAAGAGAATGGGCATCGAACCATTCTCTCCATGTGCTTCTTCACAAATTCTACTTGTGAGAGTAGATGTTGTTTTGGATTTTCAATATTTGGGACAAGTTGACAAACGTTGTGGACTTAGCGATTGCACATCATTCACCTCCTCTACCTTGAATTCCTTCACTAGAAACAATAATAATTTTTCCCCTTCTCTACTACACTATCTTTGCGGCAATAAGTGCATGATTTTATTATCGAAACAGAACATTCTGGATGTTCCATTTCTTGTACAAATTTGAATTCTGCTATAACCTCCTCTATTTGGAAAGAAATTTCTTCTATTTTTGTATCCTCATTGGCCATTTCAATCTCATCATGTGGCTTTGTTGTCATAATTAGTTGGCTTATGAGTGGGTCTTCAATGTGATTTATTATTGGTATCATTGGAGTATCCTTCTCAGTAGCTTTTGCAACTTCAACTTGTTTCTTGACTTGTGCTTTAAGTGTAACAACTTCCTTTTCAACTTTAGCCTCTATGACAACTTCTCTCTCTTCATTCATCTCTTTCTCAATTTCCATCTTCATTTCCTGAATTTCTACGTTCAGATGGACAGATTGGGTTTGTGGAAGTTTTGAACTGCACACAAAGTTTAGCCTCCAAGACTTGGAGTTGAGCTTCAAGAGCATCTGCTGCCATATGTAGCTTCTCCCATATTGCATTTTGCTTCTACCGGTATGCATCTTGCTTCTACCGGTATGCATCTTGCTCCTTCTGGTATGCATCTCGCTCTTCCAAGATTGCATCTTGCTTCCTGATGAATTTCTCTAATATAATCTCCAGTTTTGACTCTTCTGTAGATTGATAAAGTGTTTGTTGATCTTCTGAAATATCCATGGTTGCAACCTGAAAATCTAACACTTGACCTTGATTGTGATGGTAATACAAATGATTTTGTGAGTCATAAACATAAGGATTGCTGCTTTAGGAGTCTTGCTCAGGATTCTAGTAATTTGAAACATAATGACTACTACTTGAGAAGTCTTCTTCGCGATTCTAGTAATTTGAACTTTCATGACCATGTGAGGCGTACATGTAAGCATTAGAAAGATGTTAAAATTTGATGATCCTTGATTGCCATGAACTTGTGATGGTTCTCCAACATCAAAACCGTATTTCTAAAGATTTTTGAACACAATATCTTCAACTTCATAATATAATTCATCCTGGCTAATTGGCATTTCACTTGATTGATAATAGTCCTGGGACCAAGTCTGCCAACTCATATCCATCATATACTTAATCTACCTGAGAGGTCAAATTCAAATTTTTCTGCACCAATGAGGTTAAGTGCAAAGATATCAAAAGCAAGAGTAAATATGAAATGAAACAGAGATTAAGATAAGATTGATAGTAGAAAAAGGAAATTACAAAAAAAAGGCTAATCTAATAAGGAAAATGATAGACAAAAATAGAACTGAATATAAACAATGGAGTGTGATATAAACAATGATAGCATAAGAAAAAGCAGAGGTAAATATAAAGAAAAGCTAATCTAAAGAAAGAAAATAATTGCTGAAAAGTAGACTAATATAAACTACAAAAAGTGAATCTAATCAATTTCAAAACCCCGACAACGGTGCCAAAATTGATGCGAAATTCATGGAGTGTGATTAACTTATTGATTTGTTGGACTCTATGCTCAAATGTAAAAGACTAAGGTCTAGGCGAACACTATGCACAAATGAAAATTAAACAAGGTCCTAGGCATAGACAAAGCATAATATGCAGATTGAAAATAGAAATTGCACATAATTGAAAATGCAACTAAATGATATATGGTTTAAACTCCTCACTTCACAAAACAGCAAGTGCACAGATCAGAGCAGTAGACCCGAATGTCGTATCTATAGTGATTTAAAATTTAAGATTCACTAACCAATCTAAATTAATCCTAGACTAAGTTAACTTTTTTTGGTGTTTTAAGGTGATTGATATAAAATGATAATTAACAGATAATGAAATGTTCTCTTAGGAATTAGGGTTCATCTAATATTCTGTAATAGAATTGATTAGCACAACTTAGCAGTACAAATCAAACTAGATTCACCTAGTAAGGACTGCTCTCACAGTGCATTAAAGTTAGAACTAAGTATCATACTTTCGTATGAATGATAGTTAAGTTGATTCAATGCTTTTGAATCAGTTACTGTTGATGTGAATCATATTTTACAATGGCAACTCAGAAGTTGATGTTTGATTCATTTCTTACCCAGAAATGAGTAAAGAACATTAGCATATTTTCTAGTTCTAATCCATGCCAAGATTTTCATGCAACCTTCTACTTCTGGTTAATGTAAATCTCATCTTGTAATGAGAGTTGAGAGGGTGATTCTAGATTCTCTTGATGTTCAAGAATGAACTAAGAACATTAACAATTAGTTTCTGGATTTGATTTCATTTGTGATTTCTATTGACTTAGTTTTCTGGTTCTAATATTTTCATGCTGAGAATTTATTCATCCATTTAGCTTTTGTTGATATGAATCTCATATCAAAATGAAAACCGAGAGGTTGATTTTAGATTCCCTTGACGTTTAAAAATACAAGAGCATTAGCACTAGTTGTGGATCTGATTGTATTTATGCATTGAGCTAAGGGTTTCATGATAATCTAATATCAGTTGAAACCCTTTGAGAAACTACACTAACATTAGTGGCAAAAGTGTTATTCAATCATCCATCCATAAACAAAAATGAAACTACTATCCTATGCTAAGAGAGCTAAGATTTAGCTCCTCGTAACTGATGAAAATAATACAAAAGAGATGAGGAACAAAATCAAAATCCTAAAACATAAAGAACAATCAACTTCAAGACTTCAGCAAGAAAACTCCAGCCTCCAACCAAATGGCTAGAAGAGGAGATGATTTCTATTGCTCCTCAACATCCTCCTTTTATATGATATTATCATCACCATTTGATCCTCATCAGAATCTTCCATTCCATCTGATTTTGCTACAGGTCCTCTGGTCTTTTTGATTTTGTGCTAAGAAGATATTCCTTTCTCATTGCTGTTGGCAGCTGCCTGTGGTCCCCTCCTACTTTTTCAGCAGGAATATTTGTCTTTTGTGCTTGATTTTGATGCTGCAACAACATGAACAACAAGTATCGATTACTCAAATAATAATTAGATAAATAAGAACTAAAACATTATATTATCCAATTTTAAATGTGCAAATGTAAGATAACATAATGTTAAGAAGATCATGCATGTATATTAAGCATAATTATCATAATATGATCAATTCAGTGCTTATATGCACATGAATTAAGATGGAAAATGAGTAGAAATTTAGCATGATCAGCTAGTGATCACTTCTGCACTATGTACTCCTATTTATGGCCCTTTCAAATTCACCTTATGCATTAATGTTTTAAATATTGTATAATCTATTTTATAAGTCTTCCTCTAATGTGACACCTTTCTTGATTACCCCGGTCAAAGAAAGGGTCAAGTTGCCCGAAGAATTCAGTAACCCACAGAGAGGAGATTTCATCACGTGGTGGGTCAAATTTTGGGGCATTACATTTATGTATTAATGCCAACATAATGAACTCAATTGTGAATGACGTTAGGTGTTGACCCTCTACGGCCGTTTATCAAATATTTACCTAGAATGATCGTTACACACATCGGCAATGGTGTGTCATTTTGATGTCTCCCTCAACTGAGAGTCCAGAATGATTTACATAGATCGACAATGGTGTCTAATTGAACGATGTCCCATGAAAGTGGAAGTCCAAAGGGTTATGAAGCAACCCCAAGGAAAGTTATGGTGGCAACGGTTATGGTAAGTGAACTTCACTTGTATGCCTATGGAAATGAATGAATGATTGTTATGAATGTCCATACCTTCTGGTATGATGATTTCACTACATGTTTCCATACTATTATAGTAGATGCATGATGATAGATTAATATTGATCAATGACATGTGGAACACGGATAAGTACATGGCATGCATATTGTTTACTTCTTTTATATAAAGATGATGCATATCATGTAGTATCCTATTTAGGATCATGACATCGCATGGCATGGATTTTACATACTCTAATTGGGGAAACCTCTGCACCCTGGATCCATGCAGGTACCCAATGATTGAATGAATGGCGGCTCAACTCATGACAATAAACATTGCACACATGGTCTAGGTTGTCCAAAGTCATGATGTTTTAGAGTCCTTTGACTATGATTTTAAAAGATGTTTTAGTGATGATTATTAGATTGTTTTTTCCCAATTCTATTACATTACTTTTCATGTTTTCATGAAGTCTTCCGCTATATTTTAAAGAGTTATTTTATCTCATTTAATGGTTTTATGCTTCCGTTGTATTAATTTTGGATCATATTTTATTATGATTATGTGATGGCGAATGGGCTAACATAGCTGAACGACCTAATTGCCCTTCGCATTTTAGGGGTGAAATTCGTGGTGTTACAGTTTGGTATGAGAGCATGCTTAGGACCTATGCTAAGTATGTTATAGAATTGATAGGTGTCTAAGTCCATGTGCAATCGTCATGATCAGCCATCCAAAGATGAGTACATAAGTATTGTGCCATTGATTGTATTATTTAATTGATTATTCTTATGTTAAGGATGGAAGGAAAACAGTTTGCCAATGCAAATTATTACATTCATGATTGATAGTATTGTCATATTGACTGTGGGCAATATGTAACAAGAGAGATGTGAATCTCATGGTGAATTGCAAGAATGATGCACATGTGATAAGAAATTGCCCAAAATGGTATGCATATTTGTTCATTCATTCCAATTGAACAAATTTCCTAGTCCAAAGACTATGAAATGACTAGAGAACCTATAGTGAAATTTAATTTTCACAAGAACAAATAGGAAGTTAATGGAATGTTAAGAAGGGAAGTATGAAGTGGCAATGCCACTAGGGAGAATCTCCACTAAGTAGTACCTCCCAAAGATATCAGTTATGATTGAAGGAGTGAACTACTCAATTAATCTCATAGTGCTACCCATGGTAGACTATTATATCATAATTAAGTATGGATCGGTTATCATACCATCATGCCTATATGTTATGTAGAAACAAGAGGGTTAAGATTGATAGAAATGATGGCACTTTTGTGATTTTTTGTGAAGTACCATCAAAGAAGAAAAAGTCAGCCAAGGCAACAAAGATGATGAATAGTGGTTGCCGAAGATTTCTAGCAAGTATTGTGAAAAAGTGACTTCCAGCCCAAACCACTAAAAGAACTTGAAGTGGTTAAGGACTTTCCTGACGTATTCCCCGATGAGCCCCCAGGATTATTTCCGAAAAGGGAGATTGACTTCCACATTGACCTCATGCCAGTGATGGCTCCTATTTCAAAACCTCCCTATAGAATGACACCAGTAGAAATGAAAGAGTTGAAGATGCAATTGTAGGAATTGTTGGACAGAAGTTTCATCAGGACAAGTGTGTCCTCATGGGGTGCACCTGTCCTATTTTTGAAGAAGGAGGGGCCACTAAGGTTATACATAGACTACAGAATGTTGAACAAGGCGACTATCCGGAATAAGTACCCTCTGCCCAGGATTGATTATCTATTTGATCAGTTGTCTGCAACATTGGTCTTCTCAAAAATTGATTTGAGAAGTGGATACCATCAACCCAGAGTAGCTGATGAGGACATTGCAAAGATGGCCTTTGGGTCCAAGTATGGTCATTATGAATTTTTTCGTTATGCCTTTTGGACTAACAAATGCTCCTGCAACATTTATAAATTTGATTAACATAATTTTCAAGCCTCATCTCGATAGTTTTGTCTTAGTATTCATGGATGATATCCTAATTTTCTCATCAAGTTCAAAGGAACACCAGAAACACCTACAGATAGTTTTGGAGACATTGAGGCGACACCAGTACTATGCAAAATTCTCCAAATGTGAATTTTGGTTGGAGCAAGTAATGTTCTTGGACAACATAGTGTCAAAGAAAGGGATGTCAGTGGAACCAGGCAAAGTAGAGGTTATCATCAGTTGGGAAAGATAAAAAATGGTGACAGATATTAGAAGTTTCGTTGGATAAGCCGGCTACTACAGAAGGTTTATCCAAGACTTCTCAAAGATTGCTACCCCTATGACAAAGCTGACCAGGAAAGGAGAAAAGTTCAATTGGACACAAAGGTGTGAAGATAGCTTACTGGAGATGAAGAAGAGATTGACCATTGCACTAGTGCTCACAATTCCCATAGGATTTGGAGGCTACATAGTGTACAATGATGCTAGTGAAATTGGATTGGGCTATGTGTTGATGCATGATGGAAGGGTAGTAGCTTATGGTTCAAGGCAACTCAAGCCACATGAGAGGAACTATCCAACTCATGACTTGAAGTTGACCGCAGTAGTGTTTGCTCTAAAGATATGGAGGCACTAACTTGTATGGGGAAGAATTTGAAGTGTTCACTGACCATAAAAGTCTCAAATATGTGTTCACTCAAAAGGAAGTCAACATGAGACATAGGCGATAGATAGAGTTTCTGAAGGACTATGAGTTTGACATTCTTTACCATCCAGGGAAGGCCAATTCTGTAGCAGAATCCTTGAGCAATAAATGGGAAGGATCGATGTCATGTCTAAGAGTCAATAAATGGACTCTCATTGAAGAAAGTACTCAAGAAAAGTTGATGATGCACTGTGTCATTCAACTGGATCTAGTGACAAGGATAGCACAAGCATAGAAGGAAAATCCTGAGTACAAGGACATGAAGGCTCTATGTGAAAAGGGGCACCCAGATTACAAGATTGATGAAGATAGAACCATTAGGTTTCAAGACATATTGTGGGTACCTAAGACAAATAGCTTAAGGAAGAAATTTTGACTGAGTGCCACAAGTCAAAATTTGCTATCCAACCACTGAGATGTTCAAAGATTTGCAAAGAACATTTTGGTGCAAAGACATGAAAAGTCTGCCAACAAGTTAAGATTGAGCACCAGAAGTTACCAGGATTGTTGAATTCATTACCTATACCACAGTGGAAGTGGGAGGAAATTACAATGAACTTCATTGTGGGTCTCCCAAAGACATAGAAGGGACCAAGTCAGCTCACTTCTTACCCTACAATGTGAGACAGTCAATTGCAAGTATGGTAAAATTGTATGTTCATGAGATTATCTGTTTACATGGGATTCCTATTTCCATTGTATCAGATAAAGACTCCAGATTCACTGCAAGGTATTGAAGAAGGTTGCAGGATGCATTTGGCAGGAGGTTGTATTACAACACAACATTTCACCCTCAGAGTGATGGACAAAATGAAAGGACGATAAGACATTGGAAGACATGCTGAGAGCATGTGCAATAGATTGGCAAGGCAGCAGGGATGACCATCTCACTCTACTTGATTTTGCCTATAATAACAATTATCACTCCACCGTCAAGACGGCTCCATTTGAGGCACTATATCCCGCAAAGGTAGAAGTAGTGTCCAACTGGACCCAACCGAAGAACGTCTCCGAGATTAGGAGTTTCCTTGGATTAGTAGGCTACTACAGACATTTCATTAAAGATTTCTCCAGAATCGCGTTGCCACTGACCAAGCTTACAAGGAAAGGAGAAAAGTTCGTCTGGTCAACCAAGTGCGAAGAAAGCTTTCAAGAGTTAAAGGAACGACCAACTTCAGCGCCAATCCTGACGTTACCATCGGGCAATGGTGGTTACGTGATTTACAGTGATGCTAGTGGTACAGGATTGGGGTGCGTATTAATACAACATGGGAAAGTAGTGGCATACGCATCCAGACAGCTGAAGAAGCATGAAGTTAATTATCCAACGCATGACCTCGAGCTAACAGCAGTGGTGTTCGCTCTCAAGCTTTGGCACCACTGACCTTGCAGGTCTCCCTCCTATTAGAGTGCAGTTGGTGAAGGAAGGCTACTAGGAATTGAACTAGTAGAAAAGTATGCTGAGAAGGTAGATTTGATCAAGGAAAGAATGATGGTAGCGAAGAGCCGCCAAAAGAGTTATGCAGATAAGAAAAGAAGAGAGAAAATCTACCAAGTTGGAGATCATGTATTGCTGAAGGTATCTCCAACCAAAGGAGTCATGAGATTCAGTAGAAAGGGTAAGCTAACTCCTAAGTACATAAGTCCATTTGAGATTCTAGAGAAGGTGGGAGAAGGAGCATACAAGTTGGTGTTGCCTCTTTCGTATGCCAAAATCCACAACGTTTTCCATGTGTCAATGCTTCGCAAGTACATATATGACAGTTCCCATGTGGTGGTAATTGAAGAGCCAACCATCAAGGAAGACCAGTATCCTACCGAGATACTAGGGTATGGAGAGCATCGTTTGAGGAACAAAGTGGTGAAGATGGTGAAGATTGCATGGAAGCCATAATTGAACCGAAGCAACATGGGAACTAGAGGAAGAAATGAAAGAACATTTTCCAAATTATTTATTAAGTGTTTTATGTTATAGTTTAAATTTTGAGGATGAAGAGTAAGAAGAAGAGGAAGAAAGAGGAGGAAGATCTGAGATCAAGGTATGTAAAGGAGATCCAAATCCCTCTCTCCTCTCTCAATGTTCTTCCTTTAGTGGATTGAGATCAAGAGAACACCATGTTCTCCTATTGGATTGTGATTGAGGGCTCTCGTTCATTGATTTGACTAGTGCATGTATAGACTTTTATTGATTTGATCTATGCATGAATAGATTTTATGATTAGATCCAATAGTTAGGGTTCATGAGTTCATCTTAATGTTCATGGTTTGGGGATGAACCCTAATCATTGGAATTGAATGTTTTAATATGTTTTATGATGTTCTTTTGATCCTATAAGGTCTAGAGAACATGTATGTGTTGATTTTAAAAGTTATAGATCATTTTCCCCAATTTTTTTTATCAAAATCATGTAAAATCGAGTTGGGCGGCGGAGTTCTAGAGCTCTATCATGGCCGTGAAGAAAACTATAATGCCCGTGATAGAAGGGCTGAAATGAACCAAAAATTGAGCATGTCATGCTCATGACAGATGATGTCATGGCGGTGACATAGTCCGGCATGGCCGTGACTGATATCTTGCACGGCCATGACAAAAAAGGAGAGTGTTCAAGGTTCGATCATGGCCGTGACCAACCCATCACGGACGTGACACAATCCGGCATGGACGTGACTGAAATCTAGCATGGCCATGACAGAAGGAGATTGTTTAGGGTTATGTCATGGCCGTGACCAACCCATCATGGCCTTGACCGGATGAAAAATGATTATATGATATTTTAAATATTATTTTCAGTGTATTAATAATATGTATTGATGCTTGATGACTGTGTAAGAACCTAGATACAAGTATATACATGTTCCCCAAATAATTGGGTTAAAATCAGAAGATTGAGCGACATAAATGTTTGTTGATTGTAAAGCATAATGAACCCAATTGTGGATGATGTTACATGTTGACCCTCTATGGCCCTTTATCAGATATTTATCTAGAATGATCGTTACACACATCGGCAACGGTGTGTCATTCCGACATCGCCCTTGGACAAGAGTTCAAAATGATCGTTACATACATCGACAATGGTGTGTGCATTCTGATGTCACCTTCGGGTGAGAGGGGAGCATTGTCTCTACAGCTTAGCTATCCTATTGAAAGGGCAATGACATAAATCTTAACTATCGGAAGATAGGAAGATATAACCTAAATGAAAAGGCCAATGATCGATGGAATAGAACGATGTCCCATGAAAGTGAAAGTCCAAATGGTTATAAAGCAACCCCGAGGAAAGTTAAGGAGGCAACGGTTATGGTAAGTGAACTTCACTTATATGCCTATGAAAATGAATGAATGATTGTTATGAATGTCCATACCTTCTAGTATGATGATTTGACTACATGTTTCCATGCTATTGTTATAGATGCATCATGATAGATTAATGTTGATGAATGAGATGCATATCACGCATAAGTACATGGCAAGCATATTGTTTACATCTTTTATATAAAGATGATGCATATCATGTAGTATCCTGTTTAGGATCATGACATCGCATTGCATGGCCTTTACATACTCTAACTAGAAAACCTCTGCACCCGAGATCCGTGCAGGTACCCAATGTTTGGATGGAAAAAAAATGTCGGCTCAGCTCATGACAATAAAGATTGCACACATGGTCTAGGTTGTCTAGAGTCATGATGTTTTAGAGTCCTTTAACTATGATTTTAAAAGATGTTTTAGTGATGATTATTAGATTATTTTTTCCTCAATTTTATTACATTACTTTTGATGTTTTCATGAAGTCTTCCGCTATATTTTAAAGAGTTATTTTATTTCATTTAAAGGTTTTATGCTTCCGCTGTATTAATTGTGGAACATATTTTATTATGATTATGTGATGGGGAATGGCTAACAGGCCGAATGACCTAATTGCCCTTGATAATTTAGGGGTGAAATTCGGGATGTTACAACACGTCACGAACCAACATGTCCATCTAAGATAAGTGATACAAGAATTTATAGTTCGACATCTTGTCTTTAATGTTCTAACATTCCAACTTCACAAATCCATTTTTATCACGCTTGCTTGCCTTCAATTACCTGAGTATATACAATGTGTAAAGAAATATGACATTATTTACTACTTGTAACAACTTTTATAATTTTTATTTACTACCTGAGGATTATGCAACCATCCATAATTGTGGTTGCCGCTTTTACCTCTCCACTTGCTACGTGTAGCATCTTCATCCAAATTTCAACAAAAAACATATAATCAATCGAATAATATAATAAATAAATTTTATAAAGGAAAAACAATTAAAGTGACTAATGGAAAACCTTGCTTTTTTTAGAAGGCCTTCCTTACTTTTTCATTGAAGTTTTCACACTAGATTTAATCCTTTGTAATTTTCTTGGTCTACCTTTTGCTTTAACATCTTTTTTTGTCATAAATAATCAACTCTGGAGCATGTGAATTTACTTGAGTCGTTTTAAGCAGATTTTGGTAGAAAGGATTTTTTTTAGAGCAAAAAGGATGACTACCATTTTGGTAGACATCCAGATTTATTAATGATAAAAAGTGATTACATCATGTTTACAACAAAAGTAATTGAATGCAGAATTTCTCCCTCTGCCACTACTCGCATGATGGGTTCTCACTTCCGCGTTGTAATAACTCAAAATTTTGGGCCAAGGATATTTGAGACTTTTAACTAAATCCCTAATGTAAATCCTATATAAAGGACCAACAATCCTATTAATCCCACAAAGAAATCCAGACATCAATCGCCATATAGAACAATCAACACTTTAAAAATTTTGATTGGGTGTCAAAGAAGGAGAGAGAAATTGGATATCATGATCAAACAAATCCAATGTGTAATCAAGGTGATATAAAAAACCTGCAGGGAAAAATCGAGCCGCCAAACATGGATAAATCAATTCCGAAATTTCAGCATCACGGAGAGAAAATAAAATGGGTGTATTCAGCCATCAGTTCCACGTCAAATCAAATCCCAAAATCATAGTAGGTCGCCAATAAAATTATGAATTATGAATTAGTAATCAACTTAAATCGTCTAGGGGTAAGTAACAAATCATAAGAAGGCGCACTTTCATACGGATAGAAAAATCTCAGCAGATAAATTTCAGTTGTGCTGCCTTCGCATATCATTCATAATCATAAAATTTATCCGTAACTTTATCTGCACAAAGAAATATGTTAAATTATTTACAAAATAACTAATTATTTACAGGAAAATATTGAAAAAAAATATTTTCATATTGAAAAAAAATATTTTCATACAACAAAAAAAAGTACAGATCATTTACATATGAAAAAAAATTATGGCCAAGTAATCGGATAAACATAAAGTGTCACTTTTATCAGATATGATCGGATAAATTTGTTTAGACCAGAATAAAGGTTGTGGCAAGAGTTAAAAATCGTAATTTGACCAGAAGTTTAGTCACAAATTCTTTTCATAAAATAAATTCTGTGAATTCGGTGCAAAATTCTCTTGTGGGCAAAGAATGTCTGGATGTATTTATGAATCAACTTAATCTCAAACTAAGTGCATAATACAGAATATTTAAAATTCTCAAAAGATCAAGCCGCCGTAAAGTTTTTTTATGGTCCAGAGGGTAGAAAAGCTCAAATAAGATATATCAAAATGGATAATGATTGAGACACAGAACTTCGATGAAATAATCTTGGCGGAAAGAAATGTCTGCACCAAATTAACATGACGTCAGCATTAAAGATTGTGAAAGATTGTGGTCAAATACGTTGTGAAACACAATCTTAATCAGCAATTTTTGCAAAAATTCTGTGTCAATTTGGAGTAAAAAAATCAGATGACGAGGATTTTGAAAGTAATTAGACCTAATTTTAGGAGTGTTCACGAGTCGAGTCGGGTCGGGTCACCCTACTTTTGAGGGTTGGATCCGATCCTACTCGACCTGGTTCGGGTCGGGTTGGATAGGATCGGGTGGTCGGGTTACTCGACCATTATTTTTTCTTTTTTTTTAATTTTTTTCCTTACTTTATCTATTATTTAATATAAAAATATTATATAATATTTATTTTAAAAGTATAAAATAACTTATTCAATATATAAAAAATATTTTACATATTTAAAATATTTTATTTTAATATTTTTTTTATTTTTTATACATAATATAAGCTACAAACTAAAAAAAATAAAAAAATTGGGTCCTCGGGTCAGATCGGGTTGATTCGGGTCGAAAAATTTCAACCCGTACCTGACCCGGGTCGGATCGAGTCGTCAGGTTCGCGGGTCGACCTGACTCACTAAACACTCCTTCCTAATTTATTAAGTTGTGGACAAATGCTAAAAATCTAGAATTTTGGGCGCTAAAAACTCCGACATTTTCTATTGGAAACAAATTAATCTTAAAACAATTGGGCGAAAAAATTCAGCAGAATTAATTCATGAAAATCAGAAGAAATTGGAAATCTAAAATTAATCATGGCGCAAAAGAAAAAAAATTATCGGAGAATTCCTGAAGATGATTAAGGCGCACACTCATTGGAAATATAAGACCGACATTTATCTTCGGTTATCTTATCAAAATCTAAGGCGCAAAAAGAATTCGGATGAAATATGAGTTAAGTCAAAAATATGTGATTACTTGATCAAGTCGCAAGACATAGGGCAATTAATTTCACGACAGTAAACACGGGCATGAAAATCATGGGTCCAATCAAATGGTCACTCATCGCATAAACTCAAAAATCAGAATATAAATCCTCGTGATATAAAATTTCATGTGAAAAAGATCGCCCAAGAATAAAGCTTTGGTCGAAAGTCAACAAATTTTTTTTTCAAAATGCATGAAAAGTCCTGACCTTTTATCTGCAAAAAATGAAAATTATTATATTATTTACAAAAAAAAACTAAAAATTATTTATTGAAAACTACAAAAAATATTTACGAAAGAAAAATTACAAATACAAATTTATAGAAATTTTATTTACATCTCCGAACAACCTATAGAAATTAAAAATTAATTAATAGAATATTCCCTGACAAGGGTGCCAAAAACTTGATGCGTAAAATGATGTAGCAAAATAAATATGTGAGCAAGTGCACTAGTCACTCAAGTAATATAGTAAATAGGAGTAAAGAGTATCGAACCCACGAGAAATATTATTAATTCAATGTCTTATTTTATAAATTAATAAAAGAGAAAAAACATAGGTTTTGAAGATAAGTTTTGTAATTATAAAATAGATATTAAAAATAAGATAATAATAAGATAAGATAATGATATTAAAGTTAGATCTTAGGATGATAATAAATTAAGGATAAATATGTGAACCAGAAAAAATAAATTAAATTTCTTAAGATGGATTAGAATTTTCCTAAGTTATTAATTTGACAAGATTAAAATCACAGAGTTCACAAAACTAGTAATTCTATTATTTAATCAAGCAAATCAAACTATCTTAGATTTAGCCAAAACTAAAGTCTCACAAAGTAGTATTCATGCTGACGAGTTTAAAATTAAGATGTACTAATATGAAAATCTTAGACTATTAATCACTCCACAAACCAGTATAGTTTAACAGACTATACAACACAGATCTAATTCTCTACACAATAGTTATTAGACCTATGTCAATTATTAATTTCACAATAAATCATTTAATTTATCTAAATAAAATTTGAAATCAAGTAGTAAACAAATTGGTAATTACTTAATCAAAAATTTAAATAATTAAATCAAAACCATTAAACACAATTAAAAATTGATCAAAAGAAATTCAATAATAAAGTAAGGGTTCATAATAATAATCTCCTAAAATAAAATAATTAAAACATGGAGTTCATCCTAGAATTGAAGAGAGATAATAACAAAATAATAATAATAAATTGTAAGAATTCACCAAGAATAAATTAGGATCCTCAAATGTGGTCGGAGCGTACCGTCCGATCAAATCTCTCTCTTGGTCGAAGCCTGTAGAGCTGATGACTCAACGTAGAAGAAAACCAAACTTCCTCTATTTATAGATGCGGACGTTCTTCATGTTGATCATGATTGATAACATCGTACGATCAATTTTAAATTCTTCTGGATAAAATAACTCAAGTTGTAACAACTTAATCGACTTTGGTACTTCATGATAAAACTTCTCGGCCTATAAAACTGATAAACTATCTTTCGAAAGATAAAAGTCAATTGCTTTAGTGCCCGTAAAACTCCTCTTTATAGGGATCACGACCAAAACTAGACTAAATACGAGTTTTGCGCCCAATGGAACTCCTTTAGATTTGGTTCTCGGCCAACAAATCTCCCGAAACAACTTTAGCTCCCTCATGGTAATATAACCAATTTATAACCGATTGCATTTCACTCACAAGATAAAGCCTTTGCTCCTAGGGAATCAAAATCTTTGGCGCCAAGTGATATAATGAGTTTGGCCCCCAAAATTGCCTTGTGATGAAGGGCGATAACGTTTCCCAATAACTATATGATCTCGCCATTACTCCCATTAGTATAGAGTGGCGGCCCAACATTACACCCGTAACAAGTCTCCATTGATATTTTGTGCCTAATATGAGTGTAACTATTTCACTACTTATGAGTTTGGATAAAATCACTCCTTATAAATTTGGCCCCTTAGATTTCACTCCATGGATTTGGCCCCTTCCGATTTGGATGAGTTTGGCGCCTTGTACTGAAAGCTCGAAGTTGTTTGCATCTACGATTCATGTGAGCCCAAAATTTTCCTTTTTCCTACCAGTTAATTAAAATAACAAAGTTAAACTACCCATAATTATAATACTTCAAGAATTAATACATAGAATCAATAAATCCAAAATTATGACTAAAACAGACTTAGAATGATGCACGCAATGATCAACTTATAGAAAATGCAATTAAAGTAATAAACTAAAGTATTTTGCATGCATCACACATGTAGAGGACAATTACCTATCCTTGGGATTCCACTAACCCTCTTTTCATCTGCCCTTTTTTAATGTTGTTTCTCCTCTATTGTGAATTTTGGAACTGAAAAGAAAAAGAAGACTTCCATTGGGCACGATCCTCGCCTTTCTTCCTAGAATACTCGGCTTGAGTCTAGCGGTGCCATATGTGGCATACTCATCATGTCTTCCTCAAGTGAGGGGACGAAGGAGTGGTTATTTAGAGAAGAGAAGTTGTCCACAGTTGTCCTCATACCTTTTTTTGTTTGAGCCACATTGGACTTTTATTAAAAAAATATAAAAACATTCCCCAACTTACTAGAGACGAGAAGTGCAGATGCATACTTTATGATTATTACAATGCACAAGATCATCATTAAGCTTCATGTAAGAGGGTGCAAATGTGAGATCCCAGATGGAGTTATGTTCAAAATTAGCCAACGTGTCACACGCTTTCGTTCCAAGTCAGGGTCAGTTATGTTTTTATGTTATTCTTTAGGAATGTTCAAAATAAATCAACCATGCGGGCTAGGAGTTCGACAATGTCATATATAATGTTTCCTAATTCATGCTTGATAACATGCACTATTCCTTGACGAAATGAGAGAATGCACACAAATATATATATATATATATATATATATATATACATCACTCATGCATATTCAAAATATGCCAACAACATGAATTAAAAGGTAAGGGGTTCATACATGACAGCTGATTTGATCCAACACATGCAAAAGCAAATACTACTTAACAATACTACTAGACTCACTACAGACCAGTGGACACTTATAACCAAGCACTACTTTCAATACACATGATTTATGCTAACATTAAAGACTCCAATTACCCCCAAACCTAGAATGAACATTGCCCTCGATGTTTCTACCATGTCAAAATATAAAATTATGATTGGGCAAAAGAAAGCTCACATGCTTTTTGGTGGAGGAAATGTCAAAAAATCGTCGAGAAAGCTTAAAATTGATTCTTAAAATCTTTGCAATTCAGATTATAAATGCAATATGAGTGGAAGAGAGAGTGAGAGAAATCAAACACAACGAACAAGTGTAGTTGTTGACGAGGTTCGGCCACACCCTGGCCTACGTCCCTGCTCTGTCTTCGAGACTGCTAGAGATTCCACTAAGCACTTCCTTTGTTCCAAATGAGGCAAGGAAGAAAGCCCTTTACACAATCACTTTTTCTCTACTTCGAGAGGCAAGACAATCCTCTCCTCCTAGGAAGCTGATATTTTCTCTCGCTCAAGAGGTAAGATTTGAAACCTCTTTCACACAAGATCTCTCACAATCTTTCAGAAAAATAGTTTCTCTCTTTTACAATAGAACACTCACAAGAAGGGAAGAGTGAAAGAAAGAAAGCTCTAAATGATAACTTCAAGAGAAATGATCTTCTTTTAATTTTTGAAGTTTTGCTTCAATGCTTGAATGGATGCTTTTGCTTCTAACTTAGCACTCCTTTTAAGGCTCTACTATGTGGAAAATTCGTCCAAAAATTATTTCACAAATTTGATTGTTACTATTCATTTCATCCAAAGGCCGGTCGATCGCACATATGGACCGGTCAACCGGTACACTTTTTTTATGAAAATATTACCATTGGAAAATTCTACATAGTCCGGTCGACCAACCAGTCGATGGTACAATCTCGTCATTTTGTTTGTTGAAATTGGGCATTTTCTACTCTGACCAGTCGACCGGTGTTCCAGTCGATAGGTCAACCGCCCTGCACTATTTTAAGCATAACCTTTTGCACAGTAATCCAAATAAGATGATTTTTAAATATATGGAAAGCTAACAGAATTCTCAACAACTTTGATATTTATGATTCATCCAAAATTTAATAAGATCATAGTTAATTATTTAATCAAAGTGCATAAAGTTATCCATTTTTCTTTAAACTTTTTTAGCATTTTAACTTTAATCTTTCGAGGTTGTATCATCAAAATATAATTTTATATGTTATCAAAACTTACATCCAACAATCTCCCCCTTTTTGATGAAAAGAAACTGACAAATATGGAAAATGTATAAGTTGAAAAAAAGTTATACAATAAGTTGTAAAATCAATTTTACTTCCCCTAACACTTAATGATAGATATTCATATAAGTATAAATTGTAAGGAACTCTTCATATAAAGTGATATTCAGATCATATTTCTCCCCCTTTTGTTTCATCAAAAAGAATAATTTGTATATGATGCATATAGGAAATCATATGTAACTCCCCCTTAATGCCATCTTTGAAAAAAAAATTTTTCCCCTTTTGTCATATTAGAAACATGTAAAATATTGCATCATAAAGAGTTAGTATGTAAAACATAACTCCCCCTAAATTTATGACTATTTTATAATGGCGAAATGGAAACAACTTGATGAAGGCCAAAAAATATATATATTAATAATCAAAATATGGCATAAAACTTTGATACAACAATGATATTCATGTTATGTCAAAATAAAGTTTAGTATGCTCCTCCTATCACTATTTACCAATTTTAGATGTTCTCTCTTTTCAAAGAAATAGTAATTTTGAATTTTTGAGTGAAATCAAAGATAGATGATACTTTTACCATAATCTTTGTGCTTTCACATTTCCAATTCCTCCTTTGCTTTTCATCTATGGCACACCTAAAAAACAATCATTTAAACTTTGGTATCAAAACTTCTTTGGGTCCTATTTTGTTAGTCAATATTCCTTTCGGAACCCAAATCATGCCATGTTGTGATGATTTTCTTATTTTACATTGATATGCGTAATGACCATAAAATCCACCTATAAAACATTTCAAATGTGATTTTCTACCATATAAATGAATGGATTTCCAATAAGAATTTTCATGTACAAAATGATTGCTAAGATTATTTTCCATTATACGAGAAATAGTCTTATCAATATTTTGTGTATTTTTCAAAGAGGCATTTTCTTGTTTTGCTTTTTCTAATGAACAAGCTAGTTTCACACATGTATGTGTAATTTCCAAAGTTTCAATTTCATTTTTGAGATTTTTATTTTCCATAAATCATGTATCCTTTTCTTCTTTTAATTTTTCAATCTCATGTATTAATTTCTCATTTTATTCTTTAAGTGAGAAAAATCTTTTTATAAGAGATGAGAGTTCTTTATTCACATCTAAAGAAAGATTTTCTTCAAAGAAGCTTGATGAGTCATTATTTAAAATTCAAGGACTGGAAGTTACCTCATCGTTGTGTGCCATTAAGCATAAGTATGCTTCATCACTGGAAGAGCTTGACGAGTCACTTGTTTCACTTGACTCTCCATACTTTTTCTTTTTACCTTTTTGAGATGTCTTATCTTTGTGATTTTTGTATAATCTTTGGCTAGGATTCTCATTCTTCTCTTTCTTCTTCACCAACTTAAGATACTTATCTAGTTTTCTTGTGTAACGGGCGAGTCTCTTTTCGTCCACTTCTTCTTCACTTGAGTCTTCTTCATTTTCGTTTGCTTTCAAAGCCAATGTCTTCTTTTTGGGAGCATTTTCTTCTTGATCTTCTTGGATTGAGATATCATAGGTTAGAAGTGAACCAATAAGATCATCAAAATCTAATTTGTTTAGATCTTTTCTTTCGATCACGGACTTTTCGTATGCCATTGAGAAGAGAAAGTCCTGAGAATCTTTTTCACCTTTTGGGGTTTAATTCTTGGCTCACCCAAGGAGGCTAGGTCATTCACAATATCAATAAACTGAGTAACCATATCATTTATGGATTCATTATCATACATTTTGAAAGAATCATATTGATGATTTAGAGTATTCAATCTAGATTCTTTGACTTTATCGGTTCCTTTATAAGTAGTGATGAGTTTATTTCAAATCTCAGTTGCACTTTCACAATAAGAAATCCGATTAAATTCCGTTAATCCAAAGAATAATAAAAAATATTATTATATTTCCAATCTAGTTTTGAAAAAACTTTCTGCCTTTCATCATGTTCTGAAGGTGATGTTTCATGTAAATAATAGCATTTTTCAACAATGTCCATCATATTTATATCAATAGAACATATGTAGACTTGAATTCTCATTTTCCAATATGCAAAATTTGATGTATTTAAAATTGGAGGACGACTAATTGATTGTCCTTCAACAAAAATAAATCCACTTGATGCCATAGCTCTTAAAATATTAAAATATTAAAATGATTAAATATTAAAATGATTTGATCGTAAAATAAGAGCAACCCGCTCTAATACCAATTGTAGGATGCCAAAGGGCTGGCGGGGGTGAATTGGTGTTCATCCGAAAATATTGATTTCACAAAAATCGTCGCGGAAGCTTAAAATCGATTCTTAAAACATTTGCAAATCAGATTGTAAACCTAATATGAGAGGGAGAGAGTGAGAGACCTTGGCCTACGATCCCGCTCTGACTTCTCGACCTCAAGACTGTCGGAGATTCCACTAAGCACTTCATTTGTTCCAAATGGGGCAAGGAAGAAAATCATTTACACAACCACCTTTTCTCCGCTTCGAGAGGCAAGGCAAACCTCTCCTCCTAAGAAGCTAATCTTTTCTCTCGCTCAAGAGGTAAGATTTGGAACCTCTTTCACACAGGAGCTCTCATAATATTTTTGAAAATTAGTTTCTCCCTTTTATAATAGAACACTCACAAGAAGAGAAGAGAGAAAGAAAGAAAGCTCTAAATGATAACTTCAAGAGCAATGATCTTCTTTTGATTTTTTGAATTCTTGCTTCAATGCTTGGATGAATGCTTTCACTTCTAGCTTTGGCTTTCTTTTTATAGGCTCTAATATGCAGAAAAATTGTCCAAAAATTATTTCACAAATTTCTCCTTAAGATTTGACCATTATTGTTCATTTGACTCGGAGGCCGATCGATCGCACATATGGACCGGTCGACCGATATACTTTCTTTTATAAAAAATATGACTGTTGGCAAATTTTGCATAGTCTGGTTGACCGGTACAGTCTCGTCATTCTATTTGTTGAAATTGGGCATTTTCTGCAGTGACCGGTCGACCGGTGCACGTAATCGGTTGACCGGTGTGCCTGACCAGTCGAGGTCGATCGCCTTGCACTATTTTAACCATAATATTTTGCATAGTTATCCAATTGAGATGATTTTTTATTCTATGGAACACTAACATAATTCTCTATAACTTAGATATTTACTATTCATCCAAAATCTAATAGGATCATAGTTAATTATTTAATCAAAGTGTAGTGCATAATGTTACCCTTTTCATCCAAACTTTTTCAGCATTTTAACTTTAATCTTTCGAGGTCATTAAAACTTAGATCCAATAGATAAAACTCTGGTTATTGATACAATGTTAGCTGTTTGGCGCCTGGTAATAAACTCCTCTTTGATTTTCGACCACCAAATGTATCGTATTGATGGTAGTTGGCACCCAAGGATCTTATTGGCTAAGTATAAAACTTCTCATCACTCTAGCGCCCAATGATTCTCTTCATGATTGAATTTTACGGTCGATAGTCTCCATTGGTCTTGGTTAATGAAAGTGTTTTGCGCTCAATGAGCTCGACTACTAAAGATAAATTTTAGTTAATGATAAGATTGTTTCATCCACTTTTACGCCCAACTATATCTCCTTACGATGAAACTTCGATTTGGCACCCAATAATCCAAGGGAAAGTGTGTAGATAAGAATGTAATCGTAACCTGCAAATAATAATTAAATTAATCTTCTCACAATTAGAATGTTCAAAGAATTAATAGTCAGACTCAATAAATCCTGAGTTACCATTAAAAGTGACCTAAAACGATGCATGCCAAGATTAAATTACAAAAAAAATAACCTAAAATAGTAATAAAAAATATGTTATATTTTACATGCATCAATGGCGAAAATTTTTCTTCCAAGGTGCAATACATTGTTCAAAAAGCAATCAGTAGACTAGGACTCAATGAAGCCACCCCAACTATCAATATGATAGCCATATGTTGTGAAATATGTAGTTCACCTGACTACATTTTTGTCCATTGTGAATTACTAAAACAGCAAGGTCATCAGCACCAAGCAAATGCGGTAGGGTCATACCCTTCTAATAATGACACATATTCTAATACATTCAACCCTGGATGGAAAAATAATCCAAAGCTCTCTTATAGAGACAACTATCAGCAAGTTCAAGCTCCTACTTGGCAGAATAGAGCCAATCAAAGAGCACTAGCTCACCCACCCCCTTATTGATCAGGGACAATCATCAATGAGCAATCTTGAATCAATGACGGAGAAGTACATGTCTAAATAGGATAGTCTCATGTAAAAGATGTTCGAGAAGATCGGAAGTCTCTGATCCAAAACAATATGCTAGAAACACAAATAGCTCAACAAGCTACATCTTCTTCAAGGCAATCAGGAATTCTACCAAGAAAACCAAGACAGAATTCGAAGAAGCAAGTCCAAGCCGTGACACTGAGGAGTGGGAGAATAATTGAAGATATTAAAAGAACAAGAGTAAAAGCTTCAGAACCAAAGGATGAAGAAACTTCAAGGCATGAAGAACTTCAAAAGAGCAAAAAGAAACCAAACGACCGAAAACTTCAAAAAGCCCTTCCAATTATTCATCACGAGTACCATTCCCTAAATCCTTCGAAAGAAGCCGATAGGATCAACAGGTTGGCAAGATCGTTGAAATCTTAAAGAAACTCTATATCAATGTACCTTTCATCGAAGCCATCCAAGCGATGCTAGCCTATGCCAAATTTCTTAAAGATATCCTATCAAAGAAGAGGAGGATTCAAGAGAATGCAACAGTAGCACTAATCGCTGAAGCTAGTGCCATTATTCAAAACAGATTACCTCCGAAACTCAAAGACCTAGGAAGTTTTTCTATACCATGTGAAATCAGCAATAGAAGAATTCAAAGAGCTCTATGTGATCTCGGAGCTTCTTTAAGTGTCATTTCTCTCTCATTATGTGGAAGACTGGAGATGGATGATATTAAGCCACCAATGTCTTTTCAATTAGCATATCGATCCATCAAAATTCCTCAAGGAATTCAAGAAGACATACCAATCAAGATAGGAAATTTCTACATACCAACTATTTTTTTGGTCTTAGATATGGACAAGGACAACCAAACCCCTATTCTCTTGGGAAGACCCTTTCTAGCTATTGCGGGAGTAGTGATGAATGTCAAACAAAGTCATCTTACTTTCCAAATAGATGATGACATGGTGGAGTTTCCACTGAATCAGATCATCAACTGTCCGAACATGGAAGACTACCACTTCCAACTTGAGCAATTGGACCCTCTAATTCAGAAAGTTGCATCCGTTATACATATATCCGATCCCTAGTCATATGTTACCTACATTAATTAAAAGTCTTGGCAATGTACAAGAGAGTCAACCTCTCAAAGTTGTGAAAGAACCAAATTTGAAAAAATAGCCAAGACCTAAGATAAAGAAGTTGACCCAGAATCTTAGATATGAATTCCTAGGAGAAGTCTCCACTTACCCTGTGATTGCTAATGCAAACTTGGAGTCAAGCTAGCTCCAGATGTTTCTCACTAAGCTGAAATCCTAGGAGCATGTTATAGGGTACACTCTGGATGATCTTAAAGGAATTAATCCCTTCATCTGCATGCACCATATTCCTATGGAAAAAGATTTCAAACCATCCATTGAAGGACAGAGAATACTCAATCTAGCAATGAAAGAAGTGGTGAAGAAAGAAGTAATTAAGCTTCTGGACGCAGGAATCATCTACCCCATCTCGGACAATCAATGGGTAAGACCTATGTAGGTCATGCCAAAGAAAGGTGGAATGACTGTGAAAATGTGTATTGATTTTAGAAAGTTGAATAAGGCTACCCAAAAGGATCATTTCCCTCTCCCTTTCATTGATCAAATGTTGGAGAGGTTGACAAATCATTCTTATTTCTGCTACTTAGTCATATTCTCTAGATTTCTTCAAATTCCCATTCACCTGGATGATCAAGAAAGGACTACTTTCACATGCCCATACGGGACCTTTGCCTATAGAAGTATGCCAATCGAGCTGTGCAATGCTCCTATAAGCTTCCAAAACTGTATGATGTCTATCTTTTCAGACTTTATTCAAGAAATCATGAAAGTTTTCATGGATGACTTCTCCATCTATGGAACTTCCTTTGAAAATTGTCTGAATAACCTTTGCAAGGTATTACAAAGATGTGTTGAGTCTAATTTAGTGCTAAATTGGGAGAAAAGTCACTTTATGGTCCAGGAAGGCGTACTATTGGGTCATATTGTTTCAAGCAGTGGCATTTAAGTCGACAAAACCAAGACAAAAATCATAGAGAAGTTACCCCCACCTTCTAATATCAAGGGAGTTACAAGCTTCCTTGGACATGTTGAATTGTACGGTCAATTTATTAAGGACTTTTCTCTCATTGCAAGGCCATTGACAAAACTCTTATCCAAGGAAGCTGACTTTATATTTGATGAGGATTGTCTAAAATCTTTCAATACATTGAAAAAAGCACTCACGAAAGCCCCAGTTATCTCGCCACCTGATTAGTCACTGCCAATCTAACATATGTGTGATGCTAGTGATCAAGCTGGAGGAGCAAGTACTTTGAGAAAGGAAGGATAAAAATAACATGTGATCTATTATGCTAGTAGAACTTTGGATCAGGCACAGATTAACTATGCTACTACAGAGAAGGAATTCTTAGCTGTACTATTTAGATCTTATCTAGTGGGATCTAAAGTTATTTTGTATACTATTCACCAAGCCATCTGACATCTGTTTTCTAAGAAAGATGCCAAGCTTTCACTCATCAGATAGATTCTCTTACTACAAGAACTTGACTTGAAAATCAGAGACAAAAAGGGAACAAAAAATCATGTTGTCGATCACCTCTCTCGACTTCAACTATAAGAACAGAAGAATGATGTTGAATATTATCATATCATCAATGATTCCTTCCTAGACGATCATTTGTTCTCAATTAAAGTTGAAAAGCTCCCATGGTTCGCAGACTATGTTAACTATCTAGCTTCAAGAGTCCTACGACCAGATCTCTCCTAGGAAATTCTTCTCTGACATTAAACACTACTTTTGGAATGAGCCATTCCTTTTTAAAAAGTGTGTAGATGGAATATATCGAAGATGTATTCCAGAAGAGGAACAACATGCAATATTTCTAGAATGTCATTCATCCCCATATGGGAGTCATGGAGGGAATCATCCCCCTATGGTGGTCATGGAGGGAATCATCCCCCTATGGTGGTCATGGAGGACATTAGAAGACAGCCTCCAAAGTTCTACAAATAGGTTTTTACTGGCCAACTCTATTTAAGGATGCCATCAATTTTGTAAAATCTTGTGATGCCTGTCAAAGGTCGGGAAACATAGGCCGAAGAATTGAAGCACCTCAATAACCAATATTAGAATTGGAAATGTTCGACGTGTGGGGAGTCGATCATATGGGTCCATTTCCCACCACATTTGGCTACAAATTCATACTCCTAGCAGTGGACTACGTTTCAAAATGGATTGGGACAATCCCTGAAGTTGCAACAGACTCAAAATCTAGTACCAAGCTCTTCAAAGACACAATATTTTCGAGATTTGGGGTGCCTAGATTAGTCATTAGTGATGGAGGCTCACATTTTATCGAAAGAAGTTTTAAAAACTTGCTGATCAAATACAAGGTCAAGCATAGAGTTTCTACCACGTATCACCCACCAACAAATGGACAAGCTGAAGTATCAACCGAGAAATCCAAATGACCTTGGACAAGATAGTCTCAATAACAAGAAAGAATTGGAGCAAGAAAATCAATGAAGCATTATGGGTATATCGTACTGCATACAAAAATCCAATAGGAATAACACCATTCAAGCTTATCTACGATAAACACTGCTACCTACCCATAGAATTAGAGCATAAGGCATTCTGGGCAATCAAAACGATCAATTATGACTTTCAAGCAGCAACCGAAAAAAGACTTCTGCAGCCCAACGAATTGGATGAACCACGACTAGATGCGTATAACAATTCTCATCTTTATAAAGAATGCACAAGGAGATGGCGTGACAGCCGCATACTACAGAAGAATTTTAAAGAAGGCGATCAAGTTTTATTGTTCAATTCTCGCATATGACTTTTTCCAAGAAAACTCTGGACGAGGTGGTTAGGACCGTTCACTGTTGAGAAAGTCTATCCTCATGGATCCGTGGACATAAAAAATGGCAACTCATAAATTTTTAAAGTAAACGAACAAAGACTAAAGCGGTATAATCCCGACACCAAAGAATTCAAGGAAGTATTGTATTTGCGCCCAAACCCCTAAAGGTTCAGACACGATGTCATTCCAATGACTCTAAAAAAAGGCACTACTAGGTGGCAACCCAACCGAATAAACTATCATCCAGCACATCAACATCCACATCAACCTCAAAACTCTTAAAACTAGTTGAAAAGTGCACCACATAGATTCAGTTGAGAATCCCAATAGAATCTATAAACATATCTACCCAACTGACTAAAACACCCACTTCTGCACATCCAAGTCGGCGACGCCTCGAATTCCCAAGTCTCCACATTCTCCTATATCTTCCAACTGAGCCACTTGCCGACCCTTCTACCCACAAAATTCATCCCCAAATTCCTTCCAATCTTCCCCTTTGCCGACGATCATCCCTAGCTTCTCCCCTTCGAAAACCGACCAGTGACAATGAAGCTCGAGTGATCATCTTTCGACTCAAACATGGAGAGCTCCTCGGAGTCCATCCAACATCGTCTATGTTCCAATGGTCCCCTACAGCGGCCTTTGCGAGCAAGGAGACTGGAAGACAACGATGAGCTACTGCGCATGGAAAATAGCCGGTGTAGAAGGTTTATCTCCACCAGGTTTTTAGACCTATTCGTTCTCCAAACACTCAGCTTTTTCGATGATGTCTTAACCCAGATACATCGGGCGCGCTCCATGCCTTTCTTCATAAAGCACTGGAACCTCTATGAAGAGGTAGCTGCCAAGTTCATTAGAACGGTGGCATGTGTGCATAGTGATGACGATGATGTGCCCAATCACATTGACTTCCGCCTTTTCAACAAAGATTTTTTGCTATCTCCATAACCTTAATCGTCTTTTCAATCTCCCTAACTCTGGCCACAGGACCCCTACTCCCAATTTCCCTATTTTCAACTTTTGGTACCAGTTGATGAAGATACGTGCCAATGATCCTTTCCAACTTGTATGCCATAAGCTCAAAGATCTTATTTTTAGGTACCTCCACATTTTGCTTACCAACACGATTCTTGTCCGTCCCAATGGAAGTGATATGGAAAACATTTTGACCGAGGAACTTTTCATCTTATGGTGTCTGTTGATGAACACAGAAGTCAAACTCGGTTCCTTTCTTATGCAGACTCTGCTCAAAGAGTCAACCTGCGAATGTAGCCTAGTTCTGTGCAGCAATTACATCTCAGTGATTGTCGAACACTTCCTATTCCTCAGAGACACCAACCATGTATCAGCCAACAATGTCGACTTAGACCTCCTAAGACAAGAAGGTGTCCTTGTCACAATTGATGGCCAACACTTCTAACGACAAGCCGACTCTACTGAGCCAATCACATTGCCTGCCCCTCAAAAGACAGGGATCCTGGAAGGCAAGAATTGATGGATGGATGACCTCATGCAAATCTCAAGACCAATCCCATTGTTCCCTCCGTTCCTTTTTTAATATTTCCAACTCCAACGAGCTCCTCATGCTCCGAGAGCCACTCGAGCAATTCCTTGAGTAGTTGTTGTCTCTCCCTCCTCCTCACTACCAAATCCTCCTCGCCCTATACCAGTCACCCTATCTGATGAACTAAACCTTATTCTATAGCAGGTGACTAAGCTAGTAGAAGCCAATGCCCATAGCCAAGAAGACATTCAGGCATTGAAAGACTAGCTCAATAACTTGGAACAATAGGGCTTCACCAATGTCAATAAAATTAATGACATAGAAGTGGTGTAGAATTTTGTTCTCACTTCTCTCAGTGGCATACAACAAATCACTGACCGACTGCTGGAGCATGCACCAACACAAGGTCCCTCTTCCTAGCATGACAGTGTTGATTCCAAGCTTGGGGGAGAGGGCAACATGGTGCATTATACTCTTTTCTCTTTAATTATTATTGTCCACCTGCCTATTAGAGTTATCTAGTTCTTCTTTTTGCTATATCGCTTGAATACATATCTCTCTACCCATTTTGACTGACCCTTTTCATGACAATTCAGCCCCTCAAAATGAAATTTTTAATGAAACTTCCGATTGATCATTAAGAGTAGGAGATGTTCCCACTCCCCTATATGCTGCAGACCCTTTGCTTCCCTTTAAGTCATGTTCAAGGACACCCTACTAGCCAATGAAATTTGAAGTGTTTCATGATTACCATCCATTGCTTTAAGTGTTAGGGTCATGGTTTGAAGAAAGTTGCTACATGAAGTTTTAGATGCTTGACGACTAATCCTATTCATGCTCAATTATTATTATTATTATTATTATTATTATTATTATTATTATTATTTTGCTAAGCTTGTTAATAATTATATCTTTGTTGAATGCTCCAGTGCAGTTAAGCTTAACAAAAGTATAAAGAAGAGAAATCAATGTAAAGAAAAGAGGGCTGGTGAGCCCAGAAGGTACAAAAAGGGTGTATTCCGAAGGTGAGTCTGGGTGATTAGATTCGTAGGAGTTCATGCCTGACAACCAAAGGGCAACCCTAGGATCTATGGATCAAAAACTCGCGACATAGATCACCTAGTGCACTATGGATAATCACATGAGTACCAGATCAATGAAAAGGAAATGCAAATAGTAAAAGTACAAGTCAATCAATAAAGCCCACACTGCACTTGTGTATTCAGCATTGATATCTTCTTTTTCAAGCATCCTTATTTTACTTTTCAAAGCTGAATAAAGAGGAATTTTAAAATATTCTTTCATTTAAACAGTTCATTTAGCTGGGTCATTTGGAAAAGTCGAGAGATACTTTATGGTGCAATCTGAATGCTAAGAAAAGTAGTCAGCAAACGGGGTGGAAATAAAATAACTCTTGACAAGAACATTACTTGAGGACATCTAAGCTTGGGGAGTTTGATCATCTCTTATTTTACTCATGTTTATCAATAATCCAGATATCAAATCTGTCACCTTTGCATTAAAATTATGCTCAAATTATTTAACTACTTTTAGAATTTTAAATGTGAACATAGCAAAAAGAGGAGATATAGCCATTTTTGGCAGAGCAGAAGAGGGAGGAATGGTAAGAGGAGCCAAAGGGGAGAAGGGAAGAAGAATCAGTTGGGAGAGAAAGACGAGAGGAGAAAATGAAGAAAACATCCAAAAACATTTTGATTTCATCGAAGCCCATGTCTAGCTAGCCTTTGTTTCCTTTTGTGGTGTAACTGCGTGAATGCTGTGATTTTAATTTCTTGCAGTCGTATTCCTAGACATATGAATTATTATGCTTTGTTTGACACTACAAAAAAATCGGTGAATAGGGACCCAAAGAAGGAGACGCTATTGCGGCGCTATTGAGTCTCTAGAACATATAGCATCTCTTTAGCTTCTAAGTAGTGCCCACAACATGCGACGATGGTAATCGGTGACTAATAGTGTCGCAATAGAGCTAAAGAAAAGGGAGACACTACTAGCATCAACAGTAGACGCTATCTCGTCGTTAAGATGACACGTAATGTCCAATTGCGCGTAGTCGGCAGGCATCGCTAATGCAACGCTAACGTGGCGCAGAAGTGTGAGGCCAACATCATGTCTATTGGGTCGCCAAGGCGACGCTAAGGCGACGCTAAGGTGACGCTCCACCTGACAATGCTACTGTGACACTCAAGCGACGCGAAGAACATTATATTTAATGTAGCATCAACTATGCATACGACACTAGTGTGACGCTACGGAGGCGGTAATGTCAGATTATTTTGCCCCATTACAACAATATTTTATTCCCTTCCCACACCATACAATTATATAATGCATATAAATGCATTGATGTCCATCAGAGGCATAATATCAAAGAGGAATCATCGCAGGCACAATATCTAAGATAAGAATATGAAAAGTAATAAACTGAACTAACAAAAGTATAACTACTATACATATATCTAATAATAAGTCTACAAGTAACAAAAGCATAGTTGCAAAAGTTTCCATCCTAAGTTTGGGAGTTCTTGTTGTCATTTTGGGACATTCGATCCCAACGTGCTTGGTCCTTGGCCTCGTGAGTATTAATTCTTCGGTTGGATCAATCCCCAAATTGCCTACAATAATGGAGCCAATTGCTACGACACCTGCTACGATATATGTTGGGACATTTTCTGTGATAGCTGCGTCACATCAGGTGTAACGGATGAGCTCAGAGCAGATGGGCAGCCTACATATCCTCTGCTTCTCCTAGGTACCTCCTCGTGTCGAGACCACGCAGGTATCCTTCTCATGTCTTGCCGGCCATCACCTCCCAAATAGTAGGGTCCTCTATGAAATAGAAAAATTGTACAATCATATAAACATTATAGGTTATATAAATTAGATAACTAAAAAACACATAAATTAAAAACGTAAATCACTTTCGATAAACGTTACTTGGTGGCTGAGTACTCATACTTTTCAACCATCTTCGCATTACATGTAAATTTAAACACTGCACATTTAAAAAATAGTTTGCACTAACGTCAACAACCAAGTGAACATGTGATGAGACTTACCAAAGGCCTACGAGCAGTGGGCGTGACCAAGTCGTTGGTCTTTCGACTCTTATGCATGGGCTCATAGACCACCCAAAAGTCCACAGGACCATCTTGTTTCTCCTTCTGAAGTAAAGTTTCAAATTGTATAAAATAAGTATAAGTTAAAAGTTTGATTCATCGAATTTATATGTAAATTACCATGCGCCATCGACCCGCCTGTGTGTGTCACGGGGGAGAATGACCCCGTGACATGTGGACGTAGGCCTCGGGCTTCGAAAATCGATTAACTCTTGCCTTTTTCGACCTTCTTTGCCATTGTTCATCCGTCCTTTACGAACATAAAATACTAGACTTTGAAAATTTATAAATTTAATAAAAATAAATTAAATGTAAACATTCTAACAACTTCCTACATAAGGACTCCCAAATCGAGCGCCTAATATGCCTTGGGCATCTTTGTATGCCCTGCTCCAAAGTGAGGCTGGCGGACGTGACGACCTTGCGAAACTTATATAATTAATTTCGAAAGCGTTTTGTAGCCACCTCCTCAAAAGCTCTTCGGATCATCCCCAAACTAAAATCTGGATTAAATTGATTTGCCTCCTTAATAATACTATAAAACTTAGTAATTTAAAAATAATATAAAATAAATTATGTAACCTAAAAAGAAGATCGTACCGTAAAAGCCCAAAAGATGTCATCCCTCTCTTGAATTTGGACATCTTTCCATGATCCTGCCACTTCCGGCAAGTGAGATTATCTTTTCATTATCTTCGTCGTCATCGCTATAATCATGATTCAAGTCACCGTCAATGAAATTGTCAAAGTTCACTTCTAAGAGGTCATTTGAATTGAACTCTTCCATTGGCTCAGCATCATCAACTAATTAAATATTCTCAACTCCATCGGTTACATCAATCGTCTCATTCACTCGATCTTCTTGATAGTAATCATCTACGGGCATATCGTTGTATACGGATGATGTTTCATTATCATCTACCATTGTTTATGATAAGAATAGTCTACTTGTCACTTTGCATCACACCCACCATTCATCCTTTGTTCTTTTTCTATGGATACTTAGGGTAGCACAATTGTTGCACTTGTTCCGAATGGATCGTATGACTGAAGTCTCGATTGAGGATTAATATCCTCCAATTTAAACTTTTGATCGATTTGAACTCCTCTCTCTGGATCGAACCAACGACATTTTAGCACCATGACTTTGTTTGATTTTCCCAAATATTCTATGATGTCTTCTATAACGCCGTAGTAATCGAAGTCGTTGTCGTCGTACATGCTTCCTAGAACACATATGCCGCTATTAATAATTAAACGTTATCAGCTATATTCTTCTATATGGAATCTATATCCATTATCTATGACGCCATAGTAGCTAAAGAACTTGTTTCCTCGATCCATCACCCAAATCTCGAATTTTTAAATCTGTGACTAAGGCATTAATAACATACAAGAAAAATAAGTAAAACTTTATTAAAAGTTACAAATGAGCAGTAATAATTACAAGCAATCGGAAAGAATTCTCACTTCACATATCAACCAATCGACAAAATGTTCGTCTCGTGGTTTCAATAATTCATCGTCTGAAACTAACGGATTGATTTCTCACTGTAATTCTTCGAATTTCCTGAATTCATAGTTGTCAATTAATGAAATCATATAGCAACGATTAATTATCAATGTCAGCTCGCTACAATTAATTATCAATTAATGAAAACATATTAAAATAAATTGTCATACAATGTCAGCTCGCTACAATTTGCAAGGATATAATTATCAATTATGGTGAGATCTCTATCACTCAAGACAACTTTGCATCCTGTACCAAAAGCCGGCATGGGTACTTGAAGATGGATAAAGTATTCATGCTAACTTCTCTTTCACCACCATCATTGTTTCTTGGAACTTGGGTGTGTCGTGATTTTATGTGTGGCTGAAAGTACTTTGAAGTGAAGTTTGACACCTCCTCAATGAAATATGCTTCACATATAGAGCCTTCAATCTTCGCCTTCCTTTTCAAATATAACATGCACCTTTCAAAAGGATACATCCATCGATACTGAACCGGACCTATAACTTTTGTTTCATATGGAAGATGTACAATCAAGCGCTCCATCACATCAAAGAAAGAAGGTGGAAATATCTTCTCAGCCTTGCACGCGGTAATCACAATAGAAACCTCTAATTGAGAGATGTCTTCTTCCCGAATGACGGATGTACAAAGCTCTATAAAAAACATAAATAACTCTGTTAAAACTTCTCAGATGGCCTTTGACAAAAGTTCTTTATAGGCAATTGGAAGCAGCTTTTGCATAAAAATATGACAATCATGACTCTTCATCCCATGTATCTTTCCATTTTCAAGGTTGAAACAACAAGATATGCTTGATATATATCCATCGGGGAATTTCAATTGCTTGACCCATTCGAAAACCACTTTTCTTTGATTATTGCTCAAGACATAAGTAGCTTTTGGCTTTTTTCATTTACCATTTTGAAGATGAATGATATCTATCTCTGGTCTTCTGCATATAACTTTCATGTCTTCGTGCACATGTATGTTATATTTTGTTCTTCCTTTAACATCTGTAATAGTGTTGAAGATGTTGTCAAATACGTTCTTCTCCACATGTATGATGTCTAAATTATGATGTACCAAGTTTGAAGACCAATAAGCAACTCCCAAAAAATACTTATTTTCTCCCAATTATGTTCACATTCAAACCCAATTTGCTTGTAAGAACCAGCCTTCAATCCGAATGAGACTTCATTAAGCTTGCTTACTTGCTCTAGCAATTCTTGTCCAGTCAAATGACTTGGAGGCAATGTGTTCTCGATTATATTCTTTTTAAATGAGTTTGGATCGTGACACATCGAATTCTCCAATGGAAAAGATATCTTATGACAACCAAACCAACAAACTTTCATACAATTTTTCAAATAAAATGATTTTGTATTCTTTCCACATATGTACAAGCAAGTTTACCTTTTGTGCTCCAACCACTCAACATTTCATATGTTGAAAAATCACTTATCGTCCACATTAATGCGCTCTCATAATAAAATTTTGCTTCTTAAATTTGTCATAGGTAACCACGTCATCATTCCACAACATGCTGAGTTCATCAATCAAAGGTCTTAAGTAAACATCTAAATTTTACTAGGAGATCGAGGACCTGGGATCAAAGGTAAGCAATATGTTCTCTCATCTCATACACATGCTTGGAGGCAAAATTATAAGGTGTCACAAAAATTGGCCAACATGAATAAGCAGTACTTGATGAGCCAAATGGGTTGAAGCAATCGGTGCAAAATCCTAATCTAACATTGCGTGATTCTATTGAAAAAACTAGATGAAGTGCATCAAATCATTTTCATGCCTCAGCATCTGAAGTTTCAGATGTGTAATGGAATTTTGATCATCAAGTGCCCCTTCTCTGTGCCACCTCATAAATGATGCAGTTTTCTCAAAAAGAAATAGCTGTTGCAATCTTGGAACAATTGGAAAGTATCTAAATATTGCATTTGCCACATTTTTCGAACTTTGAGAATTCTTTCTTGGCATGTATCTGGGTCGCCACAAATAGAACAACTCATAAGTGAGTTATTTTCCTTGTAATACAACATACAATGATTGCGACATGCATCAATCTTATGATATTCCAACCCTAAATCTCTCATCAATCTTTTGCACTTGTAAAAACTTTTCGATAATTTCTCTGAAGCTGGAAGCATACTCTTAATAATGGCAATCATCCGGTAAAAACAACTTTCGCTCGTATTAAATACTGATTTCAAGTTCATTAGTTGTGCCACTGCAGAAAGTGTAGTTTGCTTCATGCATCCATCGCATAAAAGTTCGTCTGCTTCTTCAATAAGATTATAAAATTTAGAAGCCGAAGGATTCAGGTCTTCTTCGATCAATATTTTGCCAACATTTTCTCCTAACATTGCATCTCATATCATGTCCCTATGCGGATTGCTCGACTCGCCCACATTGGTATCTACATTAGTTGTCTCTTTAGCCCATCTTTCTTTGCCATGAAACAACCAATTTGTGTATGTCAGTATGAAACCATTGTAATATAAATCCTTCTGCACATCATATCTCACTTTCCACTGATAACATTTGCACTTCCGGCATGGACATAAGATTTCACCATATGAAGAAGCAACACCTTTATTTTGATATACCATATTAATAAATTCATCAACACATCCTTGTATTCTTCTATTATAACGTCATGTTTATCCTTCCAATGACGAATCCAACTATGATCTGGCTTGTGATTTCTGTAACGGACAATATTAAGCCATATGTCAATAAATTCTTGTACTTGAAACATGTGATTTTGAAGTTATGAAATCCAAATCACATGTTTCAAGTACTTGATTATCATTACTGATCAATGAATTATCATATTCTAATCTTTTTTTTTAATGTTCTCATTTTAATTAAAGATAATATTCATCCACATTGTTGTTAACTGTAATGAGAACATGATAAAAAAAGCCAAAAACTTGATAATAATTTATCAGTATTTGATTTGGAGTTGAATCTCATTGAATATAGATTTGATGCATAATTCATAATAATATAGTTAATTTGTTCATTTTTTTTCAAGTTACGATGTTCATCTAATTTGAGGCATAAATTTAAGAAATAATTTACTTTGTTCATCTATTTTTCAAGTCACAATATTCATATAGTTGAAAGCAGAGTTTCAAATTAACATAATTAAGAACATATATTCAAATATTCATCTAAATTCAGGCATAACTAAGAAATAATTTAGTTTGTTCATATATTCATCTAAATTAAGGCAGTAAGAACATGATCATCTTCATTTTCAAGTCAACAAAAAGGGACTTACTATCTGCGATGGAATGGCATCTGATTGAGGCAGAGGAGGAGCGGCCAAAGAGGGCAGCGTCCGTCGGTGGAGCAGCCGAGGAGGGCAGTGGATGAGGGCCGTGTCCAGCTGTAGAGCAAGTCGCGCGGCGACAGAGCAATTCAGGCAGCGGCAGAGCAAGTTTGGCAGCGGTTGGGTGGAGGAGGTCGGTGGAGGGCGAAGGAGGCAGGGCGGAGGAGCAAGTCTAGCGGCAGGTGGACGAAGGAGACCGGCGGAGGGCGGAAGAGGCAGGCTAAGACAGAGGAGGGCGGAGAAGGGCGAAGGAGGCCGGAGAGGGGCGGATGAGGCCGGCGCAAGGAAAATTGAAGGAGGGCGCTTGGGCGTCAGGCGTCGGCCATTGGTCGGTCGGTGAAAATCGGCAAGGGCGAGTAACAATGAAAAGTGAAAATGCAGAAAAGGGGATAGGGATTTAACTTAAGTATTTTTTTGATATGAACCTTTCTGCTATAAGCTTTATTTGAATGAACGTATATTGACGTAGCCCTATAAGCCATTTGGATATACTTCAATCATATGACTCTTGATAATTTGTTTTGATTTATAATGGTTTATCATATAAGTTCATTAGTTGGAAATTAATGGATAAAATATTAAATTGTCAAACTCCATATTATGCATATATTTGAAAAGAAGCATATTTGTAAGGAGATTATTTTCAACCTATTATATACATCTCCAACTAAAATTGATTTATAAAATCATCTTTATAAAAATATCTTGATACATTTTTTATCTTTTGGAATTTAAAATTTGATTATCGTGAAAAACGTTTGTGCTCTTCATTCATAATTTTAAATGGTTACCATTGCTTTGTAAGAAATGGGGTTCTTTGGAAGAAAGGAGGATACGTGAAAGAAAATACTTTGAATTTTTTTAGTTCATTTATTATTTTCTTGCCACTTATCTTGACTATCTCATGACAAATAAATAAAGTAATAAAAAAATGGCCATAGTTTAACTATTTAACTATTTGAAAAAAAATTATATGTCCATTCTCATCCTTATGTTTGATATCATGATCATTTTTTCTTATTCATTTGGCAAAAGGAAACACTTGAAAAATATGTTCAAATAATCTCTTAAACTTGAATTATAAATAGGATTTGTTCTTTAGGATAAGTGTCTTGGCATAATTTTTAAATATGAACCTTTGTGCTATA